>BMAV01000366.1:88090-226129 GCA_019973955.1 Trichonephila inaurata madagascariensis
TTACCTCAAAGAGTTTTAGGTATTCAATTGAGCAGAGGAATGCGATGAGAATGATCGGGAAAGTTGCTTCGTCCTACGGCCAATAAGCTTTTCCGGTTGAAATCTCAACTCTTCTAGATCTATTTTTTATGTCATCTATGTTAGTGTTTCTTGGAAATCTTTTAATGGCGACCTTTATTGGCCGCTCTGTTTTTCTCGGATTACGTAGAATTTGTAATTCAGATTTTTCAATACATGTGGGAGAGTTCGATGCTCTTCAGCATCGTCAGTGTAGAGTAGAGATTCTTAAACTTTTGTCTACTGACTCCTTCCCCTGTCTATGTATCAGTGTGACATCACGGACCCCTAAGACTTTGAACATCCATCCCTGATTTCTAACGCATGGCTGAATGATTTACAGGTTTAATTATTCCAAAACTCAAAGCTCCCTCTGCTACTCATACAAACTTTTTATACACTTCTATGGTTTTCTGTTATTTTTCAAATAGTAATAGCTATATAGTTGGAAACAGTAAAATAACTATTAATATCCTTGATCAAAATGCATTTTGCAAAATGCCCACAGTTTAAGTACCTCTGTGTGGTGTAGAGTTTAATCAACTCGCCTTAGAGGCCAGTTCTGAGGGCGGTGAGTGAGGCTTTAAAGGTGTTTAGTTGAGCTCTGTAGTGTGTTGTTATTTTAAGCATGAGTAGTGGTATAGCGCAGTGCTTCTCAAACTTTCAGTGTTTGCGACTCAATATTCAATCAAAATTTTCGTCGCCCCCCCTTATCCCCCGCCTCCATACAATAACAATGTATTGAATTCGATAATAATATACTTGGACGCTGAACCTACAATACGACTTTAACCTCTTAAGTACGATCGGCGTATATAAACGTCTTGCTCAGCCAGAACGTTAATTGCTCAGAACGTATATATACGTATTTACGAAGTTTTTCTATCCACTGCTACCCATAAAATTATTTCGAAGGCTTCGGAATGCAATTAAAGGACCTTGACAGTGTTTGCGACGGATTTGCTTATTTATTCCTTTTCTACCCTCAAGACACCACATACGCTCGCCTACGTGTTAAACGGTGGCAATGGGGAGCGAATCGCGCAATTTTTAATCGACATTTTAGGGATTAATTACAAACCGTACAAGTTATCAGGATAAATGTTAATTTTTGTATATAATTTTAGATATGATAAGCCCATGGGGTCACTGGTAATTATCAAACCTGTTCTTAACTTAGTATTGTTAAATTAATTATTAGATATAGTGAGCAGTACTGATATATTTATGAGAGTATTATATCAGTGTAAATGTGTATTTTACTTTTATTATGTCAGAATATGTTTTGTTTGTTTACTTTTTAGTAAATTAATATATTTTTTTCAATAATCTTTTCGACTTTTCAATATGCTTGCGCCCCAGAGTTTGAAAAACGCTGGTGTAGCGGAAGCTTTGATTTTGTTGGCTGTGAATAGGGGTAAGTGTGCTGTGATTTGTCTGTGCTTTGAGACCTGGGATTTCTTGCGTAGAAATGTGAGGGATAAAATATCTGTTTTGAGTAGTATATAAAGGAGCGATATTAGAAGTTATCAGGAAAGTTTTTCGTGAAATTTTTCTGGCACGAGGAGAAATTCAAAATTTTCCTCGTTTTTTCTTTTCATTTGGGCACTTCTTGTGGAAGAAATAGGAGGAGAGTTTACTGGGCTATTTCTAGGTATCAGATGAAAATGGCAGCCAGGGGTGCTGCAAAGGGAGGGGAGATTCGAAATCACGCACCACTTGTTATAGGTTAGTTTGAACGTCTTAATATTCGCTCCAGGCTGATATAGTTGGTCTGCCTCATCATGTCCGGGGTCGTTGCTTATAAAAAAAATCCTCATCCTTCCTCTACGCAATCAACAAACACCTCAGAATACTTGAAACGTCTTACGGTAAGTAGAAACGCACAAATCAACCCCATCCACCATGTAAACACTCTCATGCAGTGGTTTCAGGAAGCTAAATACCTTGGTATTATTTTTGACAAATGCTTAACTTGGAAATAACATATTATACACACGCGAGAAAAATTCTGGAGAGTAATGTTTAAATTAATCCCCGTAATTTCTCGGAATTCTGAATTAAGTTTGGGCTGTGGTAGCCCAGTAGTCAAGGTATCGGATCATGGCAGGCATGCCATGAGTTCGATCCCAGTACCACAAAAGACCCGCTGTGTAGGTCAGCGATGCCCGTTAAATCTGTCAAGAGCTGAAACATCCTCCCATTGGTGTAGTGTGGTAGTTAGGAGAGGGGGTGCCAACTCAGGTGTCGTCCACTTCACTTGACCATGGTTCAAAATTACATGGTCCGTCGCCAAAAACCCTCGTGTAGCTGAACAGTGCGACGTTAATATTAACTCATTCACTTACTGAATTAAGTATAGGAAACAAAGTGTTTCTCTATACAGTCAATATGCGTCCCATCATAGCTTATGCTTGTCCAGTATGGGGATATGTCGCTAAATCTAACATTAATATTCTTGATACTCTTCAATTTTTTTTAATTCGGATGAACGTCAGAATAACTAGATACATGAGAAATGACGACATCCGTAAAGCTCTTCAAAAAATAGCTTCAAAACTCATATTCAAGATATTGCTAATTTTTTTTAATTAAATAAAATTTAAATAATTAATTAATTTAAAAATATATTCTCCCATCTCTTACATATATCATTGTGGAATGTTTTCGTTTAATAACCGAAACTGGGAGGAAATTGTTCATGGCACTGCAGCATCCATTTTATATTTATTATCTCGATTACTCTTTTGTCCTTCATTTTGTGATTTTCCTGCTGTCTATGTGTTTGTCGAGTTTATTGTTTGGATGTGATCTCTTGTTAGTAGAGAATTGACCTATATATATATATATATATATATATATATATATATATATATATATATATATATATATATATATATATATATATATATATATATATATATATATATATATATCATAAATGTATAATAAATATATATATATATATATTTATAATACAGAATAATTATATATATATATATGTATATATATATAATTATTCTCTTAAAATTTTCCATTTTTGTATGATAAATTTTAAAACAGGGAGACAAGTATAGTAAAACATCGGAATCGGGGCAATTATATCATGTTTCTTTTTTAACCTGTTTTTCAAAATTGTTTCTTTTTAACCAACGCACAAAACATTGCCTTGTTAGTCTCAATTTTTTGTAGGTGGGAGGAATCACTTCTAAAAAGTTTTTTTTTCTGTCCATCGTAAGCGAATGGGTAAAATTCCTGGTCGTCCTTTTTTCTCATTTATCGCCCCGTGGACGCGCTAGCAGAGTGGTATAGGTATCGGATCGTGGCTTGCCGTGTCACGAGTTCGAGTCCAGTACCACTAAAGACCCGCCGTGTAGGGCAGCGATGCACGTTAAATCTGTCGAGAGCTGAAACGTCCTCCCGTCGGTGTGGTGTGGTAGTTGGGAGAGGGGGTGCCAGCTCAGGTGTCGTCCACGTCACTTGACCATGGTTCAAAATTACGTGGTCCGTCACCAAAAGCCCTCGTGTAGCTGAACAGTGCGACGTTAATATTCAATCAATCAATCTCATTTATCGCCCCAAGTCTTTCAGGAAGGCGATCTATAATATCAAGCCTGAAATTTTCAGATGAGATAATTTTCCTCCCAGTTTCTGATATTAAACGAAAACATTCCACAATGATATATGTAAGAGATGGGAAAATATATTTTTAATTATTTCTTATCTCTTTTTTTTTCTTCTTGTAATTGGGTAATTTGTGAGATGCTGATCCTTTCTATCTACATCACAAGATCAGTCCTATAACAAACTTTCATTACTTCCAAAATTATTTACGGTAATTTCAGACTCACCATCCAAGTCAATATCAGAATTATTTTCTGTTATGAGCCTTTCATATTCACTCATTTGTCTTCTATTTTAAGTTCCAAATTTAAAAGAAATAGTGTTCATAGTCTGCGGTATTCTGATCTAGTAAAAAGAAAATTCCTGCCTTTCTTGTCTAAAAGAATGTAGTAAAACCTAACCGGTTGATACATTTTTTGTAATCCTAACTTTACTCGACTATTAGAGACATCTGTTAGAAACATTGCACACTAAACCAGCAAAAAATGCGGGTAAATCAGAGGATTAGAGTACAAAAAAAGTGTTGAGAGAAGTGCCATTTCAAGTGCCCGAGCGGTGTTCTGGAAAAACTGTTAATTGATTAACACGAAACTGAGGGGACTGAAATAATGTATCGAGTTAAAAGAATTTCATGTTAAAGGATATTGCAAAAAAGGAGGGAAAAACATATATTTAACAAAATTAAGTTTATTAGAGTACATTTTATTTACATAGATATGTATATATACATGTATTTAATGAAAAATCAGCAAAACAGAAATATTTAGGGAACTTAATGAAATTTAATTAAACAAAATTCCAAGTTTTTTGTAAAACAAAACATTTATTGAGTTTTTGGAATATAATCTGGTACTTTTCTTTGTGCATTGTCTTTTTTAGCATCAAATATTAACAACAGATTTTTCTATTTCGTCTATTTTTTTTATTCATTTCATCATTGGAGTGAGCGTCTAAATAAATGCCCATACTTTTCATGATGTTCCTCATTTCGGATGACGTGGAAACAGGAGCTACATTATTCCTCTTTCATTTTCGCCGTCGGAATCTGCATCAATGATATTTTTTGAGTTTTGAACAAATTCCATAATGTCTTTGCCATCCATAATTGGGACTATACACACATTACCATCATATACTGCAACGAATTCTTCAGATGACTAACATGTGCTGCAGGTGCTTTCGTATTTTGTTCATTCACTGAAGGGAGATATTTTCCTTATTAAGCGATTTCCGTTTCTTGTTAAGCGGGAAAAATGCATGAAAATTCATAGTAGCATTGCATTAATTCATGTTAATCGATATTTCGTCTTAAGCATTTTCGTGTTAAACATATTTCACTGTATATGTTTATGAAGGGAATAACCATGTAATTCAGTATTATGAATTGAATATATCTATGTTGAACTCTTTAATTCAAGGAATTTTCCACTCTAATTTTTACAATAGAAAATATCAAAACTAATTATTATTTTTCTTATTTATTGTTATGGATTTAAAAACACTTCAAAGATTTAAAATATTTAATTAAATTATAAGTTCTTAGAAAGTATTGCAAAGAAAGTATAAGTAAGAAAGTATATACATACCTCTCTCTAGAATCTCTTTAATTGAGGGACCATACTACTATGAACTTTAATCAAAAGCATCAAAACTCATTATTTATACACTGATGAAATAAATTAAGAGAATTTATATATTCTATCGAACTGCATGTATATATGAAAAGAAGAGAACTGAATGAAAAACCACTGCTCCTAGATGAAAATGCAAATCTTGTACGGAAAATATATAAGCGTACACGTGTGTGTTGGTGGAGCCAGCGGAAAAACAGGCTTTAAAAGCGCTTGTAAGTTAAGATGGATTTCATTCACCAGCACACCTCGAAGAATCTCTTGGTGTTATTTTGAAGCAAGCGGCTCATTTCAAATTGTAGCAGTAAAAATGAGTAACGACCAACTTTTAAAGGATGGAACAAGATGGCGAATTGTGGGGAAGCTAGAAGCAGGCCAATGTTAAGTTCAGATTTGTGTAGAGTTTAATTTAACGCCCAGCTTCGAGCGTAACTTATGGAAACAGCTCCAGGACACTGGACCCATCGACAGAAAGCCTGGAGAAGGTCGTCCAAAAGCTCCGACGGTCGCCATTTGTCGATTATAGCGAGGCGTAACAGAGAGGCTACTGCTTCACCACTCTCTCGTAGGCAGCCACAAGAACCCGTGTATCAAGGCTGACTGTTTCAAAAAGGCTTCATGAGAGAGGTTTGTTTGCTAGAAGACCTGCTGCTTGCGTCCCACTCACATCTACAAACTGGAAAGTCCATTTAGCATGGTGCAGACAGCATAGAGATTGAAGTATGGATCAATGGACGATCGCGTTCTGTTCACCGATGAGTTCTGTTTCAGTCTAAACACCGATTCGCGACATACGTTCGTATGAAGAGAACCAGCTAAGAATACTATTCTTCGGGAATGTCACACATGAAAGCATAAATTTGGGTTTTGATTTGATGTCCATGTTTCTTGCCGATTCTCGGTTTGGTAAGCTACAAGAGTGCCAAAAATACCCCTACTGGTAATTTTTTCAAGTGACAACTTCTATTGGCGCGTTTTGCTGGAGAGTGAAATTGAATGATGCTTTTTAAAATGCCAAGCATTGTCACGCTCGGGGTTTTAATGCTTGTAACAATGGATCAAAATTTTCCGTAACAATGTAAAGCCCTTCAATACTTGTTATAAGTATGAAAAAAACAGATTCTCAACAATTGGTATTTGCTTCGTTATCAAGAGCAACAAGTCTTGAAGGACTTTACATTGTTATGGAAAATTATGATCCAAAATTCTTCCATGTCTAAGAGAATCTACATCTCTCAGAAATCTACAAAATAAAATTAAAAGGTTATCACAAAACAAACTTAAAACAATCACAAATATCTTCACAAACTTCATTTCCACAAAAAAGGGAATATCAATATATTCCTTGAATTATCAAAGTTTACGTGCACACATCTCGATGACAGTGTTATGCAATATTTAACTATACTGCTTTTAACAGAAACTTGGATAAATAATGAAGAAAACTTAGATGATCCAAATTTTCATTCTATTGCTAAATTCCAAAGACAATCACAGAGCTGGTGTGTGACGGGCTCATGCGTCTTTTCTGTAACATAGCCTCTGGGTTCTTTGACGGCCAAGATTAATGGCAAATCTTTTCCAACCCAAATCCAAGAAGTGAAATGCAATTGTAAATGCAAATAAGATAGCCTTTAAAAGAACAGAAGTTTTAGTAAGCGGGATGGCAATTTAGAGAAAGTTATGTTTGGAAAGATAGAAGTGTAATTTGACGGGGCCTATCAAAGATTACAGTTTACTAGTCATTACTACAAGGTGCATACTATTGCACGCGTGCCTAATAGTCTCTCTGAAAGTGATTGAACAGTAGCTTGATTCAAGGTAGGACAGATTATTTGATATTAGAATTTGTAATACGATCAGAATTGAAAGTAGGCGGATAATATAATTATTTAGATAAGTGATCCAAGTTACGCGATCAGGTTTAGCTACAGCTACGTGTTTGGTTTATTCTCACTTAATATAAGTTTATCCAATTTATTAGAAATTTAAGTTAAACTCTTAATAAAGTCATATTAAGAATTCTAAAATGTCGATTCATTTAGAGAATCCCACACCTCTAATTCACGTTGACAACCAAAGATATGGTCACCATAGAACGACCATATCACAGGTGGAGTTGCTATATATAAAAATAAGAAAGATACGACAACTTATGTCCCTTCAGAAATGGATGTAGCATCAAATACTACTGAATCATTTGGGTTTAATGAGTCATGTAATGGAGAAATTTGTGCAGCGAAATATAGAGCAGAAAATGGACAAATAATTCTAATGGTTACTATTTATATTTCACCAAATCAAAGTGTAGAGAAAATATCGAATTCATTCACAAAAATTTAATTTCCTACACTGTGAAGCCGGATCAACTCTTCTGAACAAATTACCTATTATTTTAAGTAGGGATTTTAATGTAGATTTTTCAAAAGACAAATCAAAGCCTTTAGTAGATTTTTCAAAATCAAAATTCAATTTAATTATGTCAAATGATCCAAATGAAAGCCCGACAAAGTACGAAATAGCTTCATAGTGAATTAAAGTGATTACTTCTATTGGCGCGATTTGCCGGAGAGTGAACTTGAATGAACGTCACGCTCGGGAATGTAACGCTCATTCTGCTTTTTTCGTGTTCATTTGGACATACATACCCCTAAAAAGGAAAGGAGGGACGTTTCCCCCCTCCACTCTGAAACCGGTAGCTTGTCCCCCATCAATAAAAATAAAAGTAATGTTCCTAGCTTCGATCTAAATGGGGCTCCCCCCTCTCCCTCACCTCTTTTTAGAGCAGGGGTGTCCAACCCAAATGACCTCGTGGGCCACTTAGGAAAAAGTTTACAATCCCGCGCGGGCGCATATAAAAATATATATCTTTATATTAGATTTGGATCTATTGCAAACATTTGGTGGAGTAAAAATTTAAAACAGACTGATATATTAATATTGTTTTCATTGTTTTTCATGTATACAAACATAGATAGTATAATAATAATAATGCTTAATTTATTTAATTAGTGAGAAATCTGTTTCTCAACTCTCACTTAGTTTTTGCAAGTCGTTCTCAATGCATGTGTATTTGTGTATCGTAATTGATGTTGCAGATTTTCGTGCGTTAAATTTGAGCACGATTTATGTTTGATAAGTTTCAATTTAGAAAAAAAAGAGATTCGCATTAACAGAAGCAGCGTGATAAAATAATAACATGGGATTTACTTTTTACACACACACACACACAAAACACTTTTTAAACAAAAAATATTGTACAAAATAGTCAAATTTTGTAAAGTTGTAAGGAATCTTGCGGGTCGCAAAATTATTCAAAGTGGGCCATATGCGGCTTCCGAGCCGCGAGTTGGACACCCCTGTTCTAGGGGAATGAATGCGGGATTCTTTCTAATCCTAGTGGAAGCATGAAAATGAAACGTAATATTTTTAAAAAATAGGCTTAGAGAGAGAAAAAGAAATCCTACACTAAAATTAAACATAAAGTGTAGAAAAAGGACACATTTTTATAGAACTAAGGAAACAGTATTATTATCATTAGGAATATTACAGTGATCTTAAGAATAAATATCTATTTTTGTGTGTAAGCGAATCGGAATAGCAATGAACATATAGTTCTATTAATCAGATTACTTAAATATACTTTGAGTCTAAAAAGAAAATTAAAACAACTAAAAATTTAAAGTAACAAAATTAAGTATACAGGTATTAAGAAAAAGTTGCATTAAATAATATAAATACAAGAAAACAAAGTATAATTAAGAAGACTTTCCTTGCAGCAGCACAGGATATATTTGTACAAAACTTCCATACAATGACAAAAGAGCTAGTATAAGCCAGAGATTATGTGATATAAACCTTCTTCTAAAATCTGTTTTTAAAGGTTTTGACCTAGATTCCTCTCTTCCCAATCAACTACCTGCCATACTATCTATCCCTTTGCTTAAATTAATTCATGGATAGAATTAAATATTGTTAAATTAGAACCAAAATTCACAAAGCCGTATCGGGTCTTCTGAACAAATTAATTAAGATTTAAAGTGGAAATATCAAAGTAGAGTTTTTAAAAGACAAATCAAAACATTTAGTTGATTTTTTAAAATCAAAATTCAATTTAATTATGCCAAATGATCCAAATGAAGCACGAGGAAGTACGGAACAACGCTTGACGGAGATTTTCTTATAGATATTTAAATAAAATTTTGAATCTAAAGGATTTATAACCTATTTCAGCTACCATAAACCTATTGTTTCCTGCTTAGAATACAATTAATTCCCAAATATGATTGTATATTTCGCATAAAAATATTACTTTATGAGTACAGATATATGAATAAATAATTTTATAAAAGAATACTAACACACACATCCATTTGTTTTTATTTACCTAACTAAACCCTGAAATAACATTATTAAATTTGAAGTTATCACTTTTATATTGTGTGGTCATAAGCGCAGACACTTTTTTAATTATCTTTTTCCCCACGGAATCTTACTTCCCATGTCATCATTAGTTTTCATACTAAGTTCGGTGCCACTGCAGTTGTTAGATCGAGCAACAAGTGGATTTGAATAATGTCGGTTTAAAAAAAACATCCGGTACTTAATTTGAGTGAAACATATAATGTGTTGAAATATAGACATATTACACATTTCGGAAAGTGTTTCATTTCGTCAAACGACTAACGTGTCTCAAGGGTTTGCCAAACTCTTTCTTTAACCCTTTATGTACCAACGGTACTTATAAGTACCACTCACTTTAAAATTACATAGAATAACCATTTCTACGAATATTCTAACGATACTTAGCAGGAATATTCTTCGAAATTCCCTCTTCCAACATATATGGCAGCACGGGTTCTATGATAAGTGTTTTATCTGGGAAGGCGAATAGTTTTATAGCAGAATCTGCGTTTTCAGTGGATTACGAAGGCAATCCTTTTTTCCCGAAAAAATAGTTAATGTCAAAATTCAAGTGTCATTTTTTCGTATGTTAATGAAGACCTTAGAAAACGATTTGACTATTTATTTTAAGTGAACAGTGTATATATATATAATTAATTTTGCAGTTGAATATATTTAATTAATTAATTAGCTCTAACGGATTAAATTTTCCAAGGTTGAGTATTTTGTTTATGTATATCCCTTAATTTTCAATGTAGTGGTCCAAAAAGAATTATTTCATGAAAAAAACTGCAGTAAATCATGATGCAGTACATAAAGGGTTGAAACAGTAATTTCTAGTATATTAGTTCTAGTCTCGTTATAGATTCTTATATCATATGTATCTAAAGTTATCATCATTTTACAAGTTTTGTGTCAATACTATTATTTCTAGAATAGTTTTTCACGCCCTTACTATTTTTGCAAACTATCCGACATTCCTAGTATACATTAAGTTCTATTACATTTGTAACATATTCCACGACATATGTGTGACAAGAGAGAGCTGCTTCAATAATATAGCTATTAAGTAAACATGTCGGTGTCTGTTCCTGATGATCAAGTTACAATTAAAAGACCGCTGTTTTACGACCGCGGTAGAAATCTAGTTAAAATAGTAGAAAATGCTTGGAAACACATAAAAAAGATTTCCAGATGTATGTATCTTACCACTTTTTTGAGAGTTAAAGAGTATAAATAGAGATAAGCATACTACTTTCGAAAAAATATACTATACTGTTTAAATCAATTGGGAGAAACATATTTTTCTTGTCTGAATTGGTATATCTCATTGCCACTGACGTCCCGAACTGCCACAAATCGGTTATATCTACCTAGAGTAGTATGACAGATGAACTTTGACTATAATTTACTCTTTTATCTGGTTTTAGTATATCAGTAGCTCATTTTTGGGCATTTTAGTGTGGCAGCTGGTGGTTATAATTTTGCGTTCCGTGTAACACGTATTGCTTCTGCTTGTTCAGAGATGAATATTACTCCGAGAAAATTACTCTCTATGACTGTAAGAGATATAGCTATGGCAGTTGGTGTAATCGTTTTAAAGAGTTTTAAGAACATCTCAAGAATCCGGAATACCCTCTCTAAAAAGAAAAAAAAATGTGGGTGCAAGCGTAAAACTACTCCAAGAATGTTAAAATTCTAATAAGAAATTGTAAAGAAAATCCCAAGAAGACAAGCAGAGACTTTCGAAAGGATTTATTAGACTAGAGTGTTGAATTGAATGCCTCAATTGTACTAAAAAGTTTCTGGAAGTTGGTCGTAAGGCAACAAGCTCGTGGATAAAACAATTTCTAACTCAGAAAACGATGAGAGAGAGAGAAAACGTTTAGCTTATGCCAAAAAATACCGATCTTGGACTGTTAAGGACTCGAAGAAGGTAATTTTCAGTGACGAAACACATTTATTTGTGTAGGAATACAAATCAAGTGCATTAAGACAAAGTGAAGGTGAAACTCTTTTACCAGATCATATCCAACAGACTGTAAAACAACCTTCTGATGAGATATTTTAGGTGGTTTTCACAACAAACGGTACTGGAAATTTAGTTCCTCTTAAGCATGATAAATTCTGACAGCATGAGATAGAAATATTACGTAGTAGGATTGTTAAATTTATGATAACATTCGACGGTACATTTTAACAGGACTTGGCTTTCGTCACAATTTGATAACAGTCCAGACTTTTATACGGGAAAATAAAATACAAGTGCTTGTTTGGCCTGGTAATTCACCAGACCTAAATCCTTTTGAGAACTTATCGCGTATTCTCAAGAATCTTTCAGCTAAGATGAATAGCACGACAACACAGCAGAGATGATAAAAACTGATATATACAAGTGTATTTCCTCGATGATAAAATTAAGAACATGTGCGATGCACAAGCTGAGTTAATGCCAAAACGTGTTCAAGAGATAATTTCTGCTAAAAGAGGACATACTTCGTACTAATATAGAGATTTTTTGGTCTACTAAAGATATATAGTGAATAAAAGAAAATGTTTTAGAAAAATTCGTTTTTTCCCATTTGTCTCAATTAATTCAAACAATATAGTAGTTATTAAAAGTAGTAATAGCCTATAGCTCTCTTTTATAAATTTGTAAGGCATCTGTGACGGGTCCTATTCGTACCCTTTTACTAATCCTCTTGGGGGAAAATACATCTTTAACTGTTGTTTGTGTGTGTGTGTGTGTGTGTGTGTGAGTTTAAGTTAACCTTCCGTAAACTTGATTTTATACTAATTTGAGTGCTATTTAGCAAAGTGAGTGTTAAAGTTATTCGCGCGCGCTAGGCTTCTATAAAAGTTTTGATTAGTGATGTTATTATCAGAATCTTACTTGGATTATAGGAATTTAGGATAGTTATTAAATTTGACTTCTTCGTTGGCTTATAACATTGCTTGATAGAAAATTGATAGATTATTAAACTTAGCTATGTTTAAAACAATGGTTTATCATTTGGTTTTACAAATTTCACTAACGACCTTAGGGTCACGATATAGCACTTGGAATAATGGTCACTGCTGCACATCAGACATAACAAGGTTTCTAAATCAATTCATAGGGTGAGTAAGAGAGTGTTTACTAACTTCGCAGAATAAAACAACACGAGGGCTATTGGTTACGGATCTCTTAATTTGAGGCACTGTCAAGTGATGAGGATAGAACAAGAGCCGGCCTGTCCCTCCCCAAATAACCACACCACGCTAACAAGAGAACTTTGAGCCACGGCATTTTTAACCTGCATCAGTCCCTCTACACTGTGGGTCTTCAGTGGCACTAGGAATAGAAATCATGACACGTCAGCCACGAGCTCGTGACCATGGCAACTAGGCAACCACGGCCATTCATTCGCAGGAAAGTAGGTATAAAGTAAGGAATCCTTTTAACTGACACAGTCTGTGTGTAGTTCAAAATTATAAAATCCTTCTCCAAGTCTGTATCTGTGAATTAAAAAATTATATATATACAAAAGAAAGAGAGAAAAATTAAACTTTGTGGATTTTATGCATCGCAATATCATTCGAAGTTGTAAAATGGATAGCTAAATCTAGCAACTAAATGGCAGTGAAGATCCATTAAGTTAAGGTGGCCAGTGTTTTTACAATAAAAAGGAGGACAAAAATTTTAAGAAAAAAATTACGATGCAAATCTACGCAACATTTTATTAATTCAAACAAAAATATACTAATTACGCTTACATCCCTTTTATTTATTTACTTAAACGTTTTTTTTTTCATTGAATAATTTTTTTTTCTGTCAATATGGCATTTTCTAATCTATCAGAAATTTCCGAGTTAAAAATATCCTTCAGACTGAACTTTACGGTAAGTGCTAGAGCTGAAACATCAACATTCGATCTTTCTTTCTCACCTGCACAGAAATTATTACTAATTGAAAAAAACTCTTTCATCTGCTGCATTAGTTTCAGGGCAGCACAATGTAAATTCAAAAAGAATAACAAAATTTTCCCATGGAATGTGTTCATGTTTGAAATGATTAAATATTTTTACCCAAATTTCATCAGTTTCATATGATTTTCCCCCCATTGTTCTAACTTATCAGAAATTAACTATACACATTCAGTCTTCTGATTTCATCAAGCAATCAATTGTCATATATATTATTATCAGGCATTTCTCTCGATAAAAAACACAATTTTCTATATCTTCCAAATTCACTTGCGATGAAGTCAAAAAACCTCATTGAAAACTGTTATTTCCTGCGACATTTATTTCAGACCATTCTTCGTCATATTGGAACTTTTCTTAGTAAAATTTCTGCATTTTTTTGATAAACTTTTCCGTTACGCCCCGATTTGATTCTTCTAAATTTGACAACTTGCTTTTTATATTAAAAGAATAAATTTTTCTTCAAATCAGGAATTATATTGAAGGACAAAATCGTACAAAATAAGACTAACTTCTGTAGCTGAAATATGTTCATCATAAATCTTTTGAATCATTTTGTAGAAAATAGATGGCTGATTACATAAAATACATTAATAACTCTGATAATTCGTACTGTACCGGCACATGAGGTGTGTCAGTTCGGCCTTAACCTGTTAGTTTTAAAATACTGTAAGGGGGGGGGACACTTTTCGAGGAAGGACAGAATCTGTAAAAGAAGGACTGTCTTCCCTAAAGAAGCATTAAGTCTATTTTTATCACATCTTAAAATTATTAAATTATTTCTGAAATCAAATTAGAAATAAGCAAAATTATAAAAAAATGAGTAATTATGCAAAGATAATTGTGTGCATGGCACATATACTTTATAGCATATGGACTTAAATGTGTATGGTACATATAAAATTTAAAGAAATTTATTTAGTTGAAAATGTAGTATAACATGCACCATTATTAGTTTCGAAACAATGTTATCTAAAGAATATTCTAAAAATAAAAATGTACAAGATCAAACGATTTTATAACTATTTTTGTATAAAGAAAATCGACAAGATGAAAAGCAGTTCTCTGCAGAATTTATTCTCTTCCGAACTCCACCTTTTTTTTAAATCGAAACAGCTCAACCTACACAATAGAATCCTCTCTAGAATCTTAATTTATTCAGGTATAGTTTCTGACGTCACCTAAATATTCGGAGAGCTCGGTATCGATGGTCGCAGGGTGTTAAAACAGACTCCCTCACCGAGATGCAATCCAGATCCGTTACATGAAGGTAATTAAGTGTATGAAGAAAAATGTGTGTGTGTGATCAACAATAATGTAGTGACAGCCTAGAGCAAGGGTACTCAACCTTTTTTTCTGCTGGGCCGCATACATATGTCAGCTATTTTAGGCGGGCCACATACGTATCTTAGTTTTTTCACGCGGGCCGCAACAATGAGGATAAATGGGGGAAGGGGGAGCAATGCTTTATAACCAAGATAGCATTAGAAATTTAAAATGTGGAAAATTGATGAAAATATTATAACTCCTGTTTTTCTTTTTTTATTAATATTATTTATATTTTTTTTTATTTTTGTCACTAACACTAAATAGAAGCATTTAAGAAACACTCCTTCACAATTTTGTATCAGTAAAAGATATCATGTGATTACCAATAATATAACAAGCTTCATAGGATGGCTTTGTTACCGCTGTGATATGACCACTGACAAAACATGCTGTTGCTGTTGCAAAGATTATTGAAGAAAGCCTATTTATCACCTCTTGAATGAGATTTTCGAGGAAAAATGTCTTTGAGTCATTCCTATTTATTGGCATTTTTTAAATTCAACACTTTCGTGACAAATCAAACAATTACTAATCCATGTTTGTTTTTCACTACAAAATAGTCAACCTCCCAATCGTCTTGAAACGATATATTTTCTTCGAATGTTTTTCCATTTAAGATATGAAAGATAGTTAAAAAATAGTTCCACCTATAAAATTATCGCTACTTCACTGTTGCCTATTATCACTAAGCCGTAACCATTCCAAATAGAAAAAGAAGTTCAATTCGTACCCTTACAACACCAACAGCAAAAAGCAAAATTGATATATGTGATTTCTTGACGAAGAATTTCCCACCAAATTTTTAATATAATGTTCTTAAATAAGGGAATTTTTTTCAGAGCAATGGGCCAAGACCGGGCCACTTAAAAAGGCCCGGTGGGCGGCTTGCGGCCTGCGGGCCGCAGTTTGAGTATCGCTTGCCTAGAGTGTAGTGGCACTTTATTAATAGCACGATTGTTATAGGCTTTGTTTCTTTCTGCGAAATTGCTTGCTTTCTTTCGTTGTGCGCTCTGGTTATCTCTTTTGTTTGGCACTGCACATCATGAACTGCTGTTTCAAATAAGTATCGCATTCTGTAGATTATGTTTCAACAAAAGAATTACATTACCAAATGTTTTGTTATATTTGTTTGTTTTATTAAATATTCGAGAGTAAAAGGAAGGGACTTTTGAAAACAAAGAGTATTGATTCATTTTTTTTAAATTGTAATTCTCGCTTAATCTTTTCCTAACGTCGAAGTATTTAGGCGTAAAATAATTATTATGAATTAAAATGTTGACGATAAATGATATGTTCAATGATTAGCTAGTTCATGATTTCAGACAAAAATGTTTTTACACTGAGTAGTAAGACATATAAAATAACATTTATAAAGGATTTTCAGTCGGAATTTTATTATGAAATAAAAAATGCAATGAAATAGTTCTCCGTGAATGTTGACAGGAGCACTATTTCATCGGACTTTTTATTTCATAATAAAATTTCTATAAGAAATTTTATTTTATGTGTCTTACTACTCAGTGTCAGAAAATTTACGTCTGAGCTCATGAGCTCGGCTATTGCATTTCAATCAAGGGTATTTATAACATAATAAATTTGAAAGAGAAAAAGTATCTACAGCAGAAAGTAAAAATGAAAACATGACCACGAAACTCCATCCTAAGACTGTTCAAATGCATTCAACTATGAAGAAAGTGAAGTCTCTGATCTTTAAAAAAAAATCCGTTGACTGAAAGATTCATTGCATCGGAATGTCTTCCGGAAATGTAATTAAAATCCTTCATAAGGATTTAAAGTTAAAACAAATATTTAAACCTAATGTTCGTCTCCTTTTTAAAAATATATTGCTGGAAGAAAAGCAAATTGCAGAAAATCATGTAAAAAACACCTAACTGCTGAAAAATGGAAATTTTTGGTAACACTTGATGAAGTATGAGTTTATTTAAGTGGCTTTAGAGTAAAGGAAGATCATTTTCTATTTCTCAATTGACAGAAATATCTATTCGAAATGGCTTCGTCAGTTTGCAGTAAAGTTTCTAAATGGATTCATGATAATTGCAGGATTTTCTAACAACGGCAAATTAAAAATCAAAAACGTCTCAAATAAAGCAAACATTAATTCACTCTACCATCAGCAGAATATTTTAGAACGAATTTTTGGAGAAGAAATTCCAACTTTTTATGGGAAGGACATTCATAAAGTTGAGCTTCAAATGCACACAGCTTCTAGTCACACATCTATAATTCAACTACCGCTTATTTAGTAAAGAAAGAATAAAAGAAACAGAAATAAAATGTATCTCATTTGATGAAATACGTGTAAAATCAGCCTACGCTTCTGCAATGGACTTTTCTGCTTTAGGTTTGTTGTAATGAGCCTTAGAAAATGGCATCCAAGAACAATGAACGGACTTAGGAAAACGGTTCAAAAAGAACGAAGTAAAATTAGCATGACAGTACTAAGAAGTTTACTTTCATGAAAACTTCGAGCAAGAACTAAGGTCAAGAATCATGGCTATCAGATAGAAGCAAATTTTATTATCAAAGGTATTTATTGATAAAAATTAAGTATCAAAATCATTTCCATAAAGTGCGAATGACCTTCTGTATTTGAATTATTGAATGCAAAAATGATGTGTGTTCATAACGTTTGGAAATCATAAGCTACGATAAATTCCTTTCTAGTTTAACATATTTGATTAATTTGTGTTTTTTACTATTTATTTTAAATAATGTAGACATTAAAGATGTAATAATAATAATTTAAATTTTTTGAGAATATTTTATCCTTTTATTACTTGATATTAAATAAGCACGGATTTTTATAATGGGGGGCGCCCCCCCTCTCCGAATAATATGTATTTCGCGGCATGGAAAAAGGTTCATCTACACAATTTGGAATAGACTCAAATGATCACGGAGAAGCATATCGAATATTTAAGAAAGAGCACATCTTTTAAAAGAAAATTTTCATGCTCTTATTCACATGCTTTCATTATTGAGAGCAGAATGCAACTAGTTAAATTATAATTTGCTGTTTTGAAATTTTTTTATCTAATTTATTTATTATTTTTTTGTGATACATAGAATTTTTAAAACTAATTTTCTTTTTTATTAAAAAAATTAATTTTAATTTTCCAAATTCACAAAGATGAAGACAGATTTTAAAATTTCGAACAATAAGCAGACTGTGTCAGTGAAAAGGATTTCTTATACTTTATGTCTACTTCTCTACGAATGGATGTCCACGGTTGCCTAGTAGTCATGGTTACGATCTCCTGGGCAACGTGTCAGGAGTACAAGCCGTAGTAATACTAAAGACCCATCGTGCAGAGGACTTGATGCAAGTTAATTCTGTCGGGGTTCAAAACCTTCCGTTGGTTTGGTGAGGTAGTTTTGAGAGAGGTACCAGAGCTCAGGTTCCATTCTCGCGACTTGACTGTAGTTCAAAATTACACGGTCCGTAACCAATAGACCTCGTGTTTCTTTATAGTGCAACGTGAGTAAGCACTATTTCACTCACCCAACGAATGGATTCAGAAACCTTGTCACATTTGATATGCAGCAGCGACCATTGTTCTAAGGGATGCCTTACAAAGTTATAAAGGTTATAGAGAATAACTACATTTTTAACAAAGTACTATGTTTAAGGGCATTTATACACTTTAGCTTTGAAAATCTTTTTTATGTGTTTCGAAGCATTATTTACCATTTTAACTGAACTTCTACCATGATCATAAAACAGCATTCCTTTAGTTCAGTGCTTCCCAAAGTGTGGTACGTGAGGAATTTGGTGGTGATATACAATGCACCATGCTTAGCTACGCCTAACTCTACGTTCTCATGAGTCAAGTCAAGACTGTCTTGTGAGACGTGAGATGGTCTCGTGTGTGTGTGTGTTTGTGTGTGTGTGTGAGTGAGTGAGAGAGAGAGATACGGAGGAAATATACCACACTTCGTTACAGGGACAATTTGTAACGGGTCTATCCGTGATTCTACTAATAATCCCCTTGGGTAAAATAATCTTTTTAACTGTAATTTCAGTTGAAGACCGCTTTCTGTACAGAAGACTGGGTTTATGTAAATTAAAGCATTTCCATTTAAGGTATCCGAATAATTGCGACAACTTTTTTCTTTGAAAAAAGGGAGATATGGGGGTTTTTTGGGGGGATTTTTAGGTTTATTTAGTATATTTTAAGGAAAAACCCTAAAATTGAAAACAGAAAAAAAAATTTTTATTATTAAAGTAGGAAAAAACTGGCGAAAATGTACAAAAAATTATATAAATGGGCCCCGCTCTGTGCAAAGATTTTATGAAAAAATTCTCAATTTTTCAATTTTGATATGTTATTTTGTTATTCCTGTTTGAAATGGCCTTTAAGATAAGAGATATTTTCATTTTTAAAAAAACTGGAGCACTTTATTTTGGTGATTATATGAAATTGCTTGAAAATCTGAAGGTCAAAACACTTCTACTGTTATACAGAAAATACACAAAAAAATTCACAGTAAATTATTTTCAAAATTTTTTGAGCAATCACTGTCCTCGTTTGAGCTTATCGAAAAAAAACACACTTCGAGTAAAATGCATTGTAAAGTTTGACGTCTTGTGTTGTTATGGCATCTACTTTTACTAAAACAGTTGTAGTTTTTGTTTTAGTGAATGTAAAATAAAAACTTGGTATTTTTAGTAAGCTAATAAGATGGCCTATAAAATAAAATCATAAAAAAATTTGTCAATTTTTGAAAAAAAAATCGTGATTTTAGGGTAGTCGGATACCTTAAGTGTTAGTAGTAGAGTAGGCACGAGGATGGTTGAAATTCTACATAGAAGCCTTAATAAAGTAGCGACCGGAGGTCGTACAGTTTAGTCAAGCTAGATGATATCCAAAGATAATCAAAGTAGTGGAGAGAAGAGCGCTCAAAGAGAGAGATTGAAATAAGTGTTCTTATTTCTATGATATTTAAATTAATTAAACTTGATTTCTTCTCGGGTTTAGCGATATAAGTGCACTCTCCTCTTTAATTGTTTAAAATTATTATTAAGTGAAAGAAACCAATAAAAAGTGTATTAGTATTAAAATGGCTGCTCTTTACTTTAACCCTACAACACCAGCATCCGCCGGATCGCGACAAATTGACTTCGTTAGTAGTTAGTGGCATTTCCAGGGTCTGTGTGTTTTTAGTTTCTGAGCAATTTTTCTTATAGGAAATGTTTATGTCCCTTAGTAAATCCCACTGATTTTGATTATTTTTATAAAGTATAATTGATTCCTAACATAGGTTATGGATCGCTGGTGGAAATCTGGAACTACTACATTGAAACAAAGTAATGATTATAGTAGCAATGAACAAAAAGGAAATAATGAAATTTTAACGACGAATCTACTTCAATTCTGAACGAACCTGTTAAGAAAAAATCAAGGAAAACTCACAAGTGCGACAAAGAATATCTTAAATTTGGATTCTCATGGACTGGAGATGAAAATGAGACTATTCCACTTGGCGTTTTTTGTTTTGAAAATCTAATAAACAAAAGCATGAAAGTAAGCGTTAACAGTTACAGTTACAGTTAATATCTTAATGTGGGATTTGGAGCAACAAAGGCTATTATCCCAAACTTACAGCGTTATTTTGAGACAAATCATAATCAGTACAAAGATGTGAACCCATAGATTTTTTGAAAATAAACATAAGGATTTAAATCAATTTTGAAAAGTAATGCGGGGTTTGATAGAAGGTGACAGTCAAAAAATACTAGAAATTTCGTATCGCGTGTCACTTTTAATTGCGAAATGTAGTGAAGCGAAAACCATTGCGAAATTTTAATCAAGCCTGTAACAAAAATAATGGCAGAAGTACTGATAGGAGATAAAACGAAACAATTTTTTGACCGCGCTTCTTTCTCAAATAATACAGTTCATCAACGATCATTGCAATTATGAATTAGATGAATTGATATGTATAATAATTTGAAACTGATGCTATTATCTAATAGTTCTTAATGTCGTTATTATGCATTGCAAGTCGATGAGTCCACTGATATTGTGAATTTTGTAAAAAACAAGACATTCATGACGGGTTTTTTATTTTTATTTTGCCAGCCCTTATTAGGTCACACAACAGGGGGAGATTTCTTAAATGTTATGAATAAATTTTTACAAGAGAAATAAATTGATTGGAATAGATGTGTTGGAATAAGCACAGAAGGAGCAAAAGGTATGGTCGGAAATAAGAAAGAAATTGCAAGAATTCAAAATGTTGACCCAAATGTCATATCCACACATTGTTGCATACAAAAAAAGGCTTTGCCAACACGTAGGTTGCCCGCTGATCTACAGAAAGTTCCAGATGAAAGCATTGTTTCTAATGTCACATGTCTGACGTAGTCAGAACGAGGCCCACGAAATTCATCGTGGCAAGGGGCTAAAAGTACGCCTGTCGTTGGCCTTGAGCACCATACAGGTGACTGTACGAATTAGCTCGGCCGAATCCCCGAAGGGACGATAGATGGCGACACCACCTATCTCCACCTCCACAATTTAGGCATGGAGCTGAAGGGGAGGGAAATATTCTCCAGTCCCCTGTACTCGTGATACAGCCCACAAGACTTTCTCAGACCCACTTATTTAACGAGCACGTACTCCGTGTGTACTCGGACGGTATTTGATGGCATTGGGCACCGAGCCCAGGCCTTCCGGTCTGGAGTCCGATGCTCTAACCACTAGGCTACTCACGGCCTTCGATGAAAGCGTGAAAATCGTTAACTACATTAAAAACCGTCCTTTGAATGCACACACACACACGACTTTTTTCGCAAATGTGCGATGAAATAAGAAGCAGTCATGCCCAGCTTATTTTTCATACCGATGTTTCTTTGGCTATCCCAAGGGAAAATTCAAATTCGATTGTTTAAACTTAGCATTTTCTTAATAATAGGTTTAAGTTGAGAAATTGTTTACATGACTGGATATGGTTTTGTTGACAAGAATACTTAGCAGATATATTCTATGTTTTAAACTGTCTCAACTTATCGTTATAAGGCAAAGAAATTTCATTGTTTTACGATCACGTTAAAGTGAACGCTGCCATCGTAAAACTGAATTTATGGTAAAAGACAGTTGGTAATGGAGAAGTAAACTCATTTCTCTCTCTTCATGAGTTAATAACAAGTTAAACTGCTAAAATTGTTGCTGAAAACTCCGAAAGCACTGAAATACATAACACAGCATTTGGAGAGTTTGAAAGTGGGCATGAAAAACTATTTCCATGTGATTTAAGCAAAAACATTGAATGGACAAGAAACCCGTTTAACATTAACACAACATCCCCGTCAGAAGATTTGTAGCATGTGGAAGAAAAGCAATTGTTGGAATCGGCCTCGTGAACTAATTCTTGAAAAATAAACATAAGGAGTGTACTTTAACGTCATTTTGGTTACAAATGAAGCATGTGTATCGTATCCGGATTTAAAAGAAAAAGTTCTGAAATACATCTTGTCTTTCCCAACTTCATATTTATTTGAAATTACTTTTTCAGCGTTTGTAGACATTAAGTCGAAAAAAAGGAACAGACTATTGGATGTGGAACCACATCTCAGATGAAAATTAACAACCAAGGAACCAAATTATGACGATCTGTCATCTCAGCACAAGCAATTTCATCCGTCTCATTAATCCAAAAAAAAATGTTATATGTAATATAACTTTTATTTATGAATGTAAGTACTACTTTGATATAAGTAAGTGATTAGAAAATTAAAGAAAAATGATCATTTTTTTGCAGAAAAAGTACAAATGAGCGTAAGTTTTTGTACTCTGTTGACCACCTCTAGAGCAAATGTACGATGCGATACGAGCGGGCATTCAGGCATACAAGTTCCTATGATATCTTAAGACATCTCGTTTCACAGTTGCAGTAAATGCGCCACTCGTTCGACCAAACTTGCAGGCTGTCCAACTTGCCATCCCAAATTATCCTAGATATTCTCGATTAGTGATAAATCTGGAGATCGAGAAGGACAGGGAAAGGGGGTAATGTGATGTAGCTGATCTTTCTGTGTGTGGCTGAGCAATTGTCTTGTTCAAAAAGGGCTCCCTGCCATGAGTGGCAACCCACGTGACTGAAGGCTGTCATAGACGTACCGCTGGGTGGTCATTTTGTCACGGATCAATATTTGTGTTGACCGTGTATCGTAAGCAATGGCACCCCATACCATCACACCATCTGTGGGAGCGGTGTGTCGCTGTAAAGCGAAAGTAGGATTGAACCATTCGCCACGGGGCCTCCACACACGAACACGATTGTCATCACTGTTCAAATTGAATCTAGATTCGTCACTGAAGATGACCTGGTTCCACTCCGTTGTAGTCCAATCCCGTCGTGCGCGACACCACTCCAAACGAAGGCGTCGTTGGTGGGTGGGTGGCAGCATACGTGATGAGCGCAGCGATACCAGATGTGCTTCAGCCTTGCGATGGTTCGGGAAGACACAGGGGCCCGTAGTGAAGGTGCTTCATGTGTCTGGACAGCGGCCAATGAGGAAGTTGGCTCTATGCGTGCGTGTCGTGTGATGTGAAGGTCTTCTCGACGAGACTGATCTATCGAGGGCGTTCTGAGCCTGGTCACTGTGTAAATGACGTTTCTTTTGTCCAATGGTCCCAACACCTCCTCGCAGTCAAATCAGAACGGCTACTTTACAAGATACTTGCCAAGCCGACCACCCCGAGCTTCCATCTCTCATCCCGATGATTCTTCTCCTCTAGCACTCTGACAGCTGTCCGATGCTTGTCCTCGATGGCGGGGGTAACAGTATGTCTACTTCAGTGTTTCCTTTCCATTTGATTTACGTTCAAACAAGCTCTACTTACCTCTTCTATACTCTAAGGAGAACGAATATCAACGTCCTCCAATGGCATTATGCAATGCTTAATCAATTTCTAATCATTTGCATATTTCCCCCACATGTACCTTCATTCCAAGTTTCGTTAAGACCTCACAATTATTTCTTGGTGCGCAAATTTTTATGGCAATGAGTGTATTTCACATACAATGTATTAAATTATCTGTTAATGTGTGTGTGTGTGGTGAGCAAGTTATTTTAAACAAAAAGATGTATCAAAAATCCTAAAATTTTTGGCGATTCCCGCTGCAAGTCATATGACTCCATTTGGGGTCGCGACCCCTAGATTAAGAACCTGATCTGACCCCAGGACCCCTGATCTAAAGCGTTACCAATCATTAAATCGCAAACAAAATAACGCACATAATCAAAATGAATCTGACTGCATACCTCACATATAGGAATTGCAATATCGGACCACAAAAGTTCACACACACACACAATACCGGTATTCGGTATTTTTTAGATCTTAATACCGGGGTACCGGTTTTAATACCGGTATTAGAAATCTTAGAAAAAGCACGAAAATGCAGGTGTTTCTTTGTTTTGTATTTGCCAGTTTTATTAGAGATTGTAAATATTATACAAAAAAATAATTTTTTTACAACTTATAAATTATATAACAGTATATAAAGAACACACACAAAAAAGTAAAGGAACATCTTATTTATTTAAATCACAAGAAAATGTAAATAGCGCTATTCAGAGTCTGTGATACTAGTACAAATTTTTGAAATGTGATCTTAAAAAAACAATGCATCAATTGCACTGTCATGAAACCTGGAACGTAATTTTGTGCAATAATTTCATCCGAATTATCTTTTTTTTTCTAAATAATTTAAAATCCCTGATGGCTTGGGCTTAGAAAGTGTGCTAAAATTTGTATCTTCATCGCAATTATATTCTTTCCTCTTTAACAGTTTTGTATCATGTTTCGTTTTTAAATGTGTATGGAGTCCCCGTTTGTACTTCCTCCATTCATTTTAATAACACTAGAGCATTTTTTACATTGTCCCACTTTTCATCATTTAAATAATGAACCAAACCGAAGTATTATCATCTGATTTTTTATGTTCTTTTTAAAGTTATTCTCATTCATTATTATGAGTTATTATTTATGAGTATATATATATATAATTAATATAAAAAAATTTTGAACCTTAAAGTATGATATGCAAATACAGTGTGAATAACAAACTCATCAATTTAAAAAATATCAAAATATTACGCACTTTCTTCATAATTACGACGTGTTTTCACAGATGGGAATATTAGTCTACGAATCCTGAGCGTTTTTGCAGTATCGCTCTGAGCTGTAACAGAATATTTTTGGCCCGTCTCTTTGGATGATTCACATATTTTATCACCTCTCTTGACTGTACGATACAACTTTGTATTCACAGTTTAATTAATTTCGCCCGTTAGAGAGACACAAAAATAAAAACGTATATTATTTTGCGATGTTAGTGATCCCTGAACATATGTGGTGGAGACAATTTTAAGAAATTTCTAGTAAATATCGAAAAAGCGGTATTTAAACTTGTGAATACCGGTATTTCACAAAATTGTACAAATCGCTCAAAATACCGGTATTCGGTATCCCGGCATACCGTGGTATTGCAATCCCTACTCATATATAAGCGTAGTTTTTGTAAGTTTTATGAAGAGCTGTGATCCCTGCGAACCATTTAGTAGAATTTATCTCGGAATATTTTGATATAATTTATTAACAATAATCAGATTGCTACTTACATTTAATTTTGAAAATATTAGATTGTAATGCCACAACTTTTTGCCAACCAGCTTAAATCTCTAAAAATAAGTTATTAAAACAAATGTAAAACACACTTTACCTTTTATTTATTCTCTGGTATAAAATTTGAAACAATAAATGCTATTTTCTTCATCTTCTAATCTTTTTTTAATGAAAATGAGTCTTCCTCTGTGATGCTTTACTTCTAATTTCACTGAGACTAAATTCTTAAATCTTTTTAAAACTAAATTCTACAAATATTCTTGGTATGTAATATAAAAATTATCATCCCTTTCTTCTGTATTACCTCTTTAATGACCTCGATATAATATCATTAAGCCTTTTATCAAAGTATTTTGAAATTATTGCTCATAAAAACATTTGAGATTTGAATTTCGTTGAACTGCTTACCTTGACATTTAAATATTGGTTCTCTTTATTTCAAAAAAAATCATTGCATATATTCCTAACACTTAAGCAACAAGCTATGGGGCTTATATTTTCTTTCTTTTATTTCTAATACATCTGAGAATACATTGATAAATGTTTTTATACTAAACAAATAAAAGCCATAAAAGTCCAATGTAATGCAATAGATTTCACCATTTAATAATTTACACAGAAAAGCCATAAATGAAGTACAGTAAAAAAAAAGGATTTTACAAAAAGAAAATAGTAATGGATAAAAAAGATATTATATTTAGAAAAGATATTACTTTGAAAAGCAATATCGTTTTCTAACATGAAATAAATTACGTGATACGCAGCATTTCTTTTTATTGCAGTTAATCTGTGTTCCACTAATATGAAGAATTTATGATCGTTTGGGAGAAATAATACAGTTTCCTTTCTTAGTAATTTGATTCCAAATTTCATTTATGTTGTAAAAAGATATGAGAGAGAGAGAAGCAAGATGGACGTTATACGCTTAAATTTCTTCTTAAAGCTTGTGAGAATAATTAATAAATAAAAAACACTTTTGTATATCTACTCTTTATACAATATAAAGAGAAAAAATAAAGTAATTTGAGAAATAATATCTTTTATTTCAAAGCACTTCATGAAAAATGGTCTCACAGTGTAGAGAGCCTGTGATGCCCATCAAATCTATCAAGAATTAAAAGCACTCACATCAGCGCAGTGTGAAAGTTTGGAGAATGAAGTGCTAGCTCAGGTGTAGTCCTCGTCACTGGACGATGTTGCAAAATTACCAGATCAAATAAGCAGTGTGATCCTCTCTCGCTACCCGGGAATTATGTAAACTTGGGATCACGACATTACGCACTCATTTTTTCTATGCATTGAATATGTATTCTTTTAATTCAGCTTTATCTATACGTTCGCTTTATTATTATTCGTGATCTGATTTTATTTTATTCATAGATATTATTTTTTAGTGTTTTTAAATTGTTAAGGGGCTCTGGAACGCGTCCGTAGCAGGCCATGTTAAATTACGTATGTTTATGTACCTTATTTCTCAGAAACTATTTACTTCTCATGGATAAAATTTTTTTCAGTAGGCTAGGTATACTATCAACAAAACTTTAACGAAGGGTTTTGTCCATTTGTTAAAAATTAAAGAAAACATGAATATTTTAAGAAATGTCCAATTTTTTCCCTAAAATTTAGTTTAAAAAAAGGCTTATCTAAAAATGTTTGCGAGATATACCTAATTCCATCCATCAAAATATTAAAATGTGTAAATATGTTAAAAGTATACACACTGAAAATTTTAGGATTATATAGTAAGAAATTTTTGAGAAAAAGATACATAAAGTGAAAAATATTACTTTTTGAGAAAATAGGCTTTAAAGCAACCAGAAATATCAGAAGCATTTTCTTCAAATACCTTTTGCCTCTTTCTTTTTTTTCTTTTTTTTTCCTTATTTCCAACAATTTAGCCTTTTTTTTAGGATCTCTTTGGGCAATAAAAATCCTACGAGCATCTACTTTTTTTGAAGCATGACACACAGTTATAACTTAGTTCAATATCACAATGTTTTATGATCATTAATTTTGCTACATGATTCATATTGAGCTGAGCAATATAGCCATATTTACTCTAATTTTAGAGTTTTTAGTTCCACAAATGTAGATTTTGGAATCACTGACATATTTAGTGTTATTAATTGGGTTCATTTGGGTTCTAAGTCTTTCTATGTAAACATTTTCCTAATAACATAGGATCACCTAGATCTCTAAAAATTGGCTTCATTTAATTCATTATGGCATATAGCATGTGTGCATGTGTTTATGATTATAGTACCTTTCGTTACATTCAGATTCTACCTCTTGAAACTTGCACCATGAATTGATGTTGAGGACTCTCGTTTGAAGATGAAAACCAACATGCCAAACAGTAGTTTTCATGCAGTGCAAATCTCATTTTGATATTATTTCTAATAGCCATACTATAATATCTTTGAATTTTTTATATTAAAATGTCAATGAGTCGGCTACGACCACTTAGGCTTTTTCCTCCACTTCTTTCCATATCTTTTTTTATCCGTTCTTGCTTTTCAGATCCAAAAGACGTGTACCCATTCACTTTTGGATATGTACAATACACTCTATTTTTTCCACTTGAGCGTCATATGGATTCGCGCTCATCAGAAACTTACCCAAGGGGAAACATAGGTGCTCCTTCAGAGCTCATTTGATACCCGTCAAGGAGTAGCTTAATTTAAGAAAAAAATAAAAATACTTCTTATTGTATTTCCTCATATCGTATATCATTTTAAACAGAAACATTTAAACTTTTAGAAAATACATAAAAAAGTGAAAATTTATGATTTTTCGAAAATTCTCGTGCCCTCTTACAGGGTTTAATTGCATTATTACAACATTAATTTTAAATTCTGAATTTTGCAGTAAGAGTTCTTTAAATTGTTTTTTGATACATTCTTTGTTCTTTTTTCCCATTAATTTTATTGGAAGGGATTTTATTTCTGAAAAATTTCGTTCGGAGTATTTAAACATATAATATGTAATTTCTTACTAAATTTTTAGAAACGCGCTACTTTATGTAAACAATTTATTTGTACAATTCGATGAAATATTATCCTTTTTTCTTCCTAAAAAATGTAATACTCAATAGCATTTTTGTACGTTCATTCACTTTAAGAAAAGAACGCAATAACCCAACTTTATATAAATGGAGAACATTTTAAAATAAGATTGTTTTTTATTCATTCTTCAAATAACAATGAAATAACATAATGAACAAAGTAAATAATGAACAAAGTAAACAATGAATTATAAAAAAAAGAACAAAATCCTTCAATGACATTTTTAGTTAATTCAACTCAGAGTATATGATATAGTTATAATTACTTCAATTGAAAAATATGTAAATTATAGATTTTGAGAGCAATTAAGAGATTTAATCGTCTCGGATATTTAAGTAAAATTATAGAAAAAAGAACTATATTGTATGCTCGAGTTAAAAATAAACAATGCAGTTCGTCTCTTGTTATTTACTTTATTTTTCTTCCTTAATTTTTGAAAATGATTATATTTTTTTGAAAAAAAAATTTATGAGAGATTCTAGATTACTTAACTGTAATCAGTTTTGATAGTGGACATTATCACAGAAATGTAAATATATTAATATATGATGCAAAAATTTTTACTATTTGCTTACTATGCTAATTGTTATTTATTTTATTGAGAATGAAAACTGATAAATAGAGATACTAAAGTTTCAACGGCATTGCAAAGTTAAATATCCATTTAATTTTTGTTTCATTTCAGATTTATTCAATAGATGGCGCCACGTAACATTCGTTTTATTCTCAATTTATTAGATTACGGGTGCAAGAAGAGTAATATATATCAATAGAGAGAGAGAGAGAGAGATTTGCAATTTTTTTGCATGAAGTTTACGTTGCGTTTTTATCTAAAAGTTTTTAAATTATAATATGTCTGTGTTTTAATTATTAAAAAAATTTAAAATCAAGAGTCTCCAAAAAGTATAGCACTGTATTACATTTTAAAACCGCACCAAGTTCCTTTAAAGATCTCAAACTTTCAATTAAGGATTTGAAACACAATTTAGATGGGAATTATATCAGTAAAACGCCAGGTAATTATGCTTTCTCTTGTAAGCAATACAATTGTCAAACATTTGATGAACATTTTCAGTATAACAAAATTCTTCATAATTTAGAATTATCTGCTACTGGGATAACAATAATTATCTTTTTTGAGTGAGTATATGCTTATTAACGACGCACTTAAAAGCAACACGAGGAATATTGGAGACGGGCATCGTAATTTTAAAAATCTAGGTCAAGTGACGAGGGGGACACCTGAGCTGGCGCCACCCTCTCCAATGAGTGAATGAATATTAACGACGCACCGTTCAGCTACACGAAGGTTTTTGGTGACGGACCTCGAAATTTTGATCCATGGTCAAGTGACGAAAACAACACCTGAGCTGGCATCCCCCTCTCCTTACTACCACACCACACCAACGGGAGGACATATGAGCTCTCGACAGATTTAATGTGCATCGCTCCCCTACACGGCGGCTCTTTAGTGGTACTGAGCTCGAACTCATGACATGTGACGGGTGTGCGGAGTATAGGGGGGGGGGGGGATAAAGGACAAAAAAGCAAATTTTTCTCTGAAATGAGTAAATCTTTCATAAATACTCTCAGGGTCATTTTATTGCATTCCAAAGCCTTCAGAATATTTTTACTGATAACAGAGCAAAAAAAAATCGTATTTCGGAGAGATGTGTATATACGTCCGGGGCACATAGCGTACTAGTTGAGCAAAACGGATATAAACGTCGGTGGCCCTTAAAGGGTTAATACCATAGTTCAATACACACAAATGTTGTAAAATTTCTCATCACAACCAACTTCGGAATTTATATTACTAAATACAAAAGATAATTCAATCAATTTTAGGAATAATTTTAATAATACTGATATTTTTAAACATAGCAAAAATATTATTAATTGTGTGAAAGATAAAAAAATATATTTTATTTACAGCTTTAACATTGAAGATGTCTTCAACTCATTTGGTAGCGGAGATATGATAAAGGTGCTTTTACAAATTTTTTATTTTAATCTTGTTTCAATAGAGCTACAAATAGTTTTAAAAAATTAAATCTGTCATTAGCTTTGAATTAAATCAAAAACATATTTCATGTAAAATTCTTCTTATTACTTATATAGTTATCATATTTTGACCCTCAGTTTGGCGGGGTGTGGAAGTTTAGAGATAGGAATGCCAATTCAGCTGTGGCCCTCATCATTTGACCGAGACTTAACATTAGGAGGCTCGTCGTAAGCAGCCCCTGCGTTGATTTATAGTGTGATGGGGCTTTATCGGTATTTCTACTAATTGTCTTCTTGGGATTTCTTTGGGGCCTGAATGGCAATTATTTTCAACCAACCCAAGAAGAGAGCGTGTTTATGCAGATTAGGAATCATATATATTAGAATGTTAGCATTCACGATGATCGCTAAGTGAAGTTCTGAGTGCTAAGTCTAGAAGTAATGCTAGAAGTAAAGTGAGATAAAGTCTAGGAGAAGAGTCTTAATTTTGTGAGTCGTTCTAACAGTCCTACTGAAGATAAGCAAAAGTGGGACCGAGACCAAATGAATATTGTCTTAGCCAGAGAAGCCAGGTTAAAGATTGAATTGACGTCTTACGGACCGTAGCTGTTTGCCGAGGAAATAGCGGTATAAAAGCTTGTTCATTTAAACTTTAAGGATAAAGCGGATACTATTTTGACAGGAATTAATCTATAAAGATAGATTTATATAGTGGTTAATTGCGCTATTTATTAGTAATACGTTTTGCGTCTCAGCACTCTTCATAATTATCCTCCTATACTAGTATTGTTTTATTGTATATTAATTAAGATCATAATAAACTATTCTTATTATCGCAGAATTTAATGATTCCTCTTTCGTTCCCTCAGACATAGGTGGTGTGATTGGTGAGGAGATATCCCCAACGGTGGGGATATCAAAATAGTACGTCGCTAATGAAAAATCAAATCAAATTATTTTGGCGGTCTTACTTCTGAGATTTTATTATTTTTGTTTTTTCTCCTATCTTCCTCTCAAAGGCTCATCTTCAGCTAACTAAGGGGCAATGACGTAACGTACACTTCCGCTACCCCCGCATCACGTGGGTCCCAGGATTCTAGGTGGCCCAAAGGTCATGGTTTTGCAAATCTTTTGTAAGATCCGGTTTAGAGGGACCTAAACCTGAGTTTTCAGGGGGGACTAATATTCTCCGTTACACCACTGCTAAGGGTTCTAGGTCTTCATAACTCCCGAGTAGGAATATTCTTGAAAAGAGTTTAAAGAAAACTAACAATTTCTTTGCTTAGAGTTTTAGGAACAGATTCTCATGCAATTTTAATTTTTAAGTTCCACTCGAGGTAGTTTTTAAGATTTTTTTCCACTTTCATATTTTTTTACATGTACTACATTCTCTGATTTTTCTTATGGTTTGTACGTAGGCTGTTCAATAAGTAATAAGACTAATTTTACTGCCACAAAACCACTCGTCGGAATGTTAATTTCTGTGGCATAAGAAAAGTTTGTTGTCTGTATTAGAAAAGCTACCGATAGATGGCGTGTACAGACTCGTATTCTTGAGTATCACGTGATCGAACTGAAGCGTGTTTGTGGGTGCCTACGAGACGCGTCCAGTTGCCGAAATGGAAGCAAAAATCAGCATCGGAGGCCTTTTATATAATACGATATGATTAAAGACTGGAACAAGAAGGTAACAATATCATAAAACGCTTTATTACAGCACAGACGAAGCTTGGTTGTATTACTAAGATCCAACCATAAAAACACAAAGCAATGAATGGAAACATCCATCTTCACCTACTCTCAAGAAAGCAAAAACTGTGAAATCAGCAGGTAAAGTTACGACCATAATTTTTTTATTATGAAGAAATTGTGTATCAACACGCTGTCGAACCCGGTACTACAATAAACGACTCGTACTACACGAATGTCCTGGGAACAATGGTACAGTACGTTAAATGGAAAAGGCCATTGCTTCGAAATGGTTTTCTATTGCACCATGATAATGCCCCACCACATAATGCTCGTTGTGTACTGGATGTTTCGCAGCAGAACAAAGTAGAGATTTTACCACACCCTCCATACAGTCCTGATTTTACTCCATGTGATTTCTAGCTGTTTCCTCAACTTAAGAAACCATTACGAAGCAAACTTTTTGCAAGCAACAAAGCATGTGTAAAGGCTGCGGAGGCGGTTTTGAAACAGCTCTCACAAAACGGACTTTTGCATGTTTTTAAGAAGTGGACAGAACTTTGGGATAAATGCATTACGTGCCACGGAAGTTATTTCGAAAAACACCATGTAAATGATGACGATTAAAGGTATTCTGTTTATATATATATACACTGGTGTGCAAAAGCAACAGGTGGGTTTATTGCCATAACTTCACGAAAAATCATCTGGAGAGACATGAAATTCTGCAATGAGGGAGAGTATTATGTACGTAAAGGATGACGAAAGCATCGGCGCTGAAAAAGGAATAAAACGCATACGGTATGGAATCAAACAAAACAAGCTTTATTGAACGCATAGTATCGTGACTCATGATTGACTATCCAACAGGAAGAACAACAAGCAGATGTTCCTTAATATGGTATATGCCCTCCCCTTACTACAATGGTTGCTTTGCACCGTCTCCGCATACTCAGAACCAGCTGGTGCAACATTTCTTGAGGTAGAAGTGCCCATTCCTCAATCAACATCTGCTTGAGTTGTTGGTTGTTCTCCGGATGATGTAAGCGTGTGGCAATACGTCTCCCCAAAGCATCCCACACATGTTCGATGGGATTTAAATCTGGGGAGCACGCTGGCCAATCCATTCGAGTGATATCTTCACTTTCCAGCAGCTCCTGAACAGCAAGAGTGCGATGTGGCCGTGCATTGTCATCCATAAAAATGAAGTCTGGGTCAATGGCACCTCGGAAAAGATGCACATGGGGAAGAAGTACCTCCTCACAATAGCGATCCCCGGTTACAGACCCTCTGTCGAAAATGTGAAGCTCAGTTCCGCCGTTCAGCATAATACCAACCCAGACAAGAACTCCAGGGCCACCGTAACGATGTCTTTCATTGATGTTACTGGGATAAAACCGGGTCCCGATCTCTCCAAATCAAAACGCGTTGAGAATCGCTTCTGGTACTGAACCGACTCTCATCCGTAAAGAGGACACGACTCCATTGATCAGTTGTCCAGTTTTTGTGCTCTCTTGCCCACTGTAAACGGTGGCTTCAGTGGCCATCTTTCAACGGGAGGCAGCGTTCAGGGATTTGCGGGTGAACAGGCCCCTTTGTGAAGGCGTCTGTCCACAGTAAACCGCTACACTTGTCGACCTGTTGCTGTACAGAGTTTCTGAACAATGGCGCTTGCTGATTTCTGTCGATCTTTTTCGCCTGCAGGATGATATATCGGTCATCCCTTGCAGTTGTCGTCCTCGGCGGCCACCCCAAACCCTTTTCTAACAGCTGTACCTGTGGTTTGGAACGCTTTCCAAGCGCGAAACGACACTTTTGTTGTTTCCCGAACTCTGCAGCTACACTGGTGACAGTACGCCCCTCCTCCAGCTTTCCGATCATTCTTCCACGGTGAAGTTGTCCAGGTGATTTATTCTAGCCATATTTCACGAACTGACTCACTGGCACTTGCAGAGAATATGGTGAATTGCGTCTCCGTCCTTCATTTCATTCTACTGTTGAGCAGCGCGCCCCGACATCACGCGTTTTGCGTACGCTCACATCGCTTCTGACGTTTTGTTCCTGATATTTGCATACGCATGACGTTTCTACTGACTTACGTGTTCCCTCTACTGATCTCCAGACCTCCTTTTCTGCAATTTCATGGCTATCTGCTAAATTTTTACATTGTTGCTTAAGTTTTGCACACCAGTGTTAATATATATATATATATATATATATATATATATATATATATATATATATATATATATATATATATATATAATTGTAGTCTTATTACTTATTGAGCAACCCTCGTATATTTGTGGAATTTAAAATAAAATGTTTCTTTTGTTCTTTATCAATGTCAAGACTTATTTTTAAGTCTGACCCGTATGTTTACATAGTGCGACGGTTTACTTACAGAAGTGGAATCTTTGAGTGAGTGAGTGAATATTAACGTAACACTGTTCAGCTACACGAGGGCTTTTGGCGACGGACCACGTAATTTTGAACCATGGTCAAGTGACGTGGACGACACCTGAGCTGGCACCCCCCTCTCCTAACTACCACACCACACCAACGGGCGCATCCGGGGACCCAAGGCCCCTTTCGTAGAATCTTTGGTTCTTTTTGTGTAGAGTCAATGCTTCTCCCCAGACGGGAAGCAAAAATGAGTTGACTCATATCAATCGCTTCAGTGGGACTCTGTTAAAATCTCAACAAATATTCGTACTGTAGCTAAAGGTACTTCGGATGAACCTATGGATCCACCCTCAAAGCCTTTATTTTACTTAGTGCTATACTATACTTTAGTACTGAGTCTAACATTTGACAGTAGACCGGTGCAATGCCTACCCTTTTGCATCTTCACGGTGGGTGAAGGCAAACTTTATCCTTTCTCGTTAATCGAAAAACTTCTTCGTGCCTTAATGGATTTCCAAATCCATTATCATTTTCAAAATATTTTTAAGAGTAGCAAGGCAACTAGAAAGCATGGTTACAACTGTATTCAAAAGGATGTTGACATTTCCTATTCCAGCACTATTGGAATAGTAAATTTATCTGCCATCTCATCGTATCTCAAAGGGATTTGAATCATTTAGTCAATCAATTACCAGCTCAATGTATTTTTTTTTTTGCTCGGCGACTCTAACATAATTCTCAATGAGGTCGTGATAATTCTAACTCTCACGGGGGTAAAAGATCGAATAATCTGACGTAGATCAACTGTTCGATACATACGCTCAAGCAAGACGAGAAATCATACTTCTAAACACCCACGAAAATCTTTCATTCCTTTGCTCTGGCCATTGGGTATCTGTCTTGTTCACCAATGTTAAATTTTGAGGTAGAGAGATATCTACGTAACGGCATGGTAAGGAATAAGGTTATGTCTTTACCGTTTCTACCTCGCAGATTAAGATACATTGATATGGTTAGCAGTTATAGCAGTGCAATAGTTCAGAATAGGTTGATACATGATTCTGAACTTAATATACATCACTGGTGCTATTATAAACACTACAGAAGTAGCGATTTCCGAGAATTGAAATACTCCGTAGAAAATGCATTAATCGAGGTAGAATACTGCTTGTCAGAAAACGTAAAGGCAACATAGGAGACTTTGGTTATATTTTTTAATGATAATCGTCCATTAAGAATCTCGTGGAATATGACGTCGTAGTCAGAAAAAATCTTGGACTTAAAATGTATTTTTTTCAATTGCATCACCGATGACATATCAACAGTTACAGAGGAATGTCAAAGCTGATAATAATCTACATCGAGATTTCATCACCCCAATTAAGTAACTTCGACTGCTGTGTGTTCTTCATATGTAGACTGGGAGCCTACGTAATTGGTCCGACTTATATATATATTAACGCAGGGACGCTTTTCCTCTTAGTCCCATTAGGCACATACATCGAGGGCAAAAGATTCGTGGCCCAAAAAATTGGATGGCGAAGAAAGATAAAAAAAAATTCAAAATACAGCGAATGTATCGACGCCTAGAGAGTCATGAGAGAAGCATTTCTGTCCTTAAGAGAGTTAAGACTGAAATGAGACCTACTATGCCAGGGGTGGCGAACCTTTACGGACCAACGTGCCATTTTTTCTAAAGTAGTGTTTAATGAGGTATAGACGTGCCATCAAATAATTTGGACTTGTGATTATTGGTAAAATAATAAAACTAAATACTAAGAACACAAACTCTATTCACTACGATAAAATACCTTTTGCACTGTATAGTTCTAAATGTTTTAGTTATACCTGTAATTCGAGTTAAGAGTAAACATTAGTGTGACCTGTTGTTACAGATTGTGTGGGTCACAAATAACATAATAAGATTGAAACATGATACTTTTAGTAGAATGCATGCTGAATTGGAGTCAGCTGCCAAACGGTTTTTAAGCGATTAATTATTTTTGCTGGGGTTCACTTTTTTGACAAAAGGATTTGCGGATAATTTCATAATGCCATTTTACAGAAAATGTCCTGCATACCACTATTCCAAAACAAAAAACACACACCGCTTTGTCGCCTTTACTAATAATGCCATATTTCTAGATTCACCAAATTTGAAATTCTCTATTACACTTACTATCTTGCCCTTTTTATTCTTTTGCTGAACCTAGCTAAGTTAAATAACACTTCAAAATCATAAATATAACACAAATAAACTTTAAAATACAGTTTTATCAATGAAATTGACTGTGCTACGCGCAGACAAACTTTGCATCATAAGCAATTGCAGTCCACGTCGTAACTAAGACAGGACATAACAAACGAGTATGCTCCCCGACGCACCGCAACCGATCACTTGCGTTTGTGTGTGTGTTCGTACTACTTCATAGTGTGAACTTTGTTATTTTGAAATAAAATGCAAACACCGTTTTGAACGCTGGAGTGGTAAAAATATTGTGTCACGTGCCAATGGTTCGCCCTCCCTGTACTATAAGAAAAGAAAAACTTAACAGTTTAACGTTACTATGTGCTCGAAAAGATATTGCAATGGAAATTGATTACGAAGATGTTATTAATGATTTTGCAACGATCAAAGCTCGAAGAAAGTCTTTATTGTACTAGAACAATGACAGTGATTCAACAAAAAATAAGGATGTTTAAAAGTAAAAGATAGCTAAGTGATAAGCGATTAAAAGAATGATAATTAACAAGCAGAAAACAGTTCATACAATAAGGTATACTTTATACAAACGATTTCAGTAATTTACTGCACTCATTTGTAAAAGTGTGGGTAGATGGTCCGTGCTGCCGTAAGGTAAGAAATGATCCAGAGTGGCCAAACCATGCCACTATCTTTTCCACAGCTGCACGACAGGACCACGAATGTTGGATAATGGAAAGGCTCTCCAAAGAGCAAAAACAAAGGGAAAAGAGTAAAAAGGTCAAGGGAAAATCCCTTATTGAACCAAAAATAGCAAGGTAAGGACTGAATAACTACTTATCAAATTCAAAGTTTTTATAACTTCTTCATTTACAAAAATAATTGCATGAAACTTTTTCCCGTGTATCGAACATTTCAAAAAATGCTCACAATTTTAATTCAACATTTAATACAGTTGTGAAATTTTGTAATTATAAAAATTTCTACTGTTTTCAACATAAAACTATTTTTAAAAAGGTACATTTTCCTTTTCGGGGCCTAAAAAGTTGCAAAGTGAGTGAGTGAATATTAAAGTCCCACTGTTCACTTACTCGATAGCTCTGATAGCGAGAGGGGAAAGGGAATTTCCATGACAATATGCTATGCATTTAAAAATTTTCGTGCTACGCCGGGGGGAATAAACCTGTCTGACAAAGAAAAGAAAAGAAAAAATCTTGAAACAGGGAATTTTAAGTTATACACTTGGTAATAGCCCGAGCAACGCCGGGCTAAGCGGCGGAGGAGGGGGTCATTTTAAAAAAGAGTATTAGAAGTGCTGATTTTGTGAAGGAAGGGAAAAATTTATAAAAGTAGAGTTAGCCCGAGCAACGCCGGGCCATGCAGCTAGTACTAGTATAAAATTCAATCTACAGATTTCAATTGATTTTATAGTATTTTATACATCTGCTCTTATCTCCCTTTTGGTCATTACTATGTACATCACATCACCGATTCACACTACTAAGTACAATACATTCTATGAAGAAATTCTAATTTTCTACCCAGTAATATAGATAAAACATGGGGAAGGTTGTTACTTTAAAATACGTTTGCACTCTCAATTCAATTCTGGTGATTGAAATGAGAGTTCCATTTTGGATTTGCTCTCTTCACTCTAATTTATTTTTAGTGAGGATAATACATTATCTTAATTCGCTTGTTCCATTAAATTAAATTTTCTTTTTCTTTTTATTCTTAATAATTTTTTGTTATTATACTTGTATACAACGCAGAAGATTAACAGGAAAATATGATTGTCGAAACATCGTTTCGATAACAATACTGTTCCATTAGCCATATACACTGCTCAAATAAAATCCAGACAAAAAGAAGCAAACAATAATTGTATGGGAATTTTAATTCTTTGGAATGGTGCTTCAGGGCAACAATTTAGTTACATGTAGATGACAAAATAACTGATTATTTGGAAATAATACAAGATTTTTCATATGGTGTGTGGTCCCTCCTCCAAACTCTTAAAACTGTCGAATGCAATGAGTTTACCCATGATATTTGGGGAATACTGTTCCACTCTTGATGAAGTGTGATCCGCAAGTTTTGGAGAGTAACAGGAGGCCTTGGTCTTGCAACAACGTGTCGTCCGGTATCCCAAACATGCTTGGTCGGATTAAGATTAGGACAGCATGCTGGACACTCCATATGCTGCATTCATTCAGCTTCAAGAAACTTCTTCACAAGACGAGCTGTATGAAATCTGACATTATTCTGTATTTAAAGAAAGAAATCACCAATGGCTTCTGCGTAAGGCACGACATAGTCTCAAAATCTTGTCTTCATACCTTTGAGCCATCAACTTTCCATTCCGAATGAAATGCATGTCAGGACGACCTCCTATATTGATTTCAGCCCTTACTATTAAACCACCTCGTCTGAAATCTGAACGAATGTAGGGTTATTTCGAATTTCCCTTTCTCGTCATACAAAAATAAGGCTGGCGTCACACTCTAAACTATAAATTGGGACTTGTCTGTAAGCAGTACTTGATTCTAATCACTTTTTAACAATCTTGTTGTTGAGAAGCTCGCTTTCTTTGGGCTGCAAATTGTCTTACTTTCAACGGAATACACACCATTGACCAATGGGTATCCAGACCACTCCCATGAAGCTTCTTTCGGTTTGTTTGGTTTGAAACCAGTGTTGCCAAAAGAAACTGTCTTTGAATATGTGTAACATTTGAAGTTCTGTCTTAACGAGCTTTTAATAGGATAACTTAACTTAACCAGTGGCGTAACAGTCCATGAGGGCCAAGACCTACTGTGCCCAACTCAGTATACGCAACCTTGGGCCCTGAGGTGCTTGAGCAGATGTTCTGGTCAGGTGGTCAGTTTGACTCGAAACCCCCAGTGTTAAGCTCCTAAGAAAGCTTGGTACTCATTTATCGACCCACTGAGGAGATGTAAGGCTGAGTCGACCTTGCCCAGCCAGGTATTTGAATTTAGGAGCTCTGGTGTGGAAGCGTGATGCACTAACCCCTCAGCAACTGGGCTTTTAATAGGATATATCGGTCATTATTTGCTGTGGTAACATGTAAATGACCTTGCCCTGACTGACGTTAAATGAACTTGAAATGGATTCCACAATGTCTTGCAATGGGAATTATTTACCCTTTAACAACATCCGCTGCAGTTCCTTGTGCTTGTCCAGATTCCAGCCTCCTGAGAAGACGCTAAGCCATGAATTCCGATAGATCACGTTGTCATAACATTTTCCTGTCATCTTTTCTCAAAACAACAGCCAAAAAATTGAATTTCACTCCTGAGACAACAACAACAAAAACAGTTTCTACGAAATCACGATTCTTGCACTTATATTCTTTTTCTTGTTTTTGACATCATGAACGTTGATTTGTATTTGAAATTTTGTTCTTCCGTTTTCTACTACACTTAAGACTATGAATTATTTACGTTAGTTATCAGAAGAAATATTTACTTAATTTAGTAAAATCCATGTCTTCCCCTTGCCTTTTTAGCAGTGTACATCATAAATCCCGTATATTACAAAATTAGAGATAAAAAGAGCTTAATAATACATTAACTTACAAAACTTTTAAGCAAAAAATGCGTTCATCAATATTTATAGCCATGAAATTCTTCAAATGAGATTTTTTCGACCTATACAGTTGAAAGATGGCTCAGTAGAAAAGAGCTGCATACACAAACATTAGCACTATAATAACAGGAGGGACGGCAAGGCATGCAAACCCGTGGAATGTGTGGGCTCAGTGAAAAGGCAACTTAAAAAGGAGAAAGGACGCATTTTCAATCATCCCTTGCAAGGAAAGTGAAATCATGCGTTCACAATAGGTACAAGAAAAAATAACGTTGCCTTTGCACGGGATAGAATGCTGCGAATTTGAAGAGGGTGTAGTATGACACGTGTTGCACAAGGGTTTGTAATTGAAAAAGTGTTATTTCAAGAGCTTGGAAAGTCTGCCAAATGATAGATACAGCTGTAAAAAGGTTGGCGATGATAGGCCGAGGAAAACAAATGTACGTGACGATTGATAAATCGTTCTTCAGGTGAAAATATACTGCAATCAGACAACGGGAAACAGTGCTCAGCAGCTGTGTATGGTAACCAAGCGACAGGTTTCACGGTTTACTGTTGTCAGACATCTGCATAAAGATGGCTTATCTACCCTTGGTCTTAAATTCTGTATACTATTCACAGCAGCCTATATATGGCACCGATTACAGTGGTGTCAAGAACACAAAGGCGGGATATCTCATCAATGGAGTCATGTTCTGCTAATTGACGAGACTCATCTTAGCCTGAGCAACTTTTCTCTGTGGCAAACCAGTGCAACTGGAGATCGTTAAAGAGATTAAATTATCCTCCCACACACATGTGTCTGTTCCGAGATGCCATTTTGTGTACGACAATGCATCTCGTGCATTGTGGACAGCAAGAACTGTGCTCCTGAAGAGCTTCTAGAAAGTTCATCATATCTGCATAATGGATTGGTCAACGTGCTTTCCTGATTTAAATTCAATCGAACATATATGGTATACTTTGTAAAGAGGCCGGCCAGCAGGATTGTAGCCTCCAGAAAACAGCAGACAGAAACAGGTGCTTTCGAAATTGGCATCCCTTTCCTCAGAAAGAACTGCTGGATAATTTGATATTGAGTGTGAACAGACGGTGTCACGTAATCATTGCATTAAGGGAAGGTCATATCCCTCGCTAAGCAACTTTGACTTGTTGTCCTTCCTCATAGCCAAACCATGTTTTTTACTAGAACCAATCTATCAAGAAAGCATTTTTCTGCCTTGTTCCATAACTCATGCGTACAATTAATTTTTGTGACTACTACGCTTTCCTTAACCTTTAAGTGCTACGTTGTGCTTCTGTAGTACAAATTTCATGTCACCCAGTTGATTCTTTTTCGGAATTACGACACAATCTAAAAAGTTGCTTAAATTTTGCAACTAGTGTAGGTAAGGTAATAGTATGCCACAGAAAATACGCAAGAAAAAACATGACTGTCAGTTTCATGATCTTTATTTCAATAAATAAAATGAAAATCATAGAATAGAATAAAGGGCTGATGCGCTACTGAGTTTGAGTTTTTATTACCTCAGACGTTAGAAAAAGTAGTATACTTTTAGAACTACAACTCTTAAGTTCATAACGCACGTCGTTTTTTTAAATAAATAATATTTCGATGTATGTGTAGAAGTTTAATTTTTTTAAGCGCATCCCTTTTGATTTTTAAAGCAATCATTTTTATACCCGGCGTATAACGCGCATCCTTAAATTTGATATTATTTTTGTGTTAAAAGAGAGAGTGCGTTATACGCCGAATTTTACGGTAATTAAATTATTCTAAGATGAGAATAATTATTTTTCCTAGTAAAATAAATTGAAAGTTGAATAGTAATTTCATATCGACGCATTTTATAATCATGACACTTTCATAAGTATTTAAGATTTCACAGAGTTTCTAGTAACAATAGACATTAAATAGGAATCGAATATTATAAACATTCCCTCTACTTCATAAAATTTAATATTTATTCCCTTCAAAATTCTTTTAAGTAATAAATATCAGTTTTCATCTGGAATAATATTCTCTGGTAGTAAAATATTTAATTTTAACTTTTCGTTATCGATTCTAACTCGCATTCCTTTTCGAATTCTCCCGGAATTTAATTAATATAGAAATAGTCTATGAATTCCGCTGAAATTCTGATCATAATTTGTCGGGTCGAAGTTATTAATCAACCATCTCTATTAAGTCCAAAATCATAAAGAGAAATAAAATCCAGAGAATGGAATAAATATTTGCACAAATATAAACACGATAAATGTGGCATAAATTATTTTAAAATTCACAGAGAATATTTATATAGATTTTGTACCTTTAAGGTATCCGATTACGTTCGGAACCTGATTTTGCAAAAGCGTTTAAATGGATAATATTTGTGATATTTAGTGTCACTTAGATTAGAAAATGTATATAAAATTGTTTTAAGAATAGTATTACAATAAAAAATTATTTAAGTACAATATTTTGACAAAAATGAACATAGAATGACCCATTTTCAAAAAGGTTTTTTGAAAAAAGCTTCTATTTAATTATTTTTGCCTGTTATAGCTCAAACCTCTGTGCAGAGACTCAACTAGAATTTTTTAAATATATAACTTAGAAGTGGGTTTATCCATGTTTTACACAATAGAGGGAGAAATTTAAAAAAAAAATGCCCTTATTAATTTTAATTGGGGGGTAACTTTGAAAATGTGAATTTTTCAAAAATCATAGTTGAGCCTCTGTTCAAAGGTCTGAGTTTATATACAGGCAAAATATTATTGTAATAGAAGCATTTTTCACAAAAGGAGAACATTTTGAAAAAAGGTTATTCGAAGTTCATTTTTTGCCGAAATATTGTATTTAAAAAATTTTTTTCCTTTAAAAAAATTTTTTATACTTTATTCTAATCATCATGAAAATTTATCATGAAAATTATTCATTTCTGCGTTTTTTTTAAATCACGGTTCCGAACGTAGTCGGATACCTTAATAAAAAATTATGAATCTATTCATTTTGTTTACAAATGTGACACGTCGAAGCAACACGAGGGTAACGAATCTTGCAATTTTGAGCCACTGTCAAGGGACGAAAATAATGCCAAGAAATTGTAAAAAACGCACAGTTAGAGTTTTTTTTTTTTTTATTTTCTTTTAACTAATTTGTGATATAGGAGTGCTACGCGCCAAGCGCTGAATCACGCCAAGAAGTGCTTGTTGTCGAGTTACATGGAATCCAAGATGGCGGCCTAGCTGTAACAAATCGTGAGGAAAATAATTGAAAAGAACTGTTTTGAATTATATTTCTAATGAAGAATTTAGGATTAGATTAAAAATAACCAATATCAATATAATATAATAAAAAGTATGTATACTAAGAATTATATTTTATGTAATATATTATTATCATGTAATATAATGTAATATTCTATAATATAATATTATTATATATATAATAATGCTCATATAATATAATAATCATTATAAATAACATAATACTTATAAATAAAGGAAATTAAAAAATAATATAAGTAAATTATATATATATATATAAAATAATGTCAGAGAGGTAGAAAATGTAAAATATTTGTTTTTGGTTTGAAATTTTTTAAAAAAATACCAAAAAAAAAAATGTTTTTCCGTTTTTTGTTCATCCAAGCAAATAAACCCCCTCAAAGAAATCTAACCGGGGAAAAAATAAGTTTAACAGAAGAAATCACACGTACATTTTTGGTGCAACTTTTTTGCCCAATTTTCGTCCAATCTGAGGGTAAAGGGTTGCCGTAAACAAAACGACATGCTCTGATGTTAGCCACACTCTATCTCCACATTGAAAAATCCTCGCCGATTTTTCTGCTTCGGAAAACGAACATCCAAAATTATTTCTTTTATTTCACTCATGGTTTTGTTGATGGGCGCAACCAGAAATGGAGCACCATTCTGCTTAAAATATTATACGCCGTTAAAATATAAAACGCCATTAAAATATTATACGCCATATCTGATGTGTTTGACGAGACCGAAGACGCCATCTTGTTTATGACATAGGGCACCGAAGAACCCCATTGGCTGGAATTTCAAACAACTTTTATTTGGAACAGCCTTTTCAGCTCACTGGGAAAGTTGTTCGGAGCCGTTGCTACGGCAACTAGATGGAAATTAGTTGGAAAATTGCTGGAAACGTGTACGTGTGATTAGGTCTTTAAGGATGCTAACTGAGGATATCTGTTCCACCTACAACTTAATCCACGTCGAATAAACCTTGCGTCTATAATGAAAAGTAAGACTTCTCAGGTTATAGCGAGTTTCTCTCTATGCGTTTTCAAAATTGACCATTAGAGAAATCTACCATGAGGATTGTTTGATTGATTTGAGAAACTCGCCATTTGAAAGAATCATGATAGATACAAATTAGGTCAGCTCATTAAAGAGATGTGAAGTTAAATCGATGAGGATGTTGAGGTTGTAATTATGAGTGAGGGGATATTAACGTTGCCCTATTCAACAAGGAGGGTTTTTGGCGATGAACCTCTCAATTTTGAACTATGGTCAAGTGACGAGGAATACACCTGAGCTGGCACTCCCTCTCCTAACTTTCACACCACATCAATGGGAGGACGTTTAAACCTCAACATATTTAACGTGTCGCTGCCAGTAAAATTGATATAACCATCCTCAGAAGCCGAATTACAAAATGGTGTTTTAATGATTAAAAACATTCCTTATATTTCAACTCCTACACACTATTAGCTCACACTCTCTATATATTTATTTATTTATTTATCTTCGTGGAATTAGCAATCGTTAATAAAATACATTTTAAAGGGCTCAGTTGAGCTGAAATTTTATACGCATGATTTTTTTTGAGTGACAATACAATAATTTAATTATAATCAATAAAAACTAATTGATTAAAACTAATTATTTAAAGAATTGCAAATACAGCTACGTTGGCATCATTTTTGGCGACTTGCGTCAAAACTTGAAAAGGTTTTTTTCTCACGTTTTAAAGCATTCAGTTGAACTGAAATTTTATATACACGATTGTTTTGGATGACAATACCATACTTTAATGGTAATTAATAAGAATTAATTACCACTTAATGTTGTGATTCTGTCCTATGTATATACATATTTATATTAATTGTAACTATTTAATAAAAAGTAGTTAAGACAAAAATTTTCTTTATTGATCTAAGTAGAAATTGAGACGTAAAAATTTTTTTTATATTACTTATTTAGCAGTAAAATCGGAAAAACTTTTTATTTTCATGTTTCACTCTTCTCTAGTAATTCTAATACTTCTGCTTTAGTCAATTTTTTATTTACTTTCCTTTTCTTAAACTGTGAAGGCCCTGCAATAAGTGTAACTTCTGCCATTTTTAAAAACGGATATAAAAAAATTTAAACACAAAATTTAAAAAAAAATCAAACACATAAAATATAGAAGTAATGCTTCACTAACATGCCTCAAAAGCCTCTTTGTTCAACCTCCAAAACCGCACTAAAATAAATCGATAACTTAACATTGTCGATCGTCGTCCCCGAGCAGCGCCAGCATACGAGGTAGTGCTAAGCTGACGCGCCAGTGCGTTAGTGGCGTCAGCAAACGTGTTAATGTGCATAGGCCCCTTTAGGCACGGCGGGTCTTCAGAGGTACTAGGCTCGAACTCATAGCACTCCGGCCACGCGAGTCCGTTACCTGACTACCGCGGAGGAGGTCGTAATTATGAATGAGGAGGCTGTAAATGTGGGACGTGAATCTTTGAATATTTATAAGAATTGGCGAGATTTAGATTAAAAATCATAGATAGGTGTTGTAGATTCGGAAATCACTTGGCTGGGATTCAAGGATTCCATTGGCAATCAAGTGATCTTTATTATTCATACTTTTTTTCCTTTAATTATTCGTCTTTTTCTTTCTCTGTTCAACTTAATACATTTCTATGAGGTTAAAATTTATTTTGCTAATATCAAGTGTGAGATGAAGTGAAATACCTTTTATTTTCTATCTTTGCAGAGACCAAGTAATATAAAAAAAAATTTTTTTTTAGGTAAATTCCTACTTTGAATGGAGGAATAGAAAGTATTTTTATTTTCGATTGAAAATTTGAACGATATATATATATATATATACTTTTTTAACAAGATCTTTATTTGATCAAAGTTACACATCATCTGACGCAAAAGGCAGAGAGAGAAAGAACGCCACCAAATAATCTTAAGTGGGTTAAACTCTTAAAACACCGATTGCGGCGTCATGAGTGCTCTTGAAAGTTAATGCTGACATATAGGGCTATCAAATATAATGATCTGGAATTAGACATGTTTATTGGCTAGGCCATATGTTCGGAAGAAATAAATGGGTCATTAGTTTGATACTTGAAGAGGTGAGGAGGTAATATAAAAGTGAATTACTAGATAGTGAATTTAATTTTTAATCTAATATAATTATCCTTACATGTATATATATATATATAGGGAGAGAGTGTGAGTAGACTAATAGTAGGAAGTGAAAAAAGAGCATGATTTTTGTCTGCATTGTTGTTTGGCTGAAAAATCGGTTTTCCACGCCAACTTTTGTCATTGTTTTAACAGTTACTTTGTTACAACAATGGAGACGAATCTAAGTTGGCATCGAAAACTAGTTATTAATTAAATTTAATTTAATGAGTGAATTAATATTTGAAAAAAACTGTACGAGCATCAAGTATCATCCACTACAAGTTTAAAAAAATGTATTTGAATTTGATTGGATGAATAGAAAGTACTTTATTAACGATTGAAAATTTGAACAAGATAAATATATATAAAAATAAACAATAAGTTTTTGCTCAGTATTATTTACATAAAGAGGGAAGATTGGCTGGCTTAAAAAACATGTTCAACCCCACTTTTATATAAATTATTTTATATATTAGCTGTCCTAAGTCAGCAATGTTTATAATACTGCAGCATTCATTTTATAACTTTTAATCTCGGTTGCTCATGTGCCCTTCATTTTGTGATTTTCCTACTGTCTGTGGTCTATGTGTTTTTCGAATGTGATTGGTTGATGTTTATCTCTTGTTTGTAGAGAATTAGACTATATATATATATATAAATAAATATATCTATAGAGAGAGCGTGAGCTAATAGTAGGAATTGAAAATAAGATGAAGTAATAAAGATTACTTTATTGAATAATTCGTAAAAATATGATTTAAAATTTAAACTACACATTTTAAAAATAGAGCGCGATTCAATAAACACTGAGTGAAGTATGCATAATCCTTATTACCATAGCCCCCATTGCATTGAAATCAAACTCACTCCAATGCATGATATGTGCGGAGCTCATTGGTGAAGGATCAAAGGACATTTGAAAGGGAATTGTCGTGAAATTAGAATTGTAAGCCGCTCCGCTAGCGGCGATCAATAAGGACCAAGGTCGCCGGATAACTACGTCCTCATCCGCTCTCTCATTCTCCATCCACGATTCCTCACGGCACGATCTGTAACGGACACTTGTTGAGATCTCTCAACTGCGGAGGTACGGTAAGTTGGCCTAACTTTTTATCGCCTCCTTGGTTAGTTTCTCTGCAGTGCTTATTTCTTAGTTCATGAGAAAATGAAACTAATGAAATGCAATATTTTGTATAGGTTTTCTGCCTTTTCAAATATTTTTTCCTCTCGTTTCTTTAAGATCGAGGAAACTATTTTGTGAACAGTTTCAGTGCAAAATGAATGCATGGAGAGTTAATTTAAATGTTTGTTTTAAAAAAAATAAAAGCAAACTTTTTTAAAAAATCTTATTTAAAACTTTTATTTAATTTAATGAGTTTCATTAAATTTGGTAGTTTTCTTCAAACATGTATCAAACAGCTCTGTTGTTTAAGAACCTTTTTAACAAGGTTTTAGAAATATTATGCGCCAAAATTAATTATAATTTAAAGTAGTATGAAAATTGAAAAATAATGATTAAAAATTAAATAAAATAATCGATTTTCCTTTATTAATTAATTCATTTTTTTTAAAATTCTCAATTCATTTCAAAGAGATATTTTACATTAATTTTGTAAATATTTATTGCGCATAATTTTTAAAAACACCAATATTTGCTTTTTATTTTCTACTATATCAAATTCCTTTATACACTAACCTATTCCATAGAGGGTAGTAATTTTCTTATTGGATTCAGTAATTTATTTGCTTTTAATGAATTGTCATTAACCTGTCATATTTCATATTTGCAGATATATAAGCAAATGACGCGTTCCAAAATAAAAATCTGTTTAAATGCATTTATTTTTATTAATATTATTTGTACAGATGACTTAGTCAGATCGCGGGAAAATCTGATCGAGTTTGAGCCATGTTTATTGAAACAAAATAAATATTGTTTTTATAATCATTTTGTTTTAAATATGAAAGTACACTTCCTAAGGTTTTACTTTACTTTAGGAATGAAAATCTAAATGCAAGGATTAAAATACATACACACACATTCTTTTTTAAAATTATTAAAGATTTTTCGGTATTCATTATAAAAATTCATGTTTACGTAAAACAAATACTGAGTTCAAAGATTATGATTCTAACAATATCATATCGATGGTTATGCATATTTTATTAGAAATGCACAGAATTTATGTTATGAATTTGGACAAAAAAAGAGCCGTAAAATATTTATCTTACATTTAAATACCCAAAATAAAAACAAATAATAGAATTTTTTCCTTTAATATTAAATATTATTACATAATTTTCGATATCTAGTGGTTTATATGAATTAAAAATAGAAAAAATGTGATCGATTGACCATTTTTTATATTACTTTACCAACTTCAAAGAATAACTCTGAACTCTTTTAAAAATTTACATTATTATTTTCCATCTCCGTTATTACATATGTTTGACGAGATATTAATATGTCATTATAAAATAAAAGAATTCATAAATCATTATTTTAATAATAGATAATCACATATAAATAATTGAAATATTTATCGCGCAGAATTTGATCACATGCATTTTGTTTACTAACTGAAATTTATAGATTGTATTTGAAAATGTATAACTAAATAGAGAAGTTAACAGGTTTGTGCAAAAAAACTTGGAAATTTCTTTGAATAAGATTCAAAAGGTTGAGATATTTATTGTTTGCAATAATTTCCTGAAATTTTGTAATTATATATTTTTTTATCAGATTCTAACAGACACATTTTTTCCTAAATATTCCCATATCTTAAGGATTTTTACAGTTTCCTCGTATATCTTAATATTATTCTTTCATTTTAAATTTTATAATTCTTTCTTTCATTACGTTTCTGACCAGAAATACATATGAAAATTTTTTTAAATATTTGGCATTTTGAAGGAATTAAGAGTTACATTAACGTTGCACTACAAAGCAACACAAAGGCTATTGGCAACGGACCTCATAATTTTGAACCATGTTAAAGTAATGAAGACAACACCTGTGAACTGTCACCACCCTTTTATACCCCACCACATCAATGAGAGAATATTGAGTCTCGACAGATTCAACGTGCACCGACGTACAAGACGGATTTTCAGTGGCATTAGGACTTGAACCTGCGACATACCACCCACGAGTTACGTGACCACAACCACAAGGATACCGTGAATGAATTTTGAAGAAATTGAGAAAAAAGAAACTGAACTAAAAGCGTAATTCTTTTAAAGAAAAGAATTCTCAAAACATTCTTCATTTGCTGAATCTACAATTATAAGAAAATCAAATTTTAATTTAAGATATATTTTGTTGAGCAATTAAAAAAAAATATTTTAAAGTACTGTGGCTTGAAAAAAAGTTTGAATTGCAAGAGGTATTTTGAAGGTATGAGTTTAATCATTTTGAGAATAATTAAGGAATCCGATTACATTCGGAACCGTGATTTTAAAAATGCGCATAAACGGATAATTTTCATGATACTTAATATCACTTAGATTAGAATGCATGTATAAAATTGTTTTAAGGACACACATTTTGACAAAAAAAATTACTTAAATACAATATTTCGACAAACAATGAACTTAGAATAACCTTTTCTCCAAATGTTCTTCTTTTGTGAAAAATGCTTCTATTATAATAATATTTTGTCTGTATAAAGCTCTGTACAGAGGCTCAACTATGGTTTTTGAAAAATTCACATTATTTTCAGTGTTACAACCAATTGAAATAATTATCTGCGTTTTTTTCTTAAAATTCCTCCCCTTTTTTGTCGTGAAACATGGATAAACTCACTTCTAAGTTATATATTTCAAAAATTCTAATTGACCCTCTGTACAGAGTTCTGAGCTATATACAGACAAAATATTTATAAAGCATTTTTCACGGAGTTATATTGAAAATGGGTCATTCTATGTCATTTTTGTCAAAATATTGTACTTAAATAATTTTTATTGAAATACTATTCTTAAAAAAATTTTTATATACTTTTCTAATTAATAACTATATATATATAAATTTCATAAATATTATCCATTTATACGCTTTTGCAAAATCACGGTTCCGAACGTAGTTGGATACCTTAATGTATTCAGAACGAAGAACCTACATGGATCAATAATTTTTTTTTAAATATAAAAGACATTAAATGGATAAATATAGACTACTTTGACAATTTTGATTGCTACTAAATAGATAACAGCTTATAATATATTTTCGATAAAAAAATTTTCATAAATTGAGATTTATATTTCTGTTTTACGTTCCCTTGATTATACCGTGAGTCTCAAAATATTGATACTTTGGTACACTTGAGTTAACAAATAATCGCTTTCACGCACAAAATAAAAGTAATATATGCAGTTGATAACCGGAAAGAGCAAAAATATTTTTTAACGTATGTATATTTCAGATATCATTCAAAAGTTATAAAATGCAAGACAATTTCTCAGGGCATATGAAAGTATTTGTTTATAAAATATTTTTAATTTCGCAGAAAAATGTTTCGACTTCTAACATGATCAACTTTCGATATGAAACATCATACAGAGGAACATCAATAATCTTGTTAAACCCCTTTACGTAATTCTCCAAACTGTATACATGTATATCATAACGCGTAATATTTTGTTACCAATAAACCTGAAAAAATATCATCAGAAGACACGAGAGAACAAAAGTTATCCATATATATGACATGATTTTGAAGTCAGAAACAGACTTAGTTTTAAAAGTCTTTATTCTAGAGTGAGTACATCTCTTCTGAAGCAAGAGGTGGAGAGAAAAAACACGCCACCGAAAAAATTTGTGGGAAATATTAAAACACCGATCAGGATTTTGATGCCTTGAAAGTTAATGCTGACATATAGGGGATTAAATATAAAGATCTGAATTAGAATGTTTTTTTGGTGGCCAATGTTCGGAAGAAAAAATGGGGGGGTTAGTTTGATTTGAAGATGAAAGTAAAAGATGAGTTAAGTGCTAGATAGAGAATTTAATTTTAATCTTTTAATTATCCTTTTATATAAAGGGGAAAAGCATCACTCAACCATTTACAGAAATTCCAAAACTATTGACCTACATATTTGAAATTTGGAGGGATGCCCATTCATGGAGGAGATCCGCCTAGAACGGTTTTTTTGAAAAAACGAACCCTGGGGGGGGAGAAATTAAGTGCCGTTATAGAAAATATCCCTTTTTAAAATTTGATCTACAGATATCAAATTTGGAAGACCTTTTTTTAAGAGAGATCCGATAAGAAAGAGTTTTGAGAAAATCGAAACCCAAAGGGGTGAGAGGGGTTAACGATCATTACAAATTAAAGAATTCCAGTTTTTGAACATTGACCCGGGACTTGAAACGAGGGCGGGATTTTCCCTTCTTCAAAAAGGGCGATAGGTTACAAGAGGTTGATTTAAAAATAGCCCCCCGGGGGAGTTGAGAGTTGTTAAATTGGTGTAATAGATATATATTCCTCTTTTTGAACTATAGAATTAGAGACTTGAAATTTAGCCGCTAAGAGAAGATTTTGCGAAAATCAACATTCAAGGGGGAGGGGGCTGCGAAGGGTTAAGTTATAGATAAAAATTCCGTTTTTGAACTATTAGACCTACAGACTTGAAATTTAGCAAACATGTTCCTTTCATGGAGTAGAGATCTGATAAATAGAGGTTCTGTGAAAATCTACCTTTAAGAGGTTTTACAATGGTGTTTTATATTTTAAAAAATTCCCTTTTATGAACTACTGAACCTACAACCTTGAAATCTGGGAAACATGTTATTTTTGTTGAGAGAGAACAGCTTAGAAAGGGGGTTTCAAAAGCGATTTAAAAGGGGAAAGGGGCTATATAAATAAAAAAATCCCTTTTTTTTCAGCATTAGTTTCACACTTAAAATTTGAAATATGTTTTTTTTTGAGATGTGCTAAAAGCTTTTTTGTTGTTTAATTTAAAATTCACTTAAAATTAACTCATTAAAAGCATCTTTATCCTTCAATTTCTGTTGTTTTATTTTTCTATTCACCGTGTGAAGAACGGGTGTACCAGGTAGTCTTATATAAAAGAAAAAATTCAAAAGCATCAAAGTAGGAAGGAACTCCTGGAAATCAAGATGGGTATAACAAAATTTGGTATGAGTTTTTCATGATAACATGATTGATATTTGTAAAATACTTCTTTTTATGAATGTTATTGAAAATTATCCATAAAAAATGTATAAATTATAATTTCAATTATTTTTTTAAAAAATAAGTATTGCTTGATTCAAAAATACATACTAACTTTTCTTACATGTATTATTAGCAAACATTAGAAAAAATATTACAGCATTTGGCACAATAGGAAAAAAGCCTTAACCTTTTAAATGAAGACAAATTAATTTTTTCAATTTTCTGAGGTAAGTTAGCTTTAAGTTTTGATTTGCCATTGGAATGTGAATAAAATCGAACTTAAAAGTGATCATAACTCTTGAGTTTTTTAAGCTTTGAGCTTTCAAATTTTGTGAGAGTATAGAAAAGTATATAAAAGATAATTTAGGTTAAAAAAAATTGATTTTTTTTTTTTTTTTGGCCGTTTCTTGTCAATTGAATTGTACTGTGTCCCCTTAAGCTAAATTTTCTTTTTTAATATTTAAATGTTTTAAATAAGTGTATTATTCTCAACGTTGTATTGGAATTTTCTAAGAATTTTATTTATCCACTCATTTTTCATCTGCTTCCTATTTATGCCGAATGTTGCGAATTCATAAGAGCGGAATTACATGTCCTCTTTTAGTTTAGAATGTTTTTCGCTTACTGATTAAATTACAAATGTTTTTTGAACATACTTCAGCTCTTTATTAGTTATCAAGCATTAATTACATAAATTAATCAACTATATAAAGGCTAAATAAGTTACAATAATTGAATTTTAAATTTGTTTTTGGTTTACTGTGAACAAATTATAGAAATATTTTTAAAACTAACTAAAATTTTAAAAAAATAGTTTTGTAGAGTTTTCGTTTTACTTTATTTATTGGAAAAATGAACAGCAAGAACCACAAAATTCCACCAAACACAATGGAAGAGATATAAAACAGTTTAAAAAAACACATATTAACTACACATGTATTATAACACGCTATAAACACTACGCAAAAAATATTTTAAAAAAACATTGAAAATAAAAATTAATGCATATTAAGGGTGTCTCAAAGCCATAAATATCTTTAACTTTAAAACATTAAAAGATATATTAAATATATCAGGCTCTTCAGAAAACCTGTTAAAATTTTATAAAACTTATATAGTAAGAAAATATTTATATTATTACTTTGGAAAAATCTATCCTCAAATAAGGAATAGTTTCTCAAACGTCTCGGTTGGTATGGAACTGTATACTGTTTAAAATATCAGCGCGACAGTCATATTATTAAAAACAATACACAAGAAAGATTTCGTCGGGACTTTAACTCGGAATATTAAAAACTTTGCGTAAATAAGATGATAAAGTCTGCGCATAAAAAGGTTTTTCTATAAAATAAGTACCTTGTATTTTACACCTTTTCAAGAATTTCTATTTTACTTTTATAACGAAGGTCCGAAAATGGCTTTAATATTCAAAATTCGAGCGGACAACAGCAAAATAGAGAAACTTCAAAAGTATTTGCTCACATATGTTTATGCATAAGTTGCGCAAGTTAAACTTTTAATCCTTTTTTTCTACTGTACAAAGTGCCCATAGTTGGCTAGTTTTAATAGCGTACCAATTTCTGATCAGTAGCACCAGGCTATTTTATGTCAGACGAAACGCTTCCTCTGCTGACAACGCAAAAGTTTCATGACATGAGTTTTTCAAAAACAGATCTAAAATGCTTTTTTTTTTTTGTATGATGGGACTTCTACCTCATTTAACAATTTTTTTTTCATTTCTTTGAAATTAATGTGGGATACCCCTCTATATACTACACCAACGTTTCTCGGAAATGTTTTTATAAATTATATTTTAAGTGGATTATTTTGGTTAACTTAATAAAAAAATTTATAATCACCAAAAGTAAATTAAAATAGATAAAAAGGGATGGAATTTCAAAATTAAATAACGATTCCTTTTGAGTTTCAGAATTGAAGTTACATTTTCATAATAAAACCCTCAAACGACATATCTCACATCTAAAACTGTGTATTCAAGTTGTATTCAACTGTGTTGTTGGTAATCCAGTTTCCTTAATTTTTTCCCCTTTCGTAATAATCAACAAGACAACTGACAAGACAAACAATCTGCTTCAGATATATCTGTACAAATATTTTCAACTTGTAAATAGAGTGTTGGGTGTCAACTCACACGTCGTCCTCGTCACTAAGAGATCTCAGTGATGTTAATTTTGTCTCAAGAGCTCAAAATATAAACAATTTTTGATAATATTTTATTCTTTCAGGTTAAAATATTAAAAAGTTCTATTCTTTTACACATTTTTATAAAGAAATAAAGTTTCAAAAAAGTGTAAAATGCTTAAACCATAATTTTAAAAATCATAAGCACATGAAATTAAAGAACATTTCTGTAAGAAATATTGTATGAATTTTGTGTTGCGCATGATATTTCCTGAAATAGTAGCTCTAATTACTAGCAATAAGTTGATTTAAAAAGTCAAATACATCTTTATTACACTGTAGCCTTTTTATATAAATTGAATAATAAATGATATTTTTAAAAAATAATAATTTTATGTTACTATTTTTAAATTAAATATTTTTCTAATTTTTCAAAAAAAAAAATATTATACTAGAATTAGGTAGGGTTTAAAAAGAATGATACTCTTTAAAAATTTTCATACATCAAAGCATACTACTTACTAAAACTGGTATGACCTAAAGAATTATACACTCTTAGACAAAAAAATTAGCGCACCAAGAAGGAGTCGTCAAAATGCAACGAAATTTTACATACGTAATGACTACATTGATATAAGTAAATGATTAGAAAATCAAACAGAAAGGATCATTTATTTCAGGGAAAAGGCCAAAGAACGGAAAATTTAATACCCTGTTGAACCCCCTCTAGCGTGAATGCACGATGCGATACGATCGGGCATTGAGGGATACAAGTTCTGTATGATGTCTTGAGACATTTCGTTCCATATTTGCTGTAACCTTGCCTCTAGTTCATTAGCCCAACTCGCCATCCCAAATGATCCCAGATATGCTCGATTGGAGACAAATCTGGGAATCGTACAGGCCAAGGAAGGGTAGTAACAGTGCGGAGACAGTCTTGTGACACCCTTTCTGTGTGAGGTCGAGCATTGTCTTGTTGAAAAAGGGCTCCTGGGAGCCGTTGCATGAGTGGCAACACATGTGATTGCAGGGTCAGGGGCATACCGATGGGCTGTCATGGTGCCACGGATCAATACTAGGGGTGACCGTGTATTGTAGGCAATGGCACCCCATACCATCACACCAGCTGTGGGAGTGGTGTGTCGTGGCAAAACAAAGGCAGGATTGAGGCGTTCACCACGGGGTCTCCTCACACGAACACGATTGCTATCACTGCTGAGATTGAATCTGGATTCGTCACTAAAGATGACCTGGTTCCATTACGCTGCAGTCCAGTTTCCTCGTACGCGGCATTACTCCAAACGGAGGAGTCGATGGGTTGGCGTCAAGGGCAGCACACGTAATGAGCGCCGCGATCCCAAATGTCCTTCAGCCAGGCGCCTTCGTAATTTAAGAAAACACAGGGGGCCTTAGTGAAAATGCTACCTGTGCCTAGATGGCGGCCGATGAAGCAGTTGGCTGTACGTGTGCATTTCGTATGATGTGGCGGTCTTCTCGATGACTGGTCTGTCGAGGGCGTCCTGAGCCTGGTCTTCGTGTAAATGACATCTTTCGGATCCCCTGGACAACCCAGCTTCCATCATGCCACAATGATTCTTCCCCTGTCAAACTGTGACAGCTGCTCATAATGTCTTCGAAAATGGCGTAATGGCATGTTTTTCTCAGCTTTTCTTTGAAAACGATTCAGCACACTTAAACAAGCTTTGGTTACATGTTTTATATTCCACGGAGAACGACGTTGAGCGCCCTCTACCGGCTATACGTAATGCTCAACCACGATGTATTTCTAATCATTTGCATATCTCCCCAACATGTACTTTCATACCAAGTTTCGTTACGATCCCGCAATTATCTCTTGGTGCGCTAATTTTTTTGCCCATGAGTGTATACTGCCACGTTGCCAAAAATTAATCGTAATAAAGGATATCTCCGTAATTTTAATAATTAGTACAAATTGTTTATCACAAAAAAAATTAATCTTCATTTCTGTAGGATTTCATAAGGGATGTGGTTCCAATATTCTTGTGTTTCCTCATTTCTTATATGTATAAAAGATATTTTCAACATCGTTTTTTTATCATTAAAAATAAAAAAAATGAAAACAAGATTTTTTTTTCTTTTGCTATGATGAAATATTGTTTATAAATATTAATTTCAGTTATTTCTTTTTCTAAAAAATTATGTTATGTGTATCCATGTCTATGTTTCACTAAAAGGAAAATATTTATCAGGATACCTTTTAGTTAAGAAAATATGTATTGGATATGTATGAAAAATCTTAATTTTGTATAACTGAGTCTGACATCAGTCACTGAAATGTAAAAAAAAAAATCTATTCTGTGGATTCAATTAATAATCATAGTTATAGTATAACATAACTACTTCGAGGGGGTTTTTATTGTTTTATTATATCCTTTGAAATGTGTGTGTATTCCCATTATTCATTTAAAAAATGTCAATGTCAAAGATATCTTTATGAGAGATTAATCTTTATCAATATGACAGATCTTTAAGAAAAACTTGAGATTCAAAATTTTATAATCTTAACCTTGTATTGTTATCTTCTTCAAAAACTGTTATGCTTGTTAAACAAAAAATATTAGTATGTTTACCTAGTATTTGGTATATTTCCCACCAAGATTCATTTCCATTAAAAAATATCAGTAATAAATAATCAGTGGAAATATTCTTTAATATATTTTCATATCACACACAAATTCAGGGACAGATTTTGAGAACATTTTTGAATTATTAAATTGTTTTGCTATTGTCTCCACGTATATTTTTATTTGCTTATTATATGATTCAAAATAAAGATTAAAACAACTTTTTTTGAATTAAATAATTAATAGAGAGTGAAGTACATTTTTCATCATTTTCTTTTTACTTTTAGTTTATATATATATATATATATATATATATATATATATATATATATATATATATATATATATATATATATATATATATATATATATAAGTAGAGTTTTTTATCTGAAAGTGAACTCCTATTAGAATTTAAAATAATGAGTTTTTTCAGTAAATAATCGGAAAAATTTAAAACCCATGTATGCATGCACAAAAAAAAATGATAGTATTGTGTGTCTTAAGCGAAATTTGAATTTCAAGGTGTATTCGGAATAAAAAATTATTTTGTGGAATGCCCAAAGGAGCCAAGCTCACCCGAAAAGGTTTTATTTTGCGACAAATGAATATTGTCAAATCTAGAAGCTATTGAAGAGTACCAAGCTTTTTGTCACAAAACTCACACTAAACGATATATAAAGAGCCATATTAAAATATTTTTGCTACAAATAAAAGATTATTTGTTACAATATTCTTTCAATAAAAATATCCTTTCTCCTTAACCTTTAAATACATGATTTATTGTTTTGAATTCAAAATAAAAATTTTATTCTAATGTAGTCATTGGTTACGTAAAAAATAAGTAAACAAGATAAAAAAACTGTATTTAGACTTTTGGCAACATACACTTATTTCCCAGAAATCTGTCGTATGTCCAATAAAATTTTCGCAAACAACAAAAAAAGCTTACCTGACAACAGGTGTTAACTTATTTTTTTTCGATTAAATAAGTTATCCATTTATAGGAAACTCGTAAGTAGGATGTATCTCTCCAAGTAACACACTGAACTTTATCACCCACCACATTCATGCCAAAACAAGTCATATAAAAATATTTTAAAATCAATTCCTAATTAGGTCAACAATGAAAATTTTTATTTTAGTTACTTCTTATTAAGTAATTACACTTAATATTACTATTATATACATATGATAGAATCACATTATTAAGTTTCAAAGCACCTTTTAAATTAACAACAAAAACTCTTCAACCACAATAGATTTGTAATTATATTTTTTAATAAAAGTTGAACATAATAGGAAAGAATTTATCTTAAAACCAGTGTAAAAGGAATGCTGACGTCTAACTAGCATATGATTTTTTAGGTTAAGTTAAATCTTCATTACAAATTTAACAAAAACTATTTTATCCAATGCTGCTGCCATCTAGAGGAATAATATCGACTGAAATATATCTATTTTACAAAATTAATGAATTAAATTCAGTTAAGGAATGATATTTGAAAAAACTGTATTAACATCAAGTGTCATCGACTACAAGTTTTAAAAAATGCATTTGAACTTGAGTGGATGAATAAAAAGTATTTTATTAACAATTGAAACTTAGAAAAAGATACATAAATATATATAGAGTGAGTGTGCAATAGAGTGTGTGAGTGTAGGAAATATAAAAATATGTAACTTACCTGCCAAAAGTAATGTTACGTTTTTTTTCTTTCTCGCGTGATTAATTGTCTATGATTGGCACCGTGTGTTCGGAAACACACTCACTCAGAATTTTGAATAAAGCAAGTGGAACTGGAATATAGACAATTGGAAACGATATACATTTAAGGCTCCATTCACACCAAACGACTCCGATACATTCACCATCAAACTTGTCTGATTGACCAAGATTCGGCTTCGTAATTTCCCGCTCAAATAAGCCAAGATTCGCTTCCTTCCTTCACACCAACCGAAACCGGTTCAATCCGCCGTCATTCTCATTCACGCGTGTTTCGGCAGGTCAGATTTCCTGCACTCATTCACCAGCAGCTGGGAGTTATTTCTTAAAGAAAAAGAGAATTCAAACAAGTAGAGTGTTTATTTTTATTGTTTTTTATGTTATTAGTGATTTTTTCACATAAAGTTTCTATTAAAGAAACTGAGTTCAGATGTTTGAAGATAATGAATTTCTTATTAGGGTTAGCATGAGTTTGTTTTTATGCCAATAGATGGCGCTTATATTTTTGGTATTCATAGTATTCTTTTTCATCATGTTAACTAACTCTAGTTCTTATCGCCGAGTGTGTTGGCTGTATTTTATCCCTGCTAATCTTGCGCAAATAATAAAATTAATTTTGCATGTATTATTTTATTCAACTTTAAAAATTTGAAAACTTTATTCTTTACTTTTTAATACTTTAAAGCAAAATGTGTTTTGGGGGGGAAGGAGGGGAGGGAATACTCTGAAGGATGTTTGAAATAGCTTCAGAGATCAATTTGATAAGAATTTAGTTAATTTTGGGAGAGAGAAAAAATTAAATATTTATAAAAATGCTAAAATAAAATAAAACACCGATATTGTCGATAATTTTTTAATTTTTTAAACTCTTTATTACTACATAGATCTCAAATTTTGTTATATGAAACAAACAAAATGTAAATGGCATGTAAAATTTTTAATTCATTAATGTATTAGCAAATCATTTTTAAATATATAATCAAAAAAATAGTTGTTATATGCTACGAAAGATGTAGTATGTAACAACATTTGAAATGCCTTTTAAAAACATTAGATATATTATTTTTAAAAGTAATTGCATTATAATATAACAATATACATTTATTATTTGCTACTACTTTTCAGACTATAACTACACTTGATACTAACAGGCAAAAGTATTAAAAATAAATAAATAAAACCGTTCTTATATATTTTTTGTTTTATGTATTTCAATTTGAAAATAAATGAATAAGGTTACAGTTGTGAAATTAATAGCTTGAAACGTTAATAGTCTTAAACATTAAAAACAGCATCCATGTTCGACAGCAACTGATGGAAGAATGATTGACCCATGGCGGTGTGAAGGCAAATTTTGTTCATTCAGAATCGCTGTGAATTGGAAAGATCGCTACAGACTTGGAATCGTTTGGTGTGAAGGGAGCCTAAGGGTTAAACTTGATCATTTTTGTATTATTTAGCAGAAAGCAGAAAAATATTTTTTTTAAAAAAATTGCAATAATGTTTACTTTTTTCAGCAACCGAAATTACTAATGGCTGCAGAAGTGCCCAACTACACCATACGGCCCATGAAAAAAGAAGAGATACCGGCAGTGCTTGATTTATGGCGAGAGACCGGACTCTCGGAGGGGACTTATTCGCTCGATACGTGGTTTGCTCATGATCCTGATGGCTTCTACGTAGCCGTGACTGACGATGGTGATTCACTTTTCTTTCACGGTTTCTTGAACTATTTCACTTTGAAATATATTCATTTTTAGGATCTCAGTTTGCAATGTAATTAATGGTTGTCTGAATGGTTTTATTTTTCAGGATTATGATAAATGTACTCGTATAGAATGTCTGCAAAATTAATAATAAATAAAGATGAACTTCCAAAAAAAAACTCCATTTCTCCAAATCTTCTGTGTGTGTGTGTGTGTGTGTGTGTGTGTGTGTGTGTGTGTGTGTGTGTGTGTGTGTGTGTGTGTGTGTGTGTGTGTGTGTGTGTGTGTGTGTGTGTGTGTGTGTGTGTGTGTGTGTGTGTGTGTGTGTGAGTGGGTGAGAGAGAGAGAGAGACGTGTTTCGTGGAAAAAACCAGTTTAACTACAACAGATTAATATATTATTAAGATACTATTAAGATACAATTTAATACTACAAATATATATGGACATAAATTTTACATTTTTTTTAATTAAATGAATATCGCCATACTCCAATAAAATAGCGCTGAATTTGTGTCACATATTTCTATGAATATGCAGGGTGTCCCAAAACTCAACGTCAGGCGGACACGGGATGAAAAGTGGGTCGTATCAGTTCTGGGGAAAATAAAAAGACATTTCCTACCACTTTGGTTAAGTGAGGACAAGCATATTTTTGAAAAGAGGAAAACTGACACCCTCCATCACATTATTTGGTAATGTGACCGCGAGTTTCACAATTTCCCAAGAATTTTTCTTCAATGCCATGTTACGTAATCGTGCTATTAATCACAGTCACAAATAGAGCAAACATTTATTGGTTTAGTTAAAATTAACGTAGCTCGAATCGGTATGAAAAAATTGTCTCCTAAATTAGACTCCCCATAAAAAGAAAAATATTACATACTACCCTAAGCAAGTTTTTTCAAAAGACTCATTTAGATAAGATTCTAAAATGTACACACACACACAACATTTGCTTCTTCTCAACCAACAACTGTTACTATAAACTTTTTTTTTTGACACAATGAGACTTAATTTCAAAAAATTCATTCTTAGGTGTGTAACTATTAAAGTAAGCAATAAACTAAGAAATAAAACGGGAAAAGGTAATAATTTAATGAATTAAATGTTCAAATTGTTTGCTGACTAACTTCTTTTAACCAATCGAAAATACAATCAAACTGCCGAAGCAGTGGAAGAAAAAACATTTAGCATGTTATTCACGACTCTATCACTTTTAAACAGATGTAAAGCCTTCATTCGTGTTAAAGACAAACACTTCGAACATTTAATTCAATATAGTATTTCCAAAAAGTTTTCAGTTTTTTTTAAAGGTTTATTGCTTATAATTTGAGTTACACATAAGATTGAATTTTTTTTTAAATTAAGTCTTTTTGGGAAAAACTGTCAATAAATGCTATGTACAGAAAAATAGCAATTCTTGTACAATTTTTGAACATTATTTAAATGGGTCATCTTTTGAAACAACTTACTAAGAGTATAATATGAAATATTTTATCATTAATGGAGAGTCGAATTTAGGTAAAAAAGTTTTCTCAGACCCCGAATCAAACAAACACATTAATTACACCTAAATTAGTAAAGTGTTCTGCCTTACTTGTGACTGTGATTAATATCACGGCCATGTAAGATCACTCAAATCATAAAGATCACTAAATCTTTGTAAAATTACAAAATGTTTGGTCTCAGCAGTTAATGATGTGATAGAGGTTGTCAATTTTCCTCGTTTTCAAAAATATCCTTGCCCTCACTTAACCATGTGATGGTGAATTTTTCAAAAACTTTTACCGAATAAAAACTTGGAGTTGAGTTCAGGGATGCTCTTTTTATTTCTTTCAAGAACAAAATCCCAAGATGGTATGCTTTAAATTGTACGCATATATTTGTACAGTTCGAGTATTGCTGTTTGTTCTTTAGAGTGAACTGATCATGTGCCGTGAGGAAGATATTTGTATACTCTCGGGGGTATGATGCACATCACAGTTGGAGTATCATTGATATATGTTATAATTTGGTACATTTCACTGGTGTTATATCTCTTCTTTTAAAATAAGTACCATATAACTTGTATACTTCTAAAATTTTAAGTACAATTAACTAACTAAAAACTAATTAAAATAAGATTTTTAAAGGTCTGACAAATATCATTATCTCTGAGAAACTAGTTTTCTCATAAGTAATATAGTAATCTATAATTTATGTTTATATCGTTCATTTGTGTGTAATTATTCTTACACCAACTGCTCATTTGAAATTATTTTTAACTTAAAGTTTTATTTGAAAAGTTTAAAATTCAGATTAATTATAAACGTGGCAAGTTAAAAATGAGTTCATAAAATGCGGAAAATAAAATTTAAGTCATTTTTTCTTCATTTGCACCAGATTATAATTTTTTCTCTCTCTCTCACCTTCCAGTTCAAACGTCCTACCGGGTTGTGGTGTGAAAGTTTCGAAATGGGGATGCCAGCTCAGGTGTCATCCTCATCACTTGACCATGGTTCAACATTACGAGATCCATCACCAATAACCCTCTTGCAGCTTTATAGTGCGATTTTAAAACAACTCTCTCACTCTCGCCTTCTAATTCTTCCTTTATTTTTAAACTATTTGTAATTGAAACGATATTGGAATAAAATAAAAAGCACGTGATTCATTTGTTCCATAGTTTAAAAGGACATGGTACGATTAATAAATAATCTTTGATGTAATAGTTTTTTCTTCCTGTAACCTGTATGTATTATTACATACAACAGTTTTTATGCTCAAAATTCTACTAAGGGCTAAGCATTTAATTTTTTAATGAAAAATTTATTATGCGATATTTTTAAATGTTATACCCTTCTTACAGTAATTCACATGCACACACGAAATTTTATTTACAAGCATGTCAAACTATGTATAAAAAAGTTGGTACGGAGTTTAAACTAATATGATTGATATTCAAAAAATACTATTTCTTATGAATACTAAATGAAAATCCCTTGAAAAAATGTATAAATTCAAAGTTCAGCTATTTAAAAAAATAAATAAGTATAGTTCTGATTAGAAAACGCATACCAACTTTTGTTATATGTATTAATAGCAATAATTAGAAGAAATATCGAAGTATGTGGCGCAATAGAAAAAAAGCCATAGCATTTTAAAATGAAGATAAACTTGGTATTCTTTCTTTCTGAAATAAAAAAATTTAAAGTTTTTATTTGCCAGCGGAATATATGAATAAAAACGAGCATTAAAGTCATCATAACTTTGGATTCTCTTTAACTTAGAGCTTTCACGTTTTTTGATATTATAGAAAATGATATAGAGAATAATTTAGGCTACAAAAGTTTATTTGAATTTCTGACTGATTTTCATCAATTGAAACGTGTTGTGTTCCCTTAGTCAATAAATTCTTAATGACACATATTTGAAAGTTTCCCATATATACCTTTCACTGAGATCTCAGACAACTGCATTCAGCGTTTACTACTATTATAAAATAAATTAATGCGATGAGAGGGTTCCTTCATTGGCATCTGGCGCTCGTTAACGCTAAATTACACCATCACACAAGACGACCAAAGTTGTTGGTGGGCTGCCTGCTCAAACTCCCGGCATTTTTGAGAGGCAGACAAATAATGAGAATTGGAGTGGTTGCCAGGGGCGACTGAGTCCCGGCATTATATTCTTTGCCACCCTCTCCCTCCTCAAGCCCTTGTATGCTCCTCAATACCTCATCTCATTCTCAATACCTCAACGCCCAACTTCTAATCTTCGCTTATTTTTTATCATTCCTTTCCCCTCTCCGACCCTCCCCCCAAGTCGAATCGTCTGTTCACACATGTCTGCACTCCTGGGTTTCTTCTTCGACTCTTCCATTCTTTTTTTCTTCCCTTTTTTTACTGCCTTAAAATTAAGTAGGGAAAATGCGTTTGGTAAGGAGAAGTTGGAAAACATAAAAGCAATGTTCTAGTTGTACAATTAATGGAGATTAGTTTGGATAAGGTTTTCCTGATAGTTGATTTATTTTTAATATTCGCTAAAGTTTATTGGATGGTGCGTCATCACTATTAATAAAACTCTCAAAGTGAATATTAAGGCAGCAGTTGTAAGCGAATATAAGTATGAACGAAAATGAATATGTGTTTAAGAACTCAGCTGCTGATCTTATTATGTCCAATATATAATTGTCTCATTAATTTGACTTTAATTAATTCAAAATTGTTTATCAACGAATGTAATTGGTTAAAATAATTTCGATTTTCATTAAGTATAGTAACACTCTGAAAAATGATCAGGAATGTGTTTTGCAATTTTACATTTTTAAACCTTAATATTATTACTACATGAGTTTCGAACTAGACTGCGATGGACTACACTTTTTACTACAAAAATTATTGTTTAGTCTTCATGACGATAGCTGTAACTTAGAAACCTTAGACACTCACATAATTCTGTGTGTGTGTGTGTGTGTGTGTGTGTGTGTGTGTGTGTGTGTGTGTGTGTGTGTGTGTGTTTGTGTGTGTGTGTGTGTGTGTGTGTGTGGGGTGTGTGTGTGTGTGTGTGTGTGTGTTTTTGGGGTTTTTTTTTTTTCGGGGTCAAATCCTTAAGGTATCCGACTACTTTCGAACGGTTTTTTAAAAAGGGGCGCAAAATGGATAATTTTCATGATATTTAGTGTCACTTGATTAGAATAATGTATAAAATTGTTTTAAGGACATTTTGACAAAAAAATTATTTAAATACATATTTTGGCAAAAAATTTAATTAAATAACCTTTTTCCAAATGTTTCCTTTTTGGGAAAAAAGCTTTATTATAATAATATTTTGCGTATATAGCCTCAGACCTCTGTACAGAGGCTCAAATATTTATTTTTGAAAAAATTTACATTATTTTCAGAGTTACAACCCAATTTGAAATAATTATTGGCGTTTTTTCTAAAATTTCTCCCCCCTGTTGTTGTAAAACTGGGTAAACCCACTTCTAAGTTATATATTTCAAAAATTTGTGAACCTCTGTAAAAAAAGGGCTGAGCTATATAAGGCAAAATATTATTAAATAGAAGCATTTTTCACAAAGGAGAATATTTTGAAAAAGGGTCATTCATGTTCCTTTTTGTCAAAATATTGTACTTAAATGATTTTTTATTGTAATAATATTCTTAAAATAATTTTATACACATTTTTTAATCTAAGTGACACTAAATATCATAAATATTATCCATTTATATGCTTTTGCAAAATCCCAGTTCCGAAAGTAGTCGGATACCTTAAGGTGCAAAAAATCACTGATTTCTCAGAAAGGAAGAACTAAAATGGATAATACATTAAACGTAAATATAATGGGGAAAATTTAAGATCTTTGCATGCAATAAAAACTGTGGGATGAAAGAATGGAAGTGGTAACATTATATGGCAAGGAGAGTGGCAGAAAAAGGAATACCTGGCAATAATTCAGTATTTTGTATTCAATATTGAATGCGGCATTGATAAACTTTGAGTTAGTTGAAACTTGTATTTTCAAAGAAAGACTGTTGACTGTGTATTCTTAAATGATAATTTTTGAGACAATGGTTGGTACGTCGAGCCCGTGGCTAATGTCTATAAGGCTATTGATAAAAATTATAAAAAAAATGACCACTAGCGCCATCTGTACACGCGATTCATTACAAATATAGAACGCATTTATTTCTATAAATACACACATATCATAATATGATTCAAAGCTATCAATAATGCTCTTACTCCCAGTTTGGGGAATTAAAAAACCACTACCCAGCAATTAGTTTTCGGTTTTTATTTTAGTATCCGATCAGTTTTGGGAACTGAATTTTTGGGAAAAACGTGTAAATGGATAATTTTATTATGTAGTGTCACTTAGATTGAATAATGTATAAAATATTTGTGAACATTATGACAAAAATTTAAATAATATTTTGCAAAATCTTAGAATAACCTTTTTTTTAAAAAATGCTTCTTTATATAATATTTGCCCGTTTATAGTCCGACCTCTTTCAGAGGCTCAACCAGAAATTTTGAAACGCATAATTTTGGGAAATCGGTTTATCCATGTTTTACGAAAACGAAGGGAGAAATTTTAAGAAAATACGCCGATAAATTTTTTCAAAAAGGTTGTAACTCTAAAAATAATGTGAATTTTTTCAAAAATCCCTAGTTGAGCCTCTGTACAGAGGTCTGGCTATATAACAGGCAAGATATTAATACAATAGAAGCATTTTTACAAAAGGAGAAAATTTGGAAAAAAGGTTATTCTTTAAATTAATTTTTTGCCAAAATATTGTATTTAAATAATTTTTTCATAATGTCCAAACATTTATACATGTATTCTAATTTAAGGGGCACTAAATATTATGAAAATTTTACATTTATGCGCTTTTTAAAATCATGGTTCCGAACGTAGTCGGATACCTTAAATGGTGGAGATGTCTCAACAATTACTTTTCCGAAAAGAGTTTCATGAATTTTCCATCAGGTTCTGTTAACAGGTTTTGATAGCGAAGGTCAATAGCTTCATTTTTAAGAAATCCGTCAAAGCGTTTGCTTGAAGTGGACGAACATTATCATCCAGAAATAAAAAATCGTCTTCTCATGCATTTCCGAAAAGTTTTGCATAAGGTTATAAAGATCTGAACTCAACACATTTGGTAGGTCCCAGATTCTCCTTTGGAAGGACGTACGTCCAACGATCATTCTTCCCTCCCATGCTATAATACCTACACAACCAAAACAGATAGATTCCATAGCGACCCAGGTAAAATTTGGCTGCCTCCATATGTACTTTAAAATCAGATGTTAAACTAAACTCCACTCCTCAGTAACAAGAATACGGGTCCACTGGTGTTCACTCAACTTCTTTGCATCAATTGAAGTAATCTTTCTTCTGCAGTGAAACATATATTTTGATATTTGGCATGAAAACCGTTTCACATTAAGCCATCTGCTCAATTTGTCGAGATACAGCAGTTCCTATAGTGGCTGGAGACTCTGAAAATTTCCTTGTGCTTGCTAGTGCCATGAGGAGTTATTGTCATATATCTATCTTGAAAAACTTTTACTGTACGCTTATTACATTATCTAGGTCTTTACAACAGTTTTAGAATTCCAAAACTGTTTTCATAGCATAAATACCGTTTATCTTGAAATATTCTAAAATATCACAGCTTCCAAGTCGGCGCTAATTCTTCCCTTAGAGATTCATTTGAAGGATATTGGAGCCATAACAAACCGTTCTAAATAGACCGTTTGGCTTATAAATTAAACGCTGTAATGCAAAAATTGCCTCAATTAGCTCAAAGAATTCGATTCGAATAAAGTCATGCCTTAACTGGCAACAGAGAAGTAAGCATTGCCGCAATACATCAACTTTGTCTCCTGTAATGATGCTGTTTAAAAAAAATTCTGTCTTCATCTGTAATTGCAATAAAGTTGTCCCTAGCTTTAAAACGAGTCCGCTTCAGTTAAAATGTGGGTACAAAAAGGCTGAAAAACTTTTTGCTTGTTATCCGACAGGATAAGACGGACACTTTTGCGGATAATACACCAATGTATGCCTCATTCACATTGCATATTGCACATTGATAATAAGTTATAATATAACATAAATAGGTACCACATGTGCATATTTTTAATCACAATAACATCCCGCCTCAGTTTATGCTTATTAAATATGTACATACAGTATTCAATAGTGTTTTTATACCCCAATTTTGTATTATGTGAAAGTATACGTACTTCACTTCCATGGAACTTACAAATGTATTAACATTATCTAAAAATTACGAATTTAAACTATATCTTACATATCGTACGAAATCCTATACAGCAATGAACATAAATCTGCAAACTGCAGCCTGTCCGAATCATACGAGTATATCTTTTTTATTATATTTTACTTTAGAAAAGATTTTCTAGAAACATCTAGTATATGTATTCAAAATTTGCTCGCTTAAGGGTAATGGTTAAGTTATTAATATATATTATTGATTTTTAATAATTAAATTATTTAAGTTTTGCATTATGTTTGTTACAGAATATTGTGTTAAAATATAATTTTTCTCTTTGTTCTGTCTCTTTACTTAGGTACGGTATTAGGAGCCTGTGCAGGAATACTGCAAAATGAAGATCTTGCTTTTATTGGTCTATATGTAGTCCAATCCATCTATCAAAGACGTGGTATTGGGAAAAAAATCTGGAATGCTGTCATGGAACGTATTGGGGATCGCAATGCTGGCGTCAATCCAGTACCAAGCCAGTTAAGCAATTACCGAGATCGATCTGGCTTTCCGGTTCAAACCAGCTGGTGCTCAATAGAATCCGTGGCAAATGAGGTAGACCTTTCACAAATGAATGCAGATGTTCCGGAAGTAGATGTCCAAGTCCTTACACTAGAAGACAACGATGTTCTAAATAATGTTATTTGTTACGATGCTGATATTTGTGGATATAGTAGAGGTAACTTAATACCTCTTCTATGCGAGCAAAAAGACTCAATCACCATGGTAGCCACCAAAACAGAAGATGGTGAAGTGTGCGGCTATGGAAATATTAAAAAGAACATTAAAGGTGGTACCACTGTTGGTCCTTTGTATGCTGATAGCGCAGATATTGCCGAAAAGATTCTTTTCGAGCTTATCAAAGCTTTTCCATCAAGTGAAAAAGGGAAAATGATCATTATGCTAATTGATTGCAACCAATCAGCCATTAAGTTGATGAATAGAATAGGGTTCAAAGATGGAGAAGATATAGCCAGATTATACAGAAAAGAAGAAGTCCCTGTCAAATATGATAAAATATTCAGTCAACACAACCTTAATTTTTCTGTATTTTGATTGATTCGTTTATAAGTATTATTAGTCAGCAGTGCTATCATGCCAAATGTAGTGCCTGCTTTTACAATTTATAGTGTCAACATAGAGATCATTTGTGTAAAATGGTGAGCTTTGCTTTGCCATGATCAACAAAAAGATTATTGTATTGAATAAACAACTAGGAAATCGATTCTTCTTTTAATTATGGATATTAATTTGCTTTTACGCATATCATTGAAGTGATTATTTTTTCTTACTCTTAATTAATCATAAAAAAGTGAAAAATAACTATATAGCATAATTAAATATTCAATTTATTTTATTACAATTCAAATATCAACTCAATTACATTAAGGATTCTAAATTACAATGTGATAATCGCATTCTAGAAAAAATTGCCGCCAAAATTAGACGAAAAAAATATAAAGAATGAGGGTTCGGCAGAAAATGAAGCACAGAACTCACAGAATATCAAATTATATTTAACTGTTATTCTACTGTCTGATTAGTTAACCATAAAAATACTCTTATTAAAAGGAGAATTAAGAAAATTTACATTTAATCTTTCTGTTTTAACACATTTATATATAATAAACATTCCTTGAATAGGTGAGCTTTTTTCCACTAATTTTCATAATTTAAATATAGTATAAAAAATTAAAAAAGGCAATTTTATTATTTTTTTAATGAAGTAAATTTCAATATCGGGTCCATGAAATCAGAGCTTCAATGTTTTTTCTAATGATTTATTATAACCCACAGTATAATTAATGCACAATGTAGAATTTTAAAATATTAAACTAAGCATAACTTATTTTTTCAAATGAATACGGTTAATCGGGGTAAGATCCCCGATTTGGGAAATTTTTCGATTAGAATTGAAAATTAAAAAAACAAACCATAAAAATAATTTTATTTTTCAATATTTAATTATTTATGCATAAAATTTAAATTCTCTTTTTAAATATGAAAAAAAAGTTTAAAATTTAAAGAAATTTTAATTGAGGCATCTTCCCCACATATGGGGGAAGATGCCACCAGTGAAAGAGTAAGATGCAACAACACTACAGTAAATGAAAAAATAAAACAATCATTTCCAAATTAAATGTAAAGTAACAATAGTGAAAAAAAAAAAAATTAAATTTTTCCGTTAGTTTTCTTAAAAAAAACAGTACAGGTTCGAATGACAGCCTACACAACATTTCACTCGGTGTAAATGATTATCTTTACATTCTTGCAACCATTAGTTGCATTCGATGCACTGAATCCAGTCACACTTGGTGCCTTTTTTAGCATAAAAGTACACTTAACACACAGCACACAAAAGTCGTCATTATTATCCTCATCAAAACTGCCACCACTTGTATCTAAGGAAAGTTTAAAAAATTTGAAATAGTTTAAAAACGATTAAATAAAATAGAAAGAATGATACTATGAGTAAGAAAATTTATGGAAGTATACAGTGGATGTAAGGATCAATAGCAGGTCCGGAATGAACTGAACGGCTTTCAGTTTTGAGTTTATTGGCAAAAAGGGCTGAAGAGGGATACACCTGGGGGTCACGTCTCAGGGTTTCCGAATCTGAACATTAATTTAGTCGATCCTCCAAATATCAAACACCATACCATCAAAAAAGTGGCACCATAGGAATAACATATGGATTGATATTTTAGTGTGTAAAGCCTATCCGGCCCAAAATCAGGTTATCATTAGTAAAGAAACTATGAATGGAGGGAGGACACACACACAGGCCAGATGTTACACATGAAAAATAATTATAAAATAACTTTGAAATTGTTCGTTTTACACTTTAACGGTTCATCTTTATTTATTTCATAAACTAACTAGGTAAAGTATGAAATATATTTCATCTGTTATATATATAAGCTGCTGTTTGTAAAAAATGCAACACTATGAAGGAATCATCAGAATTAAATGCACTTTGCAACAAATATCAATTATAGGATGTTACATATAAGAGAAAAGTTTCAGAGCCACTGCGCATGCGTGCCGTGTGCAGCGCCCTCTTAACTGATGCTGAAAGCGTATAAATAGAGGGCTGTAGCGGTAAGTTGAAAATAGTTGCTGATTATTTACTAGTGGCGAACGTTTAGTGAGACTTAAGTATGCCTCCACGACGAAATAAGGAGAAATTCCAACAACTTACGGAGTTTGAAAGAGGAGGATTGTCGGCTTTCGAGAAGGAGTATTTTCCTATCGCGCAATAGAACCTCGTGTGCAGCGAAAGAGTGATGCGACATTAGAAGCAGTGGACCGACGAGCACCGAACAACTCGAAAAACTGGCAATGGACGATGGAAGGTGACGTCAACGCGCGACGATCGACACATGCACTGCATGGAGATGAATAACCGGACAGCTTCCTTCAGGAAATTGGCAGCACGTTGATTTACGCTCGTGTCCAAGTCGCCTCGCAATTCTGACGTCTGTTGCACCGTGGATTGCGTGCAAGGATGCCTTTTACAGGACCCCCCCTCCGGAAAACCATCGACGGTGGGTGTGCAATGGGCTCATGAGCACAGAGCCTGGGTTATTGGACTTGCTTTTTCAGATAAATCATCCAAATTTTGGGCCCATAGGCCGCTTGGTTTAGACGCTATGGGGGTGAACCTGCCTTCCAGAGGGGTTTCGAATGACATAGTGGCCTAACCCCCGGGTTATGTTTGGGGTTTTTTTCATCATGGACAATCCAATTTGCAGAATTGAGGGTAATCCCCAATAGCAACAGGTCGTCTTGAAGTGCTACACCCCGGTCTTTTCCTTCCTTCAAGGCATCCCTGAACATCTTTCAGCAGAATAATGCAGGTCATGTTGCAAAGACGTTCGGGATTTTTTCAGCCCAAATAAGCAACTTTTCCTTGCCTGCTTATTATCCGGATATGTCATACGGGAACGTGTGGATTTGTTGGTCGGCGTCTGCTCGTGACCCCCTCCGCAACTTAAAAAAGACAAATTTTTGCTGCAATACAAGCAATAGGGAATTCTTCCACAAGCAACATTAAAAAACTTTTGACTCCTGCCACGTCGTATAGAACACTTATTGAAGGGGTGGTGGCTAAAAAATACTGATTTCGACACTTTTCTTTTTTTGAAAATTTCTCATTTACTTTACTAATAAAGTCGTTTGTCAAAATTTATTTATTTCTATAATTTCTTCCCTGGTGTTTCATTTTTCAAAAGCAGTTTACTTAAAATTGGTTGTCTAGTTATTTTTGAAATACCTAGTTATTCTATAAAAAAACTGAATTATAATTTTAAGGGAAAAATATATAGTTGGAATGAATAAATTTAAAGGGGGTTTAAAAAATAAAAAAGGGAACAATTTTGGTTTAAAAGAAAGATTTATTGCAAATTAACATCGCACAACAAGCCCCACAATGGTTTTTGAGGACGGATCTGTAAATTTTTAATAAGGCAAGGGGCCCAAAACACCTGGAGACGGTTTTCCTTTAAAATTTCCCTTTCCTTAATTTTTTAGTTTTGAGAAGAACATGTTATTAGGGAAAAGGGTACTTGGGAAATAAAAGTAAAATAAATTAAACAAACACTTATATATGATCTTTAAGCAAAATTTTGGGATGTGAATTAATTACATAGTAAAGATAATAGCTCCAGAAATTCTGAATAAATTGCTCGCTGTTTTTGCTGTGGCAGTGATAGCTTAGTGGTCATTGTCCTGGACATGAGGAAGGAGTGTCATGAGTTCGATCCAAAGTGCCTCTGTAGCCCCACAGTGTAGAGAGGCTGATGCATATTAAATCTTACAAGACTCTAAAGTCCTCTCGTTGAAGTGGTTTAAAAGTTCAGTGAGATGGTGCTTTCTCATGTGTCGTCCACGTCTATTGATCATGGTTCGAAGTTACGATGTTACTTAATGTGCACTCACTTGTTTATTTTTGTCAAAAATTGAAATAAAAAAAATGAAATCTTCAGTAAAGTACAGCGGACGGAAAAGATGTAAGAATGCATTAACTAAATAGGACTGTGCAATCGATTAACGTGTTCGATTAAAAAAATGTTTTTATCATCTTCGTCAAAAGTAGAAAAATAAATCTTCTTAAAATAATCAAAATAATTGGTAATATATTCTGCAAATAATCTCAACAGTAACATTTGATCATTTTCATAATTTTCTTTTCTTTATAAGTTACATTCATTAAGTTATTTCACCCAGAACACATAGATGGATGATTTTGTTTGGACATGTCTTACGAATGCACAAAATTTTTAATATGACTTTAAATATTAAAAAATACGAACATTTTGTTTCTCAATAGAAATAATATATTTTAATTTTGCATATTACTTTATGAATACTTACTTCCTAGTACAGGGTTGGCAAACCTTTTTGGATCAACGTGCCATTTTTCTAAAAAAGTGTTCAATGGGGTATAGATGTGCCGTCAAATAATTTTGACTCGTGATCTTTGGGAAAATAATAAAATTAAATACTAACAACTCAAAACTCTTTATTTACTATTAAAAAATACATTTTGCACTGTATAGCAGTCAATGTTTTAGTTATACGTGTATTTCAAATTAAAGTAACATTAGTGTGACTTCTGTTGTTGCCGATCTTACATTAGGATTGTAAGATGTTACTTTTAGCAGAACACATACACATACTGAATTAGAGTCATCTGCCAAATGGTTTTCTAAGTGAGTCTTAAATGTTATTCATCTCTGAAAATAATGATTCTCGGTCATAGGTAGATGAAAATATGGTTAAAAAAGCATGAGCCAGCTTCTTCAAACAGTTAAATGTATCTAGGATCGATTTCCATGTTTCCAAAATTTCGTTACTGACATTTTTACTTATATTGCTTGTTAATTTTCTGTTTCAATCAATTCCAACATTTTTCTTGTTTTAATAAATTTTTTAATCCATATTGAACTAGACTGGAAATCAAGCAGAGTTGCATTTCAAATTCTTCAATTTCTTCCAATCGAATTGGGACAAATTCAGTTTATCAAATAAAGTCACATCTGGGTCCATAATAATTATGGAAACAAGTTCTTGAATAACTTTTGCTTCGTCTGATTATTTCAAGTTCGTGAAGTACCAGTAGTTTCTTGTAATAATATCGTTTCTGAAAATATGCAATTTTGCGTCAAAAGCATTGAGATCCCTCTTGAAGATAATATTTTTTATTTTTGTCTTGAGGCTTTACATTCAATTCTTTGAAATGTTGGCATATGTCTGTAAAAACGCGACTGGTCACTCGCGTTTATTCGTAATACTTCATAGTGAACTTTGTTATTTTGAACTAAAATGCTAACCGTTGTAATCGGAAAAGCGCCGAAGTAATTGTATCGTGTGCCATCAATGGCACGCGTGCCATTGGTTCGCCATCCCTGTCCTAGTAGCATATTTTTCAGATTCACGTGTAAATACTAGCGCCATCTTTTGATGAATTTGAAGACTGAAACTTGCTGACAAATAAATTAACAGAAAATCGACACGTGATGCAACATTTTCCTGTCTCTTAATTTATTCATTGATTGTGAGAAATCCTGTACTCTAGGCATTTTATAATATTCAGTACTCTATTCGAAAAGCAATTTCTTCAAATTGGTAGTGGAAGGTGTATAATTTGTCTTCATTTGAAAATTTGGAATAAAGTGAATCACTTGATAGTCTCAAGTTGTATGACAGAAGGATTTCTTATTGAGTCAAGCTGTTTTCATAGTAATCTTTCAACATTTACAAACAATATATTTTTTATTTCACTTTTCAAGCACGTAATATTATATACTTAATACATTTATTTACCGAATATTTGCCCATTTTTTCATAACTTCAACGCATTACTGAGAAAAATTTACGGGTTTTTTTTTTCTTTTTTGTAGTTTTTAAATTGGTTTAATGCTTAAATAATTTAAGTAATACAAAGCCGGTAGTGGTATAGTGGTTTGTGACGCTGACTGCTGTTGAGCCTGGGTTCGAATCCAGTAGAAAGCATGGATATTTGAAAATGTATAGTGTCTTCACGGCATGGAGGTACTCTAAATGGCCGTCGAGCAGCAAGTCCTCTCGTAAGGTTGGTGGAAGGGGAAGAGAGGTGGGAAGAACCTGACCTCACACTCCAAGGGTGTTATCCTTCAAAAGGGTGGAACCAAGCCCATTCTCATGGACACCTGTTTGGTGCAAAAAACTACGGCTAACGACAGGTGTATATTTAGCCCCTTGCTGCGATGTATTTCGTGGACCTTGATCTGATGTTACTGTCAAAAAGGTGGTACAAGTAACAACAAGCCTTGAGCTATTTGGGGAAGACTCTAATATGAGTTTTCAAGGGAAAAAACGTAAAATAAATAATTTAAAGTAATGAAAAAAATATATTAATTTTTTTTATCAACGAATTGCACAATGTCATCATATATAGGAGCATAAGTGATTCTTGAAGCCTTGAAGTTAATTCTATAAATAAGTTATAAAAATTCCTGGTTAAAAAAACAAAACTTGCTTATATAATGTCTAACGGGAGTCAAATTCCTAGAAGTAAAAAGCCATATGTGGTTAGCTACATGTATTACAATGGTAGGTTTATTTTCATAATTTACTTTTTTGTTCATATCATATTGCTTATATAGTTCATAGAGATGATTCATATTACATCACACACACTTTGTAGCACCCTAATAACATTAGTATATATAAAACCGATTCGTTTATTTATTTATTTGTCACAGTAAAAATGTCTTCGTTATCTAAATAACTAATAGACTTGTTTTTCTTGCTCATTTCAAAATTTTAATATTATCGTTTATATATATGTGTATATTAGAAATAATATACAATTTTATCAGAAAAATTTCTTTGGACAAGTAAAGATGTTTTCTGCTGTGTATACATGAAGAGAATAATAATATAAAAAAATAATAATAATTTTTGCGTTAAGTCTATCACAAAGGAAGGGAAGTTTAAATATTTGAGCTCTTTAATAGTAAAAATTATAATGGCTTTTTAAATAAAAATAAATGGATTTTCAATGGTAATGGTTTTTTTATAATCAAAGGAAAAAAACCTAATATTTTATTACTTTTTTAACACTGAAGATGATGAGAGGGACACTTCATCTAGAGGAAGAAAAAACATCAGAGGTATACCTTTAACAGTTTCATTAGTATTAAATTTTTAAAAAAATCTACTGTTGAAATGACAGTGCACGATAAAGCAGAAGACGGAAAAAGTTTAGATCGGACTGATTAGACCAATAATTCTCAACATTTTTTTTTCTTGCGGTACATTTTAAGAATTTCAAAATTTGGCGGCACACTAACAATAAAATAAGTTTAAAAGAATTTCACTAATCTATAATATACTATGTAAAATAGAGAGAGTTTAGGATAATAATTTTCAGTGCTAAATAAAATAATAAGTACGACAAAAACAACAAATGTAAAATGAGTACTAATAACAAATTAATTACAAGAATACAATTAATTCGAAATTTGAGCTTGATCATTTTTGGATAATTTTGTTTATATTTGGTCACAAAAATGTCGTCATCTACATTTAAAAGTTTTGATATTTTTTCAATTTTAGATTTATTAATGCTGAAAATTCGAATTCCCACAAATAAAATGTAGAAAATTGTAACAATATTTTTTAAAGCAACTTTTTTTTTGTGTGGATATTATGGGATATACGCCTCTAATTTTAATCCAAAATGATTAATTAACTCTTCCGTTATTAAATTTCCTTTTCACTATTCCGTCGTCCTTTTAAAGTTTTGAAATTAAATCTCGATTTTTACAGAGTGAAATTAGTTTTTCTCATTCAAAGTTAATTTTTATACAAATGTATCTGTTATCACAAATGGATTACGAACTATATTCAGATTTTTTTATTACTAAATATGGGAAGTAATGAATAACAGGCCGAATGATTCGGTTCGGGAATTTTTTTTTTTAGAGTATAATTTTTAAAAAATTTGGGCACACAGAAGGGCCGTGGCACAGTGGTTGAGAATCACTGGATTAGTGTGGGGAGAAAGAGCAAGGGTTATGAATTGTTGCACTGTACACAATACGATTCACTATTCAGTTATCAATTATCTCCACTTTTGATTATTTATATATATTGTTAAAAAAAATATTTTCTTCTAAATCTAAAATCTCAACCATCCAAAATGAAGCCTTTTTTCATTTTTACGAAAACTCAACCCTCTTTTGGGCAATAATAAATTTTGAAAATATTATTTTTTTAATTATTTTTTAATCTCCATACCACAGAGCATCTTTTACGCATAGATAGGTTATGATTAATAATATATTTTTTTCTCTACGTAACCGCAATCCACCCTGATATATACATAAACTATTCTTGTAAATATCTTTAAATATAGAAAACATCTTGTGAATGCACTGCCGTAGCTAGTCCTGAGAAGAACCTGCATTAAAATTCCTTGGGGGCTTTTTATTGGGGTTCCTTAACATTTTGCGATTTCTATTTTCTGCATTTTGGGGCCCCTTAAGCTTAGGGTCCCCGTATCATTTATACCGCGGTAGCCACACCTCTGTGTGAATGTTACGTAAGCAATTGAAAAGAATGTGAACAAACTTCTCAGATTCAAAATGCGAGTGAATTGGTTATTTTTTAAATGAAAATATTCTGTTCATTAAAACAATTTAATCTTTAAGCATTCTAAAAGAAATACTTGGAATTCTAAAATTGCTTCATAAAAATAGATTTAACTGGAGAATGAACATTCGATTAAGTTTTCTTCTATTTTCTACATTTTAACAAAAGAAATGAAATAGTACAAAGAATATTACATATTCTGAGATACCTTCTTGAAATCAATATCTTTCGTATGTAATAACTATAAGAGTTGATAATAGAAGAAAGAATATATTTAATAAATAGAATATTGACATCACAGAATTAAAGTTAGATATCCGAAAGAGAATAAATTTACATAATTTGCAAACATTTTCATAATTAATTCCACCTTAGTTAATCCCACTATTAAAGTTTAAATGTAACAATATTATATTCAAACCATCTTTTTAAATAACATTCAATTTAGGAATTGAATGTATTCCCTACAGAGGAAGAGGAAAAAAGATTTTTAAATGTTTATTTGTTATACATTTCTTTAAATCCTAATGTTTATTAAAATTCTTTTTTAAAAATTTTCGAATAGAAACTCATAGGAAATTTAGTCTGAATATTAAGTGCTTGAATATGAGTAAATATTTTTGAAATTTTAATAATTGATAAATTTTCTATCTTAAGACGCTTCTGCTTTTCAACTCTGATTTTAATATTACTGCTACTCGTCGCTCCAATAATACATGGGACGACGTATTCCTAACTGCTTTATTTAACATTTTATTCTGAACTGTATTTTATGTAAACATTTTAAATATATGCAAATCAAATACGCTACTGTGATATTTTTAGCGAATGTATAAGAATCATTCCCTGTAAATAGGTGTATTTGATATGGGGGAGAACACTTTATTTTATTTTTTTAGGATACACTGTATTATATAAATAAATATAAAAGATAGATAAAAAAAAAGTTAACACACAAAATGAAACCGATACCTTTAAATACATGCTATTTTTCGGAATAGATCAAATGTTTAATTTTGAAAATTATATTTTCTCTTAAAAATCTGCATCATATTTATACTCTCGAGATTAATTCTGAATTGATATTTATGTATAAATAAATTCCTTATTCTTATAATATTATAGTTTCATAATCGTTTGAATTTATAACTGCTCACACTGGTTCTTTATTTTTATATTCTTCGTTAGTTACCACGATTATTTTTGAAGTCAAAAAATATATTGAATTTCTTTTTCAATACACCTACTAGATGGCAGCACAATTTAATAGTGAAATAAAAACATTAAGAAAGTACAAAAGAATGTGATAGACCATGAATTCCAAAAACGCAGAAATATTACTGGAAAGGATGGAATATATTTAAAGAATTTGTTTAAAAATTATAAATTTATTTGGAAGAAGCGATTTTTCTATCGACCATTTCCGATTAGTCAAAAATCATTACCAAATGCCGTGATATATTCAACCAATAATAAAAGTAACATTTACGCGCATATGTTTGAAACAAAATTAAAAAAAAAAAATTAATATTGCAAATTTTCCCCGATATAGCCGATGTTCCCTCATATACGACTACTGTAAGATTTTTTTTTAACAAATGAAAAAATTTTTTGGGCCAGCCTTCTGACAACAAAAAGTTGTAAATATTTTAAAAATTTGGGGTCACATTTCAACGAAGAATGTACATTTTCCAAGGGGAAATCCGTTTTTCATAGAATAACTACTATTTTATGAAATAACTATTAATTAGTTTTTTTAAAATTATTGATTTCTGATTTTAAAAGGGTATTATATTGAATAACGACTATTTATCGTTGAATATAAAAAACGGCCCGAAAATTCTTTGAACGGTTCTAACTGCTTTTTTGTCGTTTTGAAAACAATTCTAAGTGTCATACAGCAATCATTGCCCTAATAAATAATGAAAAGTAAAATAAAGGCATTTCAGGTTTAAAATTTAAAATTTTTACATTTTGTTTGAAAAATTTAAATGTTTTATGAAGCAAAATTTTTTCCCCTTTATGTAATTTTTTAATAATATTTAAATATTACTATTTCTGCAATATATTCTTTTTCTTTTTTTTTACGTTTTAATAAAGTTTTGCTTGAGCAATCACAAATCGTTACACCTTCTTTTCCTTATTATTTATCATTATTTATCAACTGATCATCTGCAATCGGGATAAAATGTTTTTTTCGAGAGATTTCAGCAATTTATGATCAATGAATTTATAAAATGGCTTTGAAATTGTTTATTTTTCACTTCGATGGTGTGTTATTAGTTATTTCACGGAATAACTACGTAAAGTATGAAATTTTTCATCTGTTGTATAGATCTATCTATTATTTTAACTAACTTGTCTAGTTATTTCATAAAAAACCTATATATATAGTTATTCTATGAAATAACTGAATTAGCTACTTTAAGGTATCCGACTATGTTCGGAACAGTAATTTTGTAAAAGCGTGTAAATGGATAATATTTATGATATTTAGCGTCACTTAGATTAGAATACATGTATAAAATTATTTTAAGGACATTATGACAAAAAAAATTTTTAAATACAATATTTTGGCAAAAAATTAACTTAGAGTAACCTTTTTTCCAAATGTTCTTCTTTTGTAAAAAATGCTTCTATTGTATTAATATTTTGGCTGTATTCAGCTCAGACCTCTGTACAGAGGCTCAACTAAATTTTGAAATAAAATAATTTGGAAGTCGGTTTATCCATGTTTTACGAAAACAGATGGGAGAAATTTTAAGAAAATACGCCGATAATTATTTCAAATGGTTGTAACTCTGAAAATAATTTGAATTTTTCAAAAATCATAGTTGAGCCTCTGTACAGAGGTCTGAGCTATATACAGGCAAAATATTAATACAATAACATTTTTTAAAAAAGGAGAACATTTGGAAAAAGACTAAGTATTTTTGCCAAATAGCTATTTAAATAATTTTTTGTCATAAAACCATAAAAAATTTTACATGTATTTAAAAGTGACACTAAAGTCATGAAAATTACTACATTTATGCGCTTTTAAATCATGGTTCCGAACGTAGTCGGATTTCCTTCTTTTCCATATATAAACACACAGACATATGTCTATTTATTAAAAAACGCATAAGCAATGGAAATGTTATGATAAAGGTCGAGACAAGTGCATATCTATTCAAAATGGAGCATGACTAGAAGGATTATAAATTAAATTATAGTACAAAGGTTTATTTTGAGAGCGTATAAAGAGCTATTTTCGATTGAAAGAGGAAATATCAAAAACAATAATTGATTATGACAACTACTTGTGAGAATTATATATACATAGCCAGTTATCTGGAAAAGAAAACAAGTAATATAAAAAAAAAATTTCTTAAGTCAATTCCTACTTAGGTCAACAAAGAAAATTTTTATTTTAGTTAATTAAATTTAATTAATGAATTAAAATTTGAAAAAACTATATTATCATCAAGTGTCATTCACTACAAGTTTAAAAAAATATATTTGAACTCTTGAGTGGATGAATAAAAAATCAGTATATGAAGCCAAGAGAAAATTCGTTAGAAAAACCTATTGGTGCCATCTGTTGCAGCTAGTTCTAACTTCATCAGAAATAACCCAGAATAAATTTAAAATTAAAAAAATAAAATTTAATTAATAAATTAGTATTTGAAGAAACTGCATGAACATCAAGTGTCATCCGCTACAAGTTTTTTAAAAAAAATGTATTCAAACTTGAATGGATGAATAAAAAGTATTTTATTAAAGATTGAAAATTTGAACAAGATATATATAAAGAGAGTGTGAACTATTAGTAAGAATTGAAGAAAGTTAAAAAGGCAAAAACATAGGGAAATTATCAAAATTCACTTCCCCTCCAAAATTTGAGTTACTTCGTTCAGAGGCGCACACATTCTACTTTTACCGGGGGTGGGGGGAACTGAGAGATGCAAACTTGAAGCATTTTTGTCAATCACTGGAAGATCGTTGGCCATGATCACAAACTCGTAGCCGGCTCTGTTTCGGTCAAATCATGGGTTCATGGAAGAGAATGAGTCACGGCTACGCAACTGAAGATACGTCGAGTAGATAGCCTAATGCAAATTCATTTTGTTGAGTTTACGTTAATGAGGTGTGAAAGTTTAGATAGTGGGAACCTAGTTTAGATGACCTCCTCCTCACTCAACCATGGTTCAACATCACGAGGTTCATCGGCATTCACTCATTGCAGTGAAGGGTTAATTATCAATGCTTTTATTGAGAAACACCTGAATTCGTATTTGTCCAGAATGCATTTGGGTGGTACCTATATTTCGGTAATTTAAGAGCGTGAAAGTGAACTAACTCTCCTTAGTTTATGTATTAAAAAATTTTTGATAAAGTTTTGACTTCTTAAGTTTCAAAATTTATAAATATTTTCATGACGGAAAACATTTTTTAAAAAAATATTTATTGTGTCTTTTTAAGATAAAATAATGGATAAATATTTGATTCGCTTTGATTATGTATATATGTATATATATTTCAGATTCTTGAAAATTCTGTTCTGTTCTTATCCAATCTTCCTTTTGTAGGATATTCTCTTGAATTACTTATTTAGTTCCTATATATATATATATATATATACTCTGACCACATTAAAATTGCAGCATCATGAAGGAGGGATGATACATATGTCACATTCGCTTCAAAGGAAGAAGACAACGGGATATTCAAATGCTTAGTGTTTCAGCACAATCCGAACAACGCAAGAGGGAGAAATGGTATATAAAACTACGCATAAAAGGAAAACTGCGGATTTCTCATTCGGAAATTGCATTTTCAAGTTTGTTTGAGAATCGGTTGTGTTATGCCTCATATAAAGGAGTGAGTGAGTGAATATTAACGTCGCACTGTTCAGCTACACGAGGGCTTTTGGCGACGGACCACGTAATTTTGAACCATGGTCAAGTGACGTGGACGACACCTGAGCTGGCACCCCTCTCTAACTACCACACCCCACCAACGGGAGGACGTTTCAGCTCTCGACAGATTTAACGTGCATCGCTGCCCTACACGGCGGGTGTTTAGTGGTACGGGGCTCGAACTCATGACATGCCTGCCATGGCCCGATACCTTAACCACTGGGCTACCGCAGCCCGCCTCATATAAAGGAAAAAGGTTACCAGCGTAAAACAGAATTCGGTAAAGTCAGTATGTCGAATCTTCCAAAAAGAGGTTTATCTTTAAACGATATTGATACTTTCTTTGTTCGGAATTCAAAAACTGTTGTGCAAATATGGAATTGATGCGTTCGGGAGGGTCAGACAGAGCACCATGCAAGATTTCAGAAATTTCCCTCTACTAACAACAAAGAGAGCGACAATGATGTCAGGTTGGCCTTTCAAGATCACACAGCCACATCACGGACCTTGAATGAGGAAGTGGGTTTGTTTGGAACACGACAAGTATCTGCGTGGAGAGTACCACGTCGTCTGGTGCAGCACGGACTGTCAGCTCTACAATCAATATCGCGGCTTCCCTTGACACTGCGGTACAGGGATGCTTGATGACAGTGGTGTATCCAATTGCAAGCTGGTTACAAAAATAACACCACATCGATAATCTGAATAGCCAGTGTTACATTTCTCAGATCTTAACCCAATACCTTATCTTCGAAGCCTCAGGGATGTCATCTTTGCTCAAGACAACGCAAGAACGCATGTTGTCTGCGTATCCTGACCTACCTCGTCACAGAGGGTCTTTGACTGTTACCATCTTCGTAATTGGCATTACTTTTTGTTCTTTAATATGGACGCGACACGTCACTCTTCCCAGAATTAAATTTTTAAATGACTAAAGTTGTTATATTTTTGCATCAATTCAGTCAGTGGCGCACACAAGAATTTTTCAAGGGAAGGGGAGGCCAGGTTCGAAAGTCCACCATTCTCGTATCATGCTCCAATATGCCACCCAACATATTCTTTTAATTTTGTCAATTTTCGAGAACAAAAAAATAAATAATTAATTTTTGAATAAATAATTAGCATTAATTAACAAAATTAATTATTAACAACAAATAATTAATTAAATTTTACGTACTATATACATAGGATTATAACCAATCGAAGGAAAATCAAGCGCTTTTGGGGGAGTCTGGACCCGGGGAGTAAGAGCTCCCAAATTGTTAACACGAATATTTTGGAACTAATTCTCACAGATTCGAAGGAAATTTGGAACAAATATGCTATTTATACAATTCTTTTTACATAGCTTTATTAAAAATTGGAATTCCTTAAGAAAAATAATTTTTAGAAATTTATATGTTTTGTTAATTACGTCATTAACATGTAAACTTCTTTTGTCCTTTAAGCCATTTAAATTCTAATGATTAAGAGTTACGAACGATAGTAAGAGTTTCCTTTTTTAAATGATTTTAATTTTTATAATTATAGAAATTCTGTGAAAAAAAATAAGTAGAATCTCATCATCGTCATAAGCGTGCATGAAAATGATCAACCTAGAAACTTAGGGAGCTTTAAATACTCCTTTTAGGAGGTTTCTGTAGAGACGATGCAAATGTAAAATAATGATATAATGATATTTGGAAATTTAGATAAGTTAATAATAACAAAAAAGTCGAGAGAAAAATATTTGCGAATCCATTTTATTAGTGAACAGTGAAACATTTTGTAACTTTTTGGATGGTGAATCAAAAAGAGATATTTTTCACACTCTGTAAAAGCCACATTGAGTTAAGTTCCCGTATCTAATATTTTTCAACAAGTCAACTCTACTATGTACGCTTATTTAAAAATATGTAGGAATCTTAAAAAGTTGTGAAATTTAAAAGGTCAAACTCTCTTATTGGGAAACCACTATTTCAGTAATGTAGTCCTTGGACTATTTGATATACAAAGGGAAGAACATGCATCAGATAATTTTAAACGATTAAAAAAAACTTATTGCTTATTTAACGAAAATATACAACAAAAATAACTAAGGAAACAATTAAACTTGAACTAAATAAAATTGTAAAATTAAAACTACTAATTAGATGACATATTAAGTTACTAATGTTAAAAAACTTAACATCACAATAAATGTGATAAAATCCAAAAGGTTCAATCCCCCCTTTTTGCTCCTTTTATAGTAATTCAGTGTTTTTATTTTGATAAAAGTTATAATTGCTTCCATTTTTGCCTTAATACTCATAATAGCATGCAAATGTAAAGTCTACTAAAATAATCTAATTTTTTTTTCTAAAATGCTGCACAATGGAAGAATCTGTTAATAACGTTTGAAATTTATTTTTTGTTCTGTGAAAATAAACTTATTTGAATTATAATTCTGAACTACTTTTAAAATTTTAATATAGTAAAGTATGTACATGTAGCATACAAGGTGTAATAAAAAGTGTAAGAGTAATAATATTCATGCACGTAAACGTAGGAAACTCAGCAGATGTGGCTTAGTTCATTTGGTTAGTTACGATTTCTTGAATTTCCTCCTACTTTGAAGAAGTTGGCAGTCGCTGAGGAAACCCAAATCATGATAATAGTGTGTAAGACTGTTGTACCAGAATTTATATTATTTATAAATAAAGGTCACGTATATTTTTAATATATCTCGTATATTTAAATCTGAGTACGTCATCAAAATTAAATAAACAATCTGAAATATAAAATAAAACTTTCTAGAAAGAATCGATATATATTATTTAAGTAGTATAGCAGTTGTGAAGAATCAGAAATCCTTAATGAAGCACAAATGATCTGTATCTGAAATAACATAGTTTACTCTTCTAGCTACTAAATTATATGCAGTTACATGTTCTTATCGCGTATATATATTAAAAAACTACATTGAAAGGGATTTCCGAGAGATGGCTCCCAACAGATCACAAGCATCATAATGATTCACTCTCTTATGGTTTTCGTTCCTCCGCCAGAGGGACATTGTACAAACACCCTCTGGTAGCACCATTTGGCAGTTGTGTCATCAATAAATGCTTTTTTGTTTCCACCGGTTGTAGTAGAAAATAAATAGAAATTCCTGCTATGGAAAGTTTATTAAGGACGTCATACACAAGTAATTGATTTATTATTTTAAATTACCGTGTGACAATAAACGGTTATACAGTTTAAAATGTCTGTTAGTTTGCTTGCAGAAGTACATATAAAATTTTCTGAAATCCAGCCATGCCCTTTTTACCATCTTTTTAATCTTGTTTATCGTATGTGCCGTAATATATACTATAACTCATTACAACGTTAAGATAAATATGTTTAAGCCATTACTTTATTCAAGACAAAAATATAAGAAAATATCATGTTTAAGTACTTTGTTTACGTTAAAGGAAGAAAAATGTTTAAGACGTAAAAATAATTTTGTTTGTGCTGTATTTTAATTATGATAAAAAGCAAACAAATTCATTAAAAGTGGATCCTAGGAAATATAATTGAAAGAAATATGCGTTATTTACTATTGCCTCAAATATAATTTGTTTTACTGTATATTCTTCAGCATAATTCATTAACTTTTACAAAAAATAAAACTTAAACATATTTTTAAAATTAACTTAAGTAATTCACGGAAACCATGTGCCAAAATTCTTTCTTTAATCTACAAATTCTCAGCTTGAGAGATGTAACAAAAGCGAGTCTCAGTTTGAGGTAAATAGAATAAAATAATTTAACACAATGTAGCTAATAAAATGTAACGAAACGTTTACAAAATGCATAAATTATTTTGTTAAGTTAGACTTATTCCACAAATTCATTAACAGGGAAAAAGACTTTGGTGCCGATCAGTTTGCCAGGCTCTGTTCTCATGAGCCCATTGCAGATGCAGCCATCGATGGTTTGCCATGAGGGGGATCCTGTATAAAGCGGCACACTTGAAGGCAATCCACGGTGCAGCAGACGTCGACGAATTGATTCCAGGCCGACATTTGTACACTTGTAGTAGTAGACCAACGTGCTGCCACTTCGAAGGAAGCTGTACGGTCATTCACCGCTATGCTGAGCTTGTGTCGATCGTCGCGATGACGTCACCTTACATCGTCCAAATGCCAGTGCTTCTGCTGCTCGCGCTCGTCGGTCCACTGCTTTTAAAGTCGCATCACTCTTCCTCTGCACAATGAGCCCTATTGGTATGATAGGAAAATCCACATTCTCGAACCGGACAATCCTCCCCCTTTCAAACTCCGTAAGTTGTTGGAATTTCTTATTTCGTCGTGGAGGCATACTTAGGTCTCACTTAACGTTCATCATTAGCAAATAATCATTAACTATCTTCGACGTCCCGCTACAGCCCCTCTTATTTATACGCTTTCTGCATCAAAGTTAAAAGTTAGTGCTGCGCGCGGCACGCATGCACGGTAGCTCTGAAACTTTACTATTTTATGTAACATTCTATAGTTTATATTTGTTAGAAAGTGCATTTAATTAAGATGATTCCTTCATAGTGTTGCATTTTTTACAAACAGCAGTGTATTAATCCAACATTCAATCGTGCAAACATTAAAATTAAGATTTATAATAATAAGAAACATTCTCCATAAGAATAATCCCTCAATCTCTCAAATAAGTAGATCTCATGCCTTTATAAAGAACTGATGACACAGGAGAAAAGAATTTACAAAGCTTATGCATATTAGATGTGGCATGTTCGATAGTGGTATGATTACATAGTATCATGATCTGCTTATACTTAACTTAGCGGAAATTCCCCGTGAGATGGAAAATTGAGGTAAAAGTAGGTTAAAAGTTTATTACCAACATTCATTCCTTTCTTTGTTGTTTGTAACTTGCGGAAGAAGAGTCCACCGCATACCGAGACAATTGGTTTTGCTGCCGATGGACTTCTGAGCAATACTTGTAGCGTTATATTCCCCAGCCGTTACTGCGGTGTGGATGCAAGTATCTCCAATATGTTTGAGTCGTTGAAACGTTTTCCGCTGGCGTTGTAAGTAGTCTCTTGTTGAGATAGAGTGGTCTAGAGGACGTGTAAGTCGTTGCCAATTGAACTCCTAATCGTGATTTTATTGGGAATATCTTAGTTAGAGTTCGCATACAGAATGAATGCATAATCAACCAGTAGCATTAGGCTGTGCTGCCATCTAGTGTTCTATCCCTGTATCACTACATCTGAATAAGCAGTAAAGGAAACATTGAATGATTGGAGACAGTGTGATTTGAACTGTCGATCTACAGATCCAGAGACCGACCGCAAGTACGCACCTTAGATCAGTGCTTCTCTTCCGCTTTTAATACTTGCGACCCAATATTCAATCATAATTTTCATCGCCCTCTCCTCCATACAATAAAGCAACGTACAATTCGATAACACGATACTTTTGACGCGAAAGCTACAATACGTAATCTTAACCTCTTAAGTGCCACTGGCGTATATATAATCGTCTCTGCCCAGCCGGTGCGTAAATTGCTCAAGTATATATACGTCTTTCCGAAATAAGAGCTTTAGTGTTCACTGCTATCCATAAAATTATCTGAAGCGCTTTAAATGCAATAAAATGACCTTGATGGTGTTTTCAAAAGAAATTTCAGAGAATTTCGAAAGAGAATAAATTTACATAATTTGCAAACATTTTCATAATTAATTCCACTTAGAAGTTAACCACTATTAAAGCTTTAAATGTAACAATATTATATTCAAACTATCTTTAAATAACATTCAATTTAGAATTGAATGTATTCTACAGAGGAAAAAAAAAGATTTTTTTTAAATGTTTATTTGTTATACATTTCTTAAATCCTAATGTTTATTAAAAATTCTTTTTAAAAATTTTCGATTAGAAATCATAGAAATTTGTCTCCTAATATTGAGTGCTTGAATATGAGTGAATATTTTTGAAATTTTAATAATTGATAAATTTTCTATCTTAAAACGCTTCTGCGTTTCAACCCTGTAGTTTGACTTAAGGAAGAGAAATTCTTGATTTTAATATTACTGCTACTCGTCGCTCCAATAATACATGGGACGACGTATTCCTAACTGCTTTATTTAACATTTTATTCTGAACTGTACTTTATGTAAACATTTTAAATGTATGCAAATCAAATAAGCTAGTGAGATATTTTTAGCGAATGTATAAGAATCATTCCCTGTAAATGTATGTATTTGATATGGGAGGAGAACATTATTTGATTTTTTTTAGGATACACTGTGTTATACAATAAATATAAAAGATAGATAAAAAAAAGTTAACACACAAAACGAAACCGATACCTTTAAATACATACTATTTTCCGGAATATATCAAATGTTTAATTTTGAAAATTTTACTGTTTTCTCTTAAAAATCTGCATTGGACAATATTTATGATATTCTCGAGATTGATTCTGCATCGGTATTTACGTATAGATACATTCCTTATTCTTATAATATTATAGTTTCATAATCGTTTGAATTTATAACTGCTCACACTGGTTCTTATTTTATATTCTTCGTTAGTTACCACGATTATTTGAAGTCAAAAATATGGTTGAATTTTCTTTTTCAATACACCTGGCTCGATGGCAGCACAATTTAATAGTGAAATAAAACATTAAGAAAGTACAAAAAGAATGTGATAGACCATGAATTCCAAAAACGCAGAAATATTACTGAAAGGATGGAATATATTTAAAGAATTTGTTTAAAAATATAAATTTATTTGAAGAAGGATTTTTCTATCAACTATTTCCGATTGGTCAAAAATCATTACCAAATGCCGTGATATATTCAACCAATAATAAAAGTAACATTTACGCGCATATGTTTGAACACAAAAATTAAAAAAAAAAAAAAAAAAGTTAATATTGCATATTTACCACGATATCATGCCAGATGTTACACATCATATACGACTACTGTAAGACTTGTTTCTTTTTTTTTATTTGCTAAATGAAGTAAAATTTCGGACCAGCCTTCTGAGCAACAAAACGTTGTAGAGTATTTCTAAAGATTTGGGATCACATTTCAACGAAGAATGTACATGTTACCACAGTGTGAAATCCGTTATTTCATAGAATAACTAGCTATTTCATGAAATAACTAGTCTAATTAGTTATTTATAAAATTATTGATTTCTACGATTTAAACGGGTATTATATTGAATAACGACTACTTGATCGTTGAAGTATAAAATACGGCACTCGAAAGTTCTTTGAACTGGTTCTAACTGCTTTTAGTCAGTTTTGAAAAGCAATTCTAAGTGTCATCACAGCAATCATTGCCCTAATAAATAATGAAAAGTAAAATAAAGGCATTTCATGAAGTTTAAATTAATATCCTCTTACATTTTTGTTTGAAAAAGTTTACACAATGTTTTTATGAAGCAAAAGTTTTTTTTCCCTTGATGTAATTTTTTTAATAATATTTAAATATTACTATTTCTGCAATATATTCTTTTTTTTTCTTTTTTTTTCATTTCGTTTTAACTAATGTTAGCAATATGAGCAATCACAAATCGTTACACCTTCTTTTCCTTATTATTTATCATTATTTATCAACTGATCATCTGCAATCGGGATAAAATGTTTTTTTCGAGAGATTTCAGCAATTTATGATCAATGAATTTATAAAATGGCTTTGAAATTGTTTATTTTTCACTTCGATGGTGTGTTATTAGTTATTTCACGGAATAACTACGTAAAGTATGAAATTTTTCATCTGTTGTATAGATCTATCTATTATTTTAACTAACTTGTCTAGTTATTTCATAAAAAACCTATATATATAGTTATTCTATGAAATAACCGAATTAGTTATTAGCGTATTCGGACTATGTTCGAAACAGTAATTTTGGTAAAAGCGCGTAAATGGATAATATTTATGATATTTAGCGTCACAGATTAGAATACATGCATAAAAATTATTTTTGGCGACATTATGACGCGGGCCTTTAACACAATATTTTGGCAAAAATTGGTCTTAGAGGTTCAATGTTTTTCTTTTTTGTGTAATGCTTATATTGTATTAATATTTTATTCAGCTCAGACCTCTGTACAGAGGCTCAACTAGAATTTTGAAATACATAATTTGGAAGTCGGTTTATCCATGTTTTACGAAAACAGATGGGAGAAATTTTAAGAAAATACGATAATTATTTCAAATGGTTGTAACTCTAAAAATAATTTGAATTTTTCAAAAATCATAGTTGAGCCTCTGTACAGAGTGTCTGAGGCTATATACAGGCAAAATATTAATACACAGAAGCATTTTTACAAAAGGAGAACATTTGGAAAAAAGGTTATTCTAAGTTAATTTTTTTGCCAAAATATTGTATTTAAATAATTTTTTTTTGTCATAATGACCATAAAACAATTTTATACATGTATTCTAATTTAAGTGACACTAAATGTCATGAAAATTATACATTTATGCGCTTTTTTAAAATCATGGTTCCGAACGTAGTCGGATACCTTAACGGTAACATATATAAACACACAGACATATGTCTATTTATTAAAAAACGCATAAGCAATGGAAATGTTATGATAAAGGTCGAGACAAGTGCATATCTATTCAAAATGGAGCATGACTAGAAGGATTATAAATTAAATTATAGTACAAAGGTTTATTTTGAGAGCGTATAAAGAGCTATTTTCGATTGAAAGAGGAAATATCAAAACAATAATTGATTATGACAACCACTTGTGAGAATTATATATACATAGCCAGTTATCTGGAAAAGAAAATGCAATATAAAAAATTTCTAAGTCAATTCCTACTTAGGTCAACAAAGAAAATTTTATTTTAGTTAATTAAATTCTAATTAATGAATTCAAAATTTGAAAAACTATATTATCATCAAGTGTCATTCATACCAAGCAAGTTTAAAAATATATTTGAACTCTGAGTGGATGAATAAAAATCAGTATATGAAGCCAAGAGAAAATTCGTTAGAAAAACCTATTGTTATCTGTTGCTTAGTTCTAACTTCATCAGAAATAACCCAGAATAAATTTAAAATTAAAAATAAAATTTAATTAATAAATTAGTATTTGAAGAAACTGCATGAACATCAAGTGTCATCCGCTACAAGTTTTTTAAAAAATGTATTCAAACTTGAATGGATGAATAAAAGTATTTATTAAAGATTGAAAATTTGAACAAGATATATATAAAGAGAGTGTGAACTATTAGTAAGAATTGAGAAAAAAGTTAAAAAGGCAAAAAAACATGGGGAAATTATCAAAATTCACTCCCCTCCAAAATTTGAAGGTTACTTTGTTCAGAGGCATACACATTCTACTTTTACGGGGGGAACTGAGAGATGCAAACTTGAAGCATTTTTGTCTATCACTGGAAGATCGTTGGCCATGGTCACAAACTCGTAGCTGGCGCTGTTTCGGTCAAATCTTGGGTTCATCGAAGAGAATGAGTCACGGCTACGCAACTGAAGATACGTCGAGTAGATAGCTTAATGCAAATTCATTTTGTTGAGTTTACGTTAATGAGGTGTGAAAGTTTAGATAGTGGGAACCTAGTTTAGATGACCTCTCCTCCTCACCAACCATGGTTCAACATCACGAGGTTCATCGGCATCCACTATTGCAGGAAGGGTTAATTATCAATGCTTTTATTGAGAAACACCTGAATTCGTATTTGTCCAGAATGCATTTGGGTGGTACGAGATTTCGGTAATTTAAGAGCGTGAGTGAACTAACTCTCCTTAGTTTATGTATTAAAAAAATTTTTGATAAAGTTTTGATTCTGTTTCAAAATTTATAAATATTTTCATGACGGAAAACATTTTTTTAAAAAATATTTATTGTGTCTTTTAAGATAAAAATAATGGATAAATATTTGATTCGCTTTGGATTATGTATATATGTATATATATTTTCTCAGATTCTTTTGAAAAATTCTGTTCTGTTCTTATCCAATCTTCCTTTTTGTAGGATATTCTCTGAATTACTTATTTAGTTCCTATATATATATATATATATATATACTCTGACCACATTAAAATTGCAGCATCATGAAGGAGGGATGATACATATGTCACATTCTCGCTTCAAAGGAAGAAGACAACGGATATTCAAATGTTTAGTGTTTCCAGCACAATCGAACAAATGCAAGAGGAGAAATGGTATATAAAACTACGCTATTGTAAAGGAAACTGCGATTTCATCTGAAATTGCATTTGTTTGAGAATCGGTTGTGTTATGCCTCATATAAAGGAGTGAGTGATGAATATTAACGTCGCACTGTTCAGCTACACGAGGCTTTTTGGCGACGGACCACGTAATTTTGAACCATGGTCATGACGTGGACGACACCTGAGCTGGCACCCTCTCCTAACTACCACACCACACCAATGGAGGACGTTTCAGCTCGACAGATTTAACGCATCGCCAAGCCCCTACACGGTATGCTTTTAGTGGTACGGGGGCTTCCTCGAACTCATGACATGCCTGCCATGGCCCGATACCTTAACCACTGGGCTACCGCAGCCCGCCCTCATATAAAGGAAAAGGTTACCAGCGTAAAACAGAATTCGGTAAAGTCAGTATGTCGAATCTTCCAAAAGAGGTTTATCTTAAACGATATTGATACTTTCTTTTGTTCGAATTCAAAATCACGTAAATATGGAATTGATGTGTCTGGGAGGCAATGACAGAGCACCATGCGGCAAGATTTCAGAAATTTCCCTCTACTAACAACAAAGAGAGCGACAATGATGCCGGTTGGCTCTTTCAAGATCACACAGCCACATCACGGACCTTGAATGAGGAAGTGGGTTTGTTTAAACACGACAGTATCTGCGTGGAGAGTACCACGTCGTCTGGTGCAGCACGGACTGTCAGCTCTACAATCAATATCGCGGCTTCCCTTGACACGCGGTACAGGATGCTTGATGACAGTGGTGTATCCACCAAAGCTGGTTACAAAAATAACACCACATCGATAATCTGAATAGCCAGTGTTAAGATGATCTTAACCCAATACCTTATCTTCGAAGCCTCAGGGATGTCATCTTTGCTCAAGACAACGCAAGAACGCATGTTGTCTGCGTATCCTGACCTACCTCGTCACAGAGGGTCTTTTGACTGTTACCTTACCTTCTAATTGGCATTACTTTTGTTCTTTAATATGGACGCGACACGTCACTCTTTCCCAGAATTAAATTTTTAAATGACTAAAGTTGTTATATTTTTGCATCAATTCAGCCAGTGGCGCACACAAGAATTTTTCAAGGAAGGAGGCCAGGTTCGAAAAGTCCACCATTCTCGTATCATGTCTAACACATGCCACCCAACATATTCTTTAATTTTGTCAATTTTCGAGAGAACAAAAAAATAAATAATTAATTTTTAACAAACAATTAGCATTACTCAACAAAATTAATTATTAACAACAAATAATTAATTAAATTTTACGTACTATAAGGCCATTAGATTATAAATCCAATCGAAGGAAAATCAAGCGCTTTGGGGAGTCTGGGACCTGGGGAGTAAGAGCTCCCCAAACTGTTAACACGAATATTTTGGAACTAATTCACAGATTCGAAGGAAATTTGGGAACAAATATGCTATTTATACAATTCTTTTACATAGCTTTATTAAAAATTGAATTCTTAAGAAAAAATAATTTTTAGAAATTTATATGTTTTGTTAATTACGCCTACACATGTAAACTTCTTTTTGTCCTTAAGCCATTTAAAATTCTAAGGATTAAGAGTTACGAACGATAGTAAGAGCTTCCTTTTTTAAATGATTTTAATTTTATAATTATAGAAATTTGTGAAAAAATAAGTAGAATCTCATCATCGTCATAAGCGTGCATGAAAAATGATCAACCTTAGAAACTTAGGAGCTTTAAATACTCCTTTTAGGAGGTTTCTGTAGAGACGATGCAAAATGTAAAATAAATGATATAATGATATTTGAAATTTAGATAAGTTAATAATAACAAAAAGTCGAGAGAAAATATTTGCGAATCCATTTTATTAGTGAACAGTGAAACATTTGAAACTTTTTGGATCGTGAATCAAAAGAGATATTTTTCACACCTAAAAGCACATTGAGTTAAGTTCCCGTATCGGTAACCTGCATCGGTAATTTAGTCCTGACCATTTGATATACGTGCGGGAAGAACATGCGCGTCAGATAGTTTTAAACGATTAAAAAAAAACTATTGCTTATTTAACGAAAATATACAACAAAAATAACTAAGGAAACAATTAAACTTGAACTAAATAAAATTGTAAAATTAAAACTACTAATTAGATGACATATTAAGTTTGAGTAATGTTAAAAAACTTAACATCGCAATAACTGTAATAAATCCAAAAGGTTCAATTCCCTTTTTGCTGCTTTTTATAGTAATTCAGTGTTTTATTTTGGATAAAAGCTATAATTCCTTCAATTTTGCCTTAATAGTCATAATAGCATACAAATGTAAAGTCTACTAAAATAATCTAAAATTTTTTTTTCTAAAATGCTGCACAATGGAAGAATCTGTTAATAACGTTTGAAATTTATTTTTTGTTCTGTGAAAATAAACTTATTTGAATTATAATTCTGAACTTTATACTTTTAAAATTTAAATAAATAGTAAAGTATGTACAAATAGCACACAAGGTGTAATAAAAAGTGTAAGAGTAATAATATTCATGCACGTAAACGTAGGAAACTCAGCAGACGTGGCTTAGTTCATTTGGTTAGTTACGATTTCTTGAATTTCCTCCAACTTGAAGTTGGCAGTCACTGAGGAAACCCAAATGAGAGGATAATAGTGTGTACGACTGTTGTACCAGAATTTATATTATTTATAAATAAAGGCCACGTGTAGTTTTAATATATTTCGTATATTTAAATCTGAGTACGTCATCAAAAATAAATAAACAATCTGAAGTATGATAAAATAAAACTTTCCAGAAAGAATCGATGTATATTATTTAAGCAGTATAGCAGTTGTGAAGAATCAGAAATCCTTAATGAAGCACAAATGATCTGTATCTGAGATAACATAGTTTACTCTTCTAGCTACTAAATTATATGCATTTATATGTTCTATATCGCGTATATATATTAAAAAACTACATTGAAAGAGATTTCCGAGAGATGGCTCCCATCAGATCACAAGCAGCATAATGATTCACTCTCTTATGGTTTCCGTTCCTCCGCCAGAGGGACATTGTACAAACACCCTATGGTAGTGCCACTTGGCAGTTGCTTCATCAATAAATGCTTTTTTGTTTCCACCGGTTGCAGTAGAAAATAAAAAGAAATTCATGCTATGGAAAGTTTATTAAGGACGTCATACACAAGTAATTGATTTATTATTTTAAATTACCGTGTGACAATAAATCTATTATACAGTTTAAAAATGTCTTTTGTTAGTCATTGCAGAAGTACATATAAAATTTTTTGAAATCCAGCCATGCCTCTTTTTACCATTTTTTTAATCTTGTTTATCGTATGTGCCGTAATATATACTATAACTCATTACAATGTTAAGATAAATATTTTTAAGCCATTACTTTATTCAAAACAAATTACTTTGTTTACGTTAAAGGAAGAAAAATGTTTAAGACGTGAAAATAGTTTTGTTTGTGCTGTATTTTAATTATGATAAAAGCAAACAAATCTACTAAAAGTGGATCCTAGGAAATATAATTGAAAAGAAATAAGCGTTATTTACTATTGCCTCAAATATAATTTGTTTTACTGTATATTTTTCAACATAATTCATTAACTTTTACAAAAAATAAAACTTAAACATATTTTTAAAATTAACTTAAGTAATTCGCGGAAACCATGTGCCCCATAATTCTTTCTTTAATCTACAAATTCTCAGCTTGAAAGATTTAACAAAAGTGAGTCTCAGTTTGAGGTAAATAGAATAAAATAATTTAACAATGTAGTTAATAAAATGTAACGAAACGTTTACAAAATGCATAAATTATTTTGTTAAGTTTGACTTATTCCAAGCTAAATCTGCTATACAGCAGAGAGAGGTTGGTAATTTTCTCACTATTGGAAGAAACATAATTCACAACATCAATCTCTTCTGTTCGTTGAATTTGAGAACTTCGTTATATATGAAGTCCAGAAATATATAATTCATTTTTGTTCTTACAATATATACATATAGAATGTCTTGAAATGTAAACAGATAGCTGAATAAAGCAGAATTAATAGAACAAAAGCGAAAAAAGAAATCAACTGCCACCCCTCCCCCAAAAAACTTTATTCATACATTTATTATCAAGTTTTGAACTCCAAACATCCCCTTCTAACTTTTATTGTTTTAATAAATTCTTGACATAATATTGCAAAGTACTAATTAACAAGTCATATAAAAAAAATATTAGTCAGTTCCTACTTAGGTCAACAAAGAAAAATTTATATTTTAGTTACTTTTTATTAAATAATTACAATAAATATACATATGTATGTACATATGACAGATCACAATATTAAGTGGCAACATAGAAAGTGATTTTCCTTTCTATATATGCTGTTGGACTGTTATTTTTGCTTGTTACTATTTGTTCATTTTTTAAATTTAATTAATGAATTATTTGAAAACTATTATTGATTTAGTGTTTATCCACTAAAAGTTTAAAAATGTATTTGAACTTCTGAGTGGATGAATAGGCATTTTATTAACGATTGAAAATTTGAACAAGATATATATATATATAAATAAGTAAATATAGTGAGAGAAGTGAACTAATAGAAGGTGATTCAAAAATAATTTCAAACTAATTTTGGAAATATCTATGTAAAAAACTTTTTTAAGAAAATTCAGTTATTGCATATTTTGTGACACATTTTGAATTTAAGGTATTATAGTGGAATGGGAGAAATATTTATTGAGATTTCTGCTTCTGCGATTTTTTGTGAAATATTTGTTCAGTTAATTATTTTGCTTTTTCGTTTTTTATTCTTTAGGTTTTCTTTGATGGGAAATGCATTTTCTAATACTCTATACATTTTTTTGGCCAATTTCAGCTAATTATTGCACTATAAATTTCTATTTATTGTAGAAATAGCTAATAATATAAATTCTAGGTCGGTTTATGATTTCGCAGTTACTAATCTTTTGAAGAAGCCAAATTATTGGAGAGTTGAAAGAAAAAACTCAGAATTTCTTAATAATGTTAAATATATATTCTTCAGTCCAAAGAAGTTTGGTTGAATTAATGTGGTATCTAAATTTTGGGTGAAAGTATCTGACTTCTGCAGTTACTGTTGATATTTCACGTTTATCAAGTACACAAACTCTTTGATAATACAAGTTAAAATAAACAACGATTTTTTTTTCATGGAAGACGAATCACTTTCCAACTCATCGCACTGGAAAGACAGCGTGGTAACTTGGGAAGAGAAACCTGTAATGTTGGATGAAAAATTAGAAAAAGCGATTCACTCAAGGAAAAAGGTCATTATTTGTTCAACCAGAAAGAATTCTAGCTTCGACAGGATAGTGATGCAAAAAATCCAGTTATTTTGACTCAACAGAAAATCCATCATAAAATATTATAAAATTGGGTGAAGGTTTGAACAATTCCTCCAAAATTAGTTGAACCTGAGAGAACATTTTCTACCGCCGGGTTGTTCACAACTACGTCCCTCTTAAGTACTCCATCTCTTAAATCATACTTTAAAAATGAATCATTAACATATTTTATTTGTATATGTGTAATTTAGCTCAGTATATAAATGAGTATAAATTTTGGAATTTACGTGTGTCTTTATTTCATATAATTATTAATGATACGAATAAAAAATAATTTGTTTGTTGATTTTTTGCAATCTTAATGTATTGTCGGAAATTCCGGAATAACTGTTACGTTCCGAAGATTTACTGGAAATTTCCGTGTAGGAAAAAAGACAGGGAAATCAGAAACCCTAGCCTGGATTAATGAAATACTGGATTAAGTAAAATACAAAACTAAACACTCGGTACAGTAACGAGCTTTGAAATGAGAAGGTTTAATGGTAAATAACTGAATAAAAGAGAATTCATATACATGATATGAATTTGCACTAAAATAAAACTACATAGATTATGTTCAGATTCTTCCCAGGGTTACTTTAGCCCAGTGGTCAAGGTATCGGATCATGGCAGACATGCCATGAGTTCAAGCCCAGTACCACTAAAGACCCGCCGTGTAGGGGAGCAATGCGCTTTAAATCTGTCCAGAGCTCAAACGTCCTTCCACTGGTGTAGTGTGGTAGTTAAGAGAGAGAGGTGCCAGCTCACACAGATGTCGTCCTCGTAACTTGAACATGGTTCAAAATTACGAGGTCCGTAATTTTTCGTGTTGCTGAACAATGGGACATTAATATTCACTCACTCACTCAGATTCTTCCCTAAGTCTGACGTTTATATTTTGTGAATTTTTGAATGACTGTCCATATTAAGTGACGTCAGCTTTAAGGAGAGTTCACTGCATTCTATTAGATTTGTTCCCCCATACACACAAAACATAATTTTTCAAAGATTATTTCGTATCCGAAGAAAAACTTGACTCATATACCCTAAAATCTGGCGTATAACGTACACCGCCGTATAACGCGCACCTAGTCACTAGAACAGCATTTTTTTTAATTTTTAGGTATATTCGCCGTATAACGCGCATTCTCTTTTTTACGAAGAAACCTGAAATGTACGTATGCAATGCTCTTATGTTTTGAAGTCATTTAGTCGGGTATTATCCCAGGCTTTTGGAAAAATAGTATACTTCTAGAAATATAACCCTTTAAGTTCATAATAAATGTCATTTCTTTTACATAAACAGCATTTCGATCTATGTAGAAGTCTAATTTTTTTGTCTATGCTCGTCGTTTTTCGTTTTTAAAGCTCTCATTTTCGGCGTATAACGCACACCCGTAAATTTCGATCTTACATTTTATGTTAAAAGTGCCTGTTATACGCCAGATTTTACGGTAACAGAAAGTTACCTTTTCTTTCTTCTAACCACGTTGTGCAACGAGGTTGTTGCACTCCAAATTAATCGATGCTTAAGGTCCTCACGTTGATGTAGTGTGGAAAATAAGATAGTGGAGCATTAGGCCCAATACTGTATTCTTCACTTTAGATCAGTGCTTCTCAAACTTTCAATAGTTGCGGTCGAATTTTTAATCATATATATATATATATATAATTTCCATCGCCCTTTCCTCCTTTCTTTACCCTTTGCAATAATTATGCCCTGAATGCAATAATGTATACTTTAACACGCTAAAAGTTACAATATATACTACCTTATTCATAAACCGTACAAATTATCAAGTTATGTATCAAATTTTGTATATGTTATTTAAAAGTAATAGGATAAGTATTATGTACTTTTTGTTTCTAATTTTTAAATTGGAACAGATTTCAAAATAATTTTTAATTAAATTAGATATTTATTTCCTCAATCATCTATTTCTAAAGCCTAACCCTACATTTCCAACATCCTGCCTTTGTGAAAATGGTTTTTATAGCTGCTTTAAAGACAAAAATATAGATCTCAACTAAATACAAAAAGAAAAAAAAACTTAGAGTGTCAATAGCTAATATTAAAACTTCCTTTGTGTGTGTGTGTGTGTGTGTGTGTGTGTGTGGGTGTGGGTGTGGGTGTGTGTGTGTGTGTGTGTGTAGTGTGTAGGTGTGTGGTGGTGTGTGTGTGTGTGTGTGTGTGTGTGTGTGTGTGTGGGTGTGGTGTGTGTGTGTGTGTGTGTGTGTGTGTGTGTGTGTGTGTGTGTGTGTGTGTGTGTGTGTGTGTGTGTGTGTGTGTGTGTGTGTGTGTGTGTGTGTGTGTGTGTGTGTGTGTGTGTGTGTGTGTGTGTGTGTGTGTGTGTGTGTGAAAAACTCAGCAAGACAAGACCAATAGAATCACTATATAGTAATTATTGAATCTGTTCTTCCTTTAGTATTGATAAATTAATTATAAAGTACATTGTGCTGTACTGATATATAAGTATAATATATTAGTGTATATATGTATTTTATTTTTTATCATGTAAGAATTTGTTTTGCTTCCTTTCAGTAAATTAATAATTTTTTTTAAAATTATCTTTTATTTTCGACTTTTCGATAGCCTCGCACCCCCCTAACAGGGTTATCACGCCCACCTAGGGGGGTGTGAGCCCCACAGTTTAAAAAGCGCTGATTTAGAGTGATTAAAAATCACGTGATTTATCTCTCATACAGCTCTTGTGTTATCTTTCTCTAGTGCGAAGTTAATAAAAAAAAATTATAAGCAACTGAGCTTTTATTGACAATAATTAAAATATTTAATTTATTGAAAAATAAAAATGTAAATGTGCATTAAATTTACAAAAAAAAAGCTTTTTTACATTCCTTAAAAGAAAGTTTTATGAAATATTGTAAGCGATAGAACTAAATCACAAACAGAGTTTAACAGGGTCATTTTCAGTAAAACAGAAGATGGGAAGTAAATAAAAGATTTCAAATGAGCTTAATGATACAGTATTATGTTATTAAAACTATTTATACTAGAGCTAATAATATTCACAAGAACTAAGCAGAATTTACTTATATTTACATGATTTCATTTATAGTGGTTGGATCAAATTATTATTATTCAATAATAAAGCAGTTCGATACTTTTAAAAAAATGAGATTATGGAAAAGTAACTTTTAAGTAAAATAAACGATACATTTCCATCAACTTTTGCTCCCAAGACAAAAGCATGAAATAAACCTCAACAGCTCTCATTAATTTAAATTAGAACATAGTTGACAGAGACGTAGTTAATGAGTTGCAAAATGCGGAACGTTACCTAAAAATGTTATAAATAATTGAATAAATTGTATCATTATTTTCTAGTTTGAATAATATTTCATTTTTAATAGCTCAACAGCACATGGTAAGTATCATTTCACAGAGAGGCATAATTGTTTTTCAACGAATATAATTGTTTCTAACTAAATGGTTCATTTTTGTACATGTTTATGCAATGCATTTTACTTAAAAAATGAAGAGTTGGATTTTTTTAAAATACATTTAATATTCTTATAGGGAACAATATTTTGCTCAAACTATTAAAAATTGATTTTTAGTTAATGAAAAATTAATATTTACTCTGTGAAGCTTTGATTAAATAATTTTGCATTAAGTATATCCTTTTCTATGTTGTGTTGTTGTTATTTAAAATTCTGAACCCTGTAACTTCTCTGAATTAACGGATAATTATGAATATAATTAGGCTCTCTCTTTGTAAAATAATGCGAAACAAATCCAAGATATTGAAATGATAAAAAATATCAAAGAATTTATCAATCAGATATATGTAACTTTTCAGCGTTTAGTTACCGCCCTTGGAAGAGGAGTTTATTTGAACCACTGACCTACCGGTTCACAGCTACTCCATATATGCCTTAGACGACTGGGTCAAAAAGAATCCCTAATCGGACCAGTCGTTAAATACTTTTATTGATGTGAATTATAAAGGAATTGAACCGCGATGATTTACGCAGTGAGGCCCAAGAACCATTAAATCAAAGTCTGAAAAACTTTAAAACATTAAATTTCTTGACATTAATTTCCCAAACCTGAACATAAACTGCTGTTTGTAAGAAATGCAACATTATAAAGGAATCATCAGAGTAAAATGAAATTTAATGCATAAAAGACTTGTATTAGTGCAAAAAATGACGAAATTTTCAAAGCAGAAAAATAGCAGCAGTGTCCGAAATCAGTATTTGGTGTAGCCACCACGGGCTGCAATAAGTGTTGCTATACAACGTGGCATGGAGTCAAACAGATTTTAAATGTCTGCTTATGGAAGAAAATTCCACATTGCTTGTATGCGCAGCAAAAGTTCGTCCTTTGAAGCTGCAGGACGCGGATCACGAGCGAGACGCGGACCAACCAAATCCCACACGTGCTCAGTAGGTGACATATCCGGCGAATAAGCAGGCCAAGGAAGAAGTTGCATGTGTTGAGCTGAACAGAAGTCTTGAACAGTCTTTGCAACATGTGGGCGTGCCTTATCCTGCTGAGAGATAGCTCCATGGATGCCTTGAAGGAAGGGAACGACTTCGGGCTGTAGCACTTCACTGTTGCTATTGAGATTGCCCTCAATTCGTAGCAAATTGGATTGTCCATGATACGAAATTGCACCCCAAACCATAACTTCGGATGTTAGGCCACTATGTCGTTCGATAACGCACTCTGGACTGCAGCGTTCACCAGCATAGTGTTTAACACGAATGCGGCCATCATGGTCTCATAAATTAAAGCATGATTCATCTGAAAAGACTTCTTGGTGCCGATCAGTTTGCCAGGCTCTGTTCTCATGAGCCCATTGCAGATGCAGCCATCGATGGTTTGCCATGAGGGGGATCCTGTATAAAGGCACACTTGAAGGCAATCCACGGTGCAGCAGACGTCGACGAATTGACGAAGCCGACATTTGTACACTTGTAGTAGTAGACCAACGTGCTGCCAATTTCCTGAAGGAAGCTGTACGGTCATTCACCGCTATGCTGAGCTTGTGTCGATCGTCGCGATGACGTCACCTTACATCGTCCAAATGCCAGTGCTTCTGCTGCTCGCGCTCGTCGGTCCACTGCTTTTAAAGTCGCATCACTCTTCCTCTGCACAATGAGCCCTATTGGTATGATAGGAAAATCCACATTCTCGAACCGACAATCCTCCCCCTTTCAAACTCCGTAAGTTGTTGGAATTTCTTATTTCGTCGTGGAGGCATACTTAGGTCTCACTTAACGTTCATCATTAGCAAATAATCATTAACTATCTTCGACGTCCCGCTACAGCCCTCTATTTATACGCTTTCTGCATCAGTTAAAAGGGCGCTGCGCGCGGCACGCATGCACGGTAGCTCTGAAACTTTACTATTTTATGTAACATTCTATAGTTTATATTTGTTAGAAAGTGCATTTAATTAAGATGATTCCTTCATAGTGTTGCATTTTTTACAAACAGCAGTGTATTAATCCAACATTCAATCGTGCAAACATTAAAATTAAGATTTATAATAATAAGAAAACATTCATAAGAATAATCCCTCAATCTCTCAAATAAGTAGATCTCATGCCTTTATAAAGAACTGATGACACAGGAGAAAAGAATTTTTACAAAGCTTTATGCATATTAGATGTGGCATGTTCGATAGTGGTATGATTACATAGTATCATGATCTGCTTATACTTAACTTAGCGGAAATTCCCCGTGAGATGGAAAATTGAGGTAAAAGTAGGTTAAAGGTTTATTTCCAACATTCATTCCTTTCTTTTGTTGTTTGTAACTTGCGGAAGAAGAGTCCACCGCATACCGAGACAATTGGTTTTGCTGTTGATGGACTTTCTGAGCAATACTTGTAGAAGGTTATATTCCCAGCCGTTACTGCAGTGGATGTGCATCTCCAATATGTTTGAGTCGTTGAAACGTTTTCCGCTGGCGTTGTGGGCAGTCTCTTGTTGAGATAGAGGGTCTAGAGGACGTGTAAGTCGTTGCCAATTGAATCCCTAATCGTGATTTTATTGGGAATATCTTAGTTAGAGTCTGCATAGAATGAATGCATAATCAACCAGTAGCATTAGGCTGTGCTGCCATCTAGTGTTCTATCCCTGTATCACTACATCTGAATAAGCAGTAAAGGAACATTGGAATGATTGGAGACAGTGTGATTTGAACTGTCGATCTACAGATCCAGAGACCGACCGCATTATGCACTCCTTAGATCAGTGCTTCTCCGCTTTTAATACTTGCGACCCAATATTCAATCATAATTTTCATCGCCCTCTCCTCCATACAATAGCAATGTATTGAATTCGATAACACGATACTTTGACGCGAAAGCTACAATACGACCTTAACCTCTTAAGTGCCACTGGCGTATATAATCGTCTCGCCCAGCCGGTGCGTAAATTGCTCTGGGCGTATATATACGTCTTTCCGAAATAAGAGCTTTAGTGTTCACTGCTATCCATAAAATTATTCCGAAGGCTTTGGAATGCAATAAAATGACCTTGATGGTGTTTTCAAAGAAATTTCAGAGAATTTGATTATTTATTCCTCTTCTACCCCCCGGTAAACGGTACCATTGGGGAACGAATCGCAACATTTTTAATCGGCAGTTAAGGGATTAATTATAAACTGTACAAAAAAAAATTATCAAGATAAGTGTTAATTTTTGCATATAATTTTTATATATGACACACACACACAAAACCGTGGATTCTCCGATAATTATTAAACTTTTTCTTAACTTAGTATTGTTTAATTAATTATAAAATACATTAGGCAGTACTGATACATTTATAAGTCTATCATATCAGTGTAAACGTTTATTTTTTATTATGTCAGAATGTATTTTGTTTGTTTACTTTCAAGAAATAATTTGAATTCAAAAATAATATCGTTAAGGGTATTTATTTCTGTCCTATTATTGTTTGCGGCTGGAGGAAGAAGGACCTGCTGCAACTCTGAACGAAAACCTGTATGATTCCAAATGAACTCAAGGTAGGTCTCAGTAGGTCTTTATCAGTATATAAGAAATAAAATAATAAAAAAAATCCTTGAATTCACACACACAGACTTTTTAAATTTCTACTTTACCGATGTAAGTAGAACAAAAGTGATAACAATTAATTTATTTCTTTGCTGTAAGTTATTCATTTCATGCTATATTTTCTTTAAAAAAAATTACCCTTTCATTAACCATTACTATTCTCAATGATTATGCAACATCGAGGCAATAAAAATCTAAAATGATTAGAAAAATATCCTTTAAAATAAAAAAAAAATAAATGTACAAAATGATGTTTATTGTTTTTATGAAAGAGTAAAATTAAATTTTGTTGGTGCTGAGAATGTAGAACTATTTACTAAATTAACAGGTTAAATAAAAATATGTATTGCTTCTATTAAGTCTAAATTAGTTTGTAAATAATTTCTTTTAAAAAAATTAAAAATGCTCAATATATATTAACTTTTTCTGAAATTATTCTTAACTCATCCGTCAGAATTGAGAATTTCAAAGTCATAGAGTTAACCATCGTGTCTTCTCCACTAATGAGAATATTATATTCATCAGCAAGATCCATGATATGTTTTTTTAAATATTTCAAAAAGGCAAAGAGAACACATTTATGAAAAAAAAAATTTTAATTTTATTTCATGTACCTGAGAAGTATTTATACTTCGAAGAACAGTTAAATTAGAAATTCTAACTCAATTTTTACAGAAATTTTGATCTTTTGTTTTTGGATATATACAAAAGAAAACAATTATTTAAAAAGAATTCTTCCAATGAATATTCGCCAAAGGAATGTAGAAAGTTAATCAAACTATTAAACAAAATCAAATGATTAAACACACGTAATTTATTTGAATAATTAAGTTAATTATAATTAAAAAGTGTGGGAGAAGATTTGGGGTTCTTTAATGGAAGATGCCATTCCTAGCGATCTGCCTAGACTTGTCAATGTGTCCCTAACTTTAGAATTAAATTTGTGCATGACTACCTCACGGAAACCCTGCACAAATTTAGGGCTCAGCAGAATTTTCAACTTTCCTTTTATACATTACTAATGACATATACGGCAACAATTTAGTTTCTTGTTCTGGATTTAGTGACGTAGCACGAGAAGGGCCATTTTTCGCTTAGGCACACTAGGCACTTGCCTAGACACTGAAGATTTGGGGGCGAAAAAAAAGAAAAAGTTAAAATTGCAGCGAACGTACCAACGCCTAGTGAATCATGAGAGAAGTATTTCTGACCTTAACTTGTCTACCATGCTTGGCGGTACATATGTTGCACCATTAATTCTTATTCGTTTATTGTGTGGTGGTACATAAAACGTAACACTTGTTTGAATCCCTCAGAAATTGATGCAAGAAGGTACATTCGCTGATCCACCTCAGAGGTCAACTCCTAGCAGTCACTCTTCCAACAGATGTCGAATTTTAATTGTACGCAAGGGAAAGCAGTACTTCATTTTTTGATCAGCTGAGAGTCTGTTGAGTGGTATTTTTGAAGTGAGTGTGTTGTGTATTTTAATGTAAAAAAGTGATTCTTGTGATATTTGATAAAATGGTAAGTACATAAATTATGTAACTAAATAAACAATATTACAATAATTATACCCTCACTTGTCACTGCTTGTAAGAAAAAAATGAGAGTCCAAGAAATGATCCCACGCATTAACCATCTTCTTTACAAAACAAAAGCATTCCTTTATTTTTTTCCCAAAAATACAGTTTATTGTGCCAAATAGATTTGTTGTTACATTTTTTTAAATAATAATAATATTTATGAAATAATAGTGCAAACAAAAGTGTACAAATGTCCTGAATGAGTTATAGCTTGTGTTCAGGAAAAAATAAATACAACTATATATAGTATACTTATTATATATGTTAACTCTAAATAAAAACTAAGTAAAATAAAATAATGTAAAGAATAGAATATTTAAAACTAAAACTAACATTAGGTAAATTAGGACTGAACTAAAATTAAGCTTACAGCATTAGATTAGGAAAAACTGAACATGTTTTAATTTATGGGATGAATAACAGTATAAGATGAAGACATGTATATTTATTTTCCAACTATATATAAAACTCCGCATTTGTAACTTCAAGAAATAAGAGTCAGACAACTAGTAAAAGTGTTCAGATCAAAAATAAGAAGCCCTATGTGCCCAAAAAATATGCCTGGAGTGTTCTGCCCACCAGCTAAAAAGATCAACGAGAAGACCATGTGCTGCTTGTAGCACAAAAGCAATCCAAGTTCGTACAGTATGGATGTGTTGTGTCTACAAATTTCTATTGTAGCAAGGGAAGAAAAAATCATGTTTCCAGAAACTATTATATTGCTTAAAGCGTAGTGGTACAAAATATGTATCACCTGTTTTTTAAAACTTTGGACACCCTTTATTTGAAAAAAGTGTTAATTATTGTTGATATGTACCAGCTTTTGTTCAATAATTATAGCTTTGTGAGGTTTATCTAAAATATTTTGTAACTATTCCCATTTAAACCATTATTTTTGTCAAAAGTTCAGCGCATGAAAGAGTTCAAGAGAGTTAAGGCTGAAAATTAGATCTATTATGGAAAAAGAAAAGCAAAATAGTTCGATGTTTCTACTCACTCAAAATGATATTCGATGGAAATTTATTACAATAATGTCATTCATGAGTTTGCAATGATCAAAACTCGAAATAAACCTTTGTTGTACAAGGACAATGATAGTAACTCAACAAATATAAGGATGCCTAAAAGTAAGACTTTATTAAAGTAATAAGCAATGAAAAAAAATAATAATTAACAAGTTAAAAACAGTTCTTACAATAAAGTACACTGTAATTCCAAACGATTTCATTAATTAAATATACTAATGTACAAAAGTGTGGGTGGGCAGTGATACCATAAAGTAAGAAATGAACAAGAATGGCTAAACCATGCCATCATCCTTGCCTTACGACTGCCGGTTGCTAATCCAGGATACAACCGGAGGGTCCATTGGTGGCGAATAATAGAAAGGCTCCCCAAAGATCAAAAACAAAGTAAGGGAAAAGAGTAAAGAAAATGTTACACTTCCTGGTAAACTAGCCCAAACTTTCGCAAAGCAAGCAGTGAAAATTTTTGTGTCGAGGAGGCATAAAGATGAAAGCAGTTTCTTAAAAATGACTTATTAATAATTAAGAATAAAGTCAATGTGCTCATCACTGGAGCGATCAAAACAATAAGATGACAAATAAAATCTTAGTTAAAAAAAATCAACATTACCAGACATCCGATTCGAACCGTCTTCTTACATAGAGTCTAATATTAAAATGATTTTATTATCTTAAAAGGGAGGGTGATGCAACATACAGTTGCATAGCCAACCAGCCGCTCTCTATTTAAGAGCTAAAACACACCTGAATATATATTTCCTTTCTTTCACCCTAAAAAAAAGAACTAACACGAGCCGAGTTTAAATAGTTTTGTGATTTGCATTGCAGTTGCTGCCAACCACAAATCACGAAACTTGCAAAAAGGTCGGGTTCGAATTGGTTGGTTTGATTGAGATCATGGAACGGGATTGGAAAAACAACACAAGGAGACCACAAAAATTCGGATCCAAAAATATTTCGGTATGGTTCTTTTTATAAATGTCTAACAGAAAAATCCCTCCTGAGAACCAAACCTGGCAAGGTAAGAATTGAAAAAGGGGAGTGCTCTGGAAATCCTGAAGGAGCGTAGAAATTTGAAGTGTCTGGGGCGCCGGAGACGTTAAAAACGGCCCTGAGCAGATGCCAATGCTGTACAAAATTACTGTAACTTTTATTGTGTTTCTCAACAGTATTGTGGCTCCCGTCATAAACACAGGACACTCATATCTAGATCTGAGGCGTAGGTTAAAAAATACATTTAAATACTAATTGAATAACTAAAACAAATTAGATTATTCGAAATAAAGAATTTTTTCGTACCCGCTTAATAGATTACCAAAGATTATTTCATCCATAGGTTTGCTTATATATAACATTTAATTAATTAATTAATTGCTTACAAACCCCGTTCTTAGAAAGTACAAGAGGACCCCAATGGCGATAATTCTCGTAATGTTGAACCACGGTTAAAGGTCAAGAAAGTCAGCCTAGTTGGCACCCCTCTTTCTTAAGTTCTTCGATGCCAATATGAAAACTTAGAGCTTCGATAGACCAAATGTACAAATATTAGTCCTTCTACAAGAGAGGTCTTTAGTGACAACAGGACTCTTGAACCCATGGTTCGACTCCAACCACTATTATACATTGAGAAATTTTTATTGATAATTTGACGAAAATTTTTTAATTCAGCGGAAAAAAATATATACAGTCGGACCTCTATATAATGAAGTCGCTAAATCCAGAAAAAAAGTTCGTTATACGGAAAATTCGTTATATAGAGGTTCGTCTCTTTCAATGTTTTTATGAACCCCATAAAACAAATTTTGATATTCATAAACACTATATATTTACAAAAAAAAGTAATTATTCATACCTTTTTGTAAATTAATATATGCATATTTCATATATCTTATCTATCAAAAAGAAAGAAAGAAAAAAAAACTGGGAGGAAAGTTTGTTCACACCTTTGCCCACTTCCTAAAATTTTAAAAATTTCTTTGATGCTCAAGCACTTACGTTTTGACATTTTCGAGCTACAAGAAACGAAGTTACCAGTACGAATGATCAACACTGCAAAATGAACGTAGACTAGCTCAAGGACACGGGGACACGAGACAACTCCACGGAGATTAAAAGGGGTATCGAAGATGTTTCCAGTGAACTGGTCGATGGGGGTTAAAAGCTGCTCTTTTTGGATGAAATACCCAGAATTCTATTGCTCTCGGCGAGTTAGGCACCTACTAAAACCAGTTCAAGATTTATGACCACCATAGAATGCGTTAAAAGAGAGAACAATTTGAAATATCCAGAAATACCTCAAATTGTAAAGAGAAAAGAATTGAATCACAAGAAAAATTTCGTTATATAGAAAATACACCTCGCTATTGGGAGGTTATTTTACGAAGAAAATCGTGAAATGCGCTGGGTTCCAGGAAAAAGTTCGCTATATAGAAAAATTCGCAATATATAGGTTCGTAACATGGAGGTAGGTTCGACTGTAATTGCAAATGTATAGGTATTTTTTTTAAAAAAATTAATTTAGGAAACACATGAGAAAAAATAGACTGAATAAAATATTGATGGTATCAAAAGTTATTCATATTCCTCTGCACTATTGTTTCGAAATTTATTTTATATGTAGATTATACTTTTGTTGGAATGTTATTTACTCATCTTGTAATTTTGTCCTTTGATCAGATTAGGGGAACAGAAAGTGTCGTGTGTGTGGTTCCTTCTACTCCAAAAATGTTCTCACTACTCCACATAAAATTTCAATAAACAGTAGTTTTTTTGTTAACAAGTATCAATTGATGAATTGTAGGATCATTGAGAAACCGGATTGAGGTATTCTATTTTTACAAGCTTTTATTTAACTTGCAATGTAAATTGTTCGGGTAGAAATTTTGAAGCTGATGTCTTCAACTGATTGAGCTGAAATTTTATATACGCGTTTAGTTTGGATGACAATGCATATTTTTTGACCATTTATATTCCTATATCGCAATTAGTTAAAAAGATATTAATTAAAAACCTTTTAACCCTGTTAGCTTTTTATTCTGCCCAGCAGCTTATCGGATTGAGCTTAAAGAAGTTCCAATTTTTCGACCTTTTTTAAAAAACCATCTTATTCTTTCTATCAAACTGAGACAAAAAATAATTACATAATCGGAAATATCATTTATTTCGCTACGATAAGGTATAATTCTTTAAAAAAAAATTACTGAAAAACACGCTTTTATAGTGAATCGAACTAAAAAGTAAAAAAAAAATAACTCTTCATATAAGAATAAAATGATTAACGATAAAATTAATGTCATTGGGATAAAAACGTGGGGTGTTTTTTTTTAATTGATATAATTTCTTACTAATTCTATTTCGAAATGCTGAGTTAGTGTAGAAATGTAGCGCCCCCCACCCCTTTTAACCACAAAAAATGACTTTAAATTTTTCCTTTTCATTTTATTCTTAAAAAAGAGTTATTTTTTTTTTTAGCTCGATTCACTAAAAAGAGGTTTTTTAGTTGTTTTTTAAACTACAGCTGCATGCCCCGGCGTTGTGTGTGGGGGGCGGCGTGTGTGGGGCGGGGGGGAGGCTATCTCTCTTTTTTAAATTTTCCTTTCCTTTACAAAATCAGCACTTCAAATATTTTTTCAAAATGACTTCCCCCCCCCACGCTTAGACCGGCGTTGTCGGCTTTTCCCTCATGACACTAGCATTTCTGTGTGTGTGTTTTGTACGCCAAAATTTGGTGATTTAAAAATTATGTAAAAAAATTTCCCTTTTCGAAATTTGTTCCATTCCACTTATCTTTGTTTTAAAGACATTTTCTTTTCCCTCTCTAAGCCCAAACAGGGTTTTTTAGTGAAAAAATCTTTTTTTTCTACTTCCCCTCCTTCTCACAGATAAGATATACTTCAAATTTCGATGAATTTTAAAAAAAAAATTTGCGTTAGAAAAAAAATTATTAATGTGTGTGTGTGTGGGGGGAAGCAAAAAAAAGAAAACGATTCTGATGCTAAGAGTAAAAAAAAAAAAACGTTCATTTTTTTAATAATAGTTAGTTTCAAAGTCTAAAATTATAAAATAGATTTCAGAGAGATTTTCATTAAACAATCAATCGAATAAAATTAGCTTAAAATGTTCTAAAATGTATTTTGACCCAAAAATAATAGACGTTTACTTTTTAATTAAAAAAAAATTCATTTAGTAATAAAATAACCTTAAAAAAACATATATATTTTTTAAAATCAAATTTCTATAAAAATAAATAAAAAAAAAAATTTTCAGATAGCTATTGCAACGATTGCTTTTTTTGAACGTTTTAATGTTTGATTAAGCATATAAATATATATAAGTTAGAAAAAAACGGTATGGGGAAAGCCTAAATATATATATATATATAATTTGTACTGAAAAAAAAATTAAAAAAAACTATCGTAAAAACATTATATTTTTTTTTTAATTTTTTTAAACCTTTTTTATTTCACTAAAAATTTTAAATTTTAACAAATGGGGCAATGCGAAAAAATATCTCTTCCTCTTCGTTTCGACCTGGGAACTACCTTTTTTAAAGCAGCGGGGTTTTAAAAACCGCGCTGTGGGTTTTTCCCCGGGGAAAAACAGTAAAAAAACCTTTAAAATAAAGGAAGATTTTTCAATTTCGCGTTACGTTATTTTTAAAAATTAAAAAAAAAATTTTGGGCTTCCTTTTAATTAAATTAAAACTTCATATATCGATTCAAACAAAAGGTAATTTTAAAAAAACTTTAAAAAAATAATGTTTAATTTTCTCCAAAAAAAGGGAAAAAAACGAAAAACCATTTTTTTAAAACATTAATTTTTGATATTTTATAATTTTGTAAGATTTATAATATTGTTTTAAAGGAAAAAAATTTCGGGAGATTATTTTATAAATAAAAAATTATTAAATATTTAAAAAAATTTTGGTATTTTTTAAAAATTAAAAAAAACAGTTTTTTACATTAATTTTTTAAAAGACTGAATCAAAAAAAAAAAGCATGAACTTTTTTTGTGTAAAATATTTTTTTCATTAGCGCGGGAAAAAGCAAGGGGAAAGATTTAGAAATTTCCCCCATAAAACGTATGCTTTTGCCCTTTTAAAAAAAAATTTTAAAAAAAAAAAATGTAATTATTTTGTAAAATTTTAAATTTTACCGTTTCTGGGGAAGTAAAAATCCCCTTTTAATTTTTTTTTTTCTGACTCTCAGAAAAAAAATTAGATCGCGTTTTAAAAACGTTGGAAACCATCGTTGCGATTCAATAAGTATCGATTCGTCCTCCTCACATGCGCAAAGCACTCAGATGTTATTTGGAGCTAAATGCATAACAGTCTTTTGGGGCATGCGTTTATTAAAATCAAGTTTAAAAGTTTCTTTCGGATTTCATTTTAAGTTAATGCTTTCAAACTTCATATATCGATTGCAAACAACGGTAGTTTTAAAACAAAAAACTTTAAAAAAAGCAATGCTTACATATTTGTCGCAAAAAGGGATGCATTACAGTCGTTTGGGGGCGTGCGTTTATTAAAATCAAGTTAAAAAATTTTTTTGGGCTTCATTTTTAAATTAATGCTTTCAAACTTCATATATTGATTGCAAACAACAGTAATTTTTAAACAAAAAACTTTAAAAATAATGCTTACATGTTTCTCGCAAAAAGGAAAAAAAACGAAAAACTCTTTTTTTTTAAAAAAAAAACCCGTAATTTTTAAGATATTTTATCAATCTTTGTACAGATTACGTATAATATTGTTTTACATATGGAAAAAGTTTCGTGAGATTATTTTTATAAATAAAGAAGTTATTAAGTATTTAAATAAATTTTGAGTATTTTTTGAAAAATCGTTAAAAAAACAGTTTTTGACATTAAATTTTTTAAATGACTGATTCTAAAAGAGAAAAGCATGAACTTTTTTAGTGTAAAATAATTTTTTCATTAGCGCGAAAGAAAATGCAAGCGGAACGATTAAGAAATTATACTCATAAAAACGTATCGATTTTGACTTATTTTAAAAAAATCGTAAAAAATACACAATATAATTACTTTGTAAAATAAATTATACCGTTTCGTGGCTAAGTAAAGGATCTTTCCAAATCTGTAATTATTTTTTTCTGAGTCTCATGAAAAGAATTAGATTGCGTTTTAAAAAAGTCGGAGGGAAAAAAAGAAGTTGACCTTGGCCCCTGGCTGTGAAAAATGGCACTAATTATGCGTTTTAAGGTTTTTAATTGATATCTTTTTAACTAATTGGAATATCGGAATATAAATGTTCAAAACGGATTCCTCGGATCATTCCCAAAATTTTTGTACCTTCGACGAGTTTCTGCGTGGCGTGGTTCGTGAGAAGATAGGGCATATAATTTATAGATAGATAGACGTTTGCTTACCTTCGGATTTTAATAGTGTAGATAATTGATTCCATTAACCCTTATGTCGTTACAAACGCGTTCATCTCCATCTATCTCGACGTTACGGACACGTTGCACGCGTGCATCTGGATTTTGCACTGTTTCAAACGTTAAGAACGCATGCGTGTATCGCCTTTTAAAGTAGTTGTTTCCTTTACTAACAGATGGCAGCACGAGGATGAATGGTAGAGAGCTTAATACAATAGTTCATGAAAATAAGTGCTTCATTTTTAGAAATGAAATGGCGACAGTTTCAGGTATTCGAAAACTTATGATTTTATTATGAGATTAAAGGGTTAAATAACAACTATAATAAACTCACGTTTCTGAACGCTTCCTCCAATACACGCTTAAAAAAAGCGAGCTTTAGAGGAAGCGAAAACAATCCAATGTTGGTGAACGATCTGAACAGCGAACACTCGATAACTTAAGGGTTTAAAGATTAATTAAAAAAAAATCTACAAATCTTAAATGTTAGGAAGCTATTTTTATTTTTATAAATAAAGACAAAAAAAAAGAATCAAGATTTTTTTAATTTACAGAAAAATAAATGGATTAAATTTTTAATCATGTCACACGATTTTCGAATCAAATAAATCCACCGCTCAAAACAATTAGAGGAGCAAGCAAAAAATGAAGAAACCGTTGCTCGGCATAAAATGGAGAATACACAGGTGTAATAATATGCAATACAAAAAAAAATTGTATGGGAACTTTAATTCTTTGGAATGGCATAAAGCACCTTTTTATCACCTTGGACCGGTGAAAGTTTGATGGTTTTTTACCGTGGCCCTCTGAGGAGCGTTCATTGCTTAAATTTTAGTTTGTTTTTATTTACTATTTTGAATTTAAATGCATTTAAATATGCTTTCAGAATAAAAGGATTTTACATGGAATATAAAGTTATTTCCATGAAAAGTTGCACAAACCCGAGAGAAATACACCATAATAAATAAAAAAGAAATACAGTTGAACCTCTATATAACGAACCTCTATATTGCGAATTTTTCTATATAGCGAACTTTTTGCTGGCACCTTGAACATTTCATGATTTTCTTCATAAAATAACATCTCTACAGCGAAGTGCATTTTCAAAAACGAACTTTTACTTTTGGGATTCATTTTGTTCTCCCTTTTTTTAAAGTATTTCTGAAAAAATTTCAAGTTATTCTCTCTTTAACACCTTTTATGGTGGTCATAAATCTTGAACTGGTTTTATTAGATCCTAACTCGTCGAGAGCGATAGAGTTCTGGAAGAAAAGTCATCCAATTAGTGTAACCTTTAACCCCCATTGCCCAGTTCACAAGAAACATCTTCAATATCCTCTTTCACCCTCAGGGGAGTTGTCCCGTGTCCCCGTGTTCTGATAAAATAATGTATACTTAATATTACTTGCATGCTTTAAATTATATAAAATGTCCTTAAAATTCATTAATTTTAGTATAAAAGTATTTTCTTAATATTGAAAATACAGTGATTTCTTCAACATTCTTTTTTCCTGTTTTCCTTGTAGTTTTTCTTTCTTTCTTTCTTTTTTTTTTTGTTGGTAAGATATATGAAATAAAAATATATTAATTTAAAAAAGATGTGAATAATTACTTTTTTTTAATATTTAGTGTTTCATGAATTTAAAATTTGCTTTATGTGATTTCTAAAGTATATTAAAATATGATCCTCTATATAGCGAATTTTCTATATAAAGAACTTTTTTCTGAGATTTAGCGACTTCGTTATTCAGAAGTCCGACTGCATATTGTTCCTTGGGCTGCCTGTACCATTTGATCCACGGACCAGTCACTGGTATAAAGGACATAAATGATGCACACACATTGTGTGATTTTTATATTTTCCTACTTTCCACATCCTTTTTACAATATTCCATCTTCACTTAAAATAAATAAATAAATAAAACACACACACTTTCATCTTCTATCATCCAGTTTTACGGTATTTCGCTTTAATTTCCGTTTTGTAGTGAGTCAAACTATGTTTTTCTACAGTTTTCTTATAATTTTAAGTTAAAAAATCGTTCAAATATTTTTTTCCCTTAGATTTCCACAATAAGAAAGATATTTGGATGAACTTTTTCCGATATTGAAATTCCTTATCGATTCGAACTGCGTAGCGAGAAAAGGGTTTAAATCTTGTTTTCACATGATAATTGAATTGCCATTGCTATTCTATCCAAACGCTTGTTATCAGTGGTATAACATACTCCCCCCCATTGCAGAGCCCAAATTCTGACTGTGACCCCATGTACGTATTTAACCAATTTATAAAATTTTAAAGGCAAAATTTGACTTTGCAGGCTAATGTTCTCCTGTATGCCTCTGCTTATTATCACGTGGTTAATGTTATCTATTCATTTCTTCAGAAACGATAAAAAAAAGTATTGAAATATAGATCTTGTATATGTATATTTCTATGTATAATTTTTCTGATTCAATACGTGAAAATTTTTTTTATTAGTAAAGGAATGAAAACGAAACAAATATTTAACATGGCAACGAGAGAGAAAAGAATCATGGATTATTTAGAAAATATTATAATTCAGTAAAAATGTATGTGTTAATATTTCTTATTTTTGGGGGGTAAAATGTATGAAATGAATCAAACAACTCGTTTTAATTTGTGAAATTGTTATCCCATCCAATGATTTCGTTGTAGAAGAGAATCCATTTAGGTCAAGGGCGTTTGAATTGCAATTTTAGTAATGGATGGCATTTATTATGTTAAACATACATAATTTATGACGCTTTAATCGCATTTGAGTTCTGTGTGTTGTATGTGTTACTGTTAATTATGTCATGCTCGAAACATTGCAATATCGCAACACGGAACTGTTTTTAAAGGATTTAAAGGTCTCTGAAGTTATTCTACGCATATAACAATGCTTAGGTATGCTGACAAACTCATGCAATATTAAAATACACAGTTCTATGTAAAAACATCTCTCTTTTTGTATCTATATCTTCTTTATATTGTCTAATCTAATATTAAACCATAATACTTTTGTAATTTTAGATTTATTTAGGTCAAAAGTCAAACAAGATTGTTGAAATTGAAATAGAATTTTGTATTTAACAAGATAAATTCACAAGATCTGCAATTTGAGAGAGAAATTTACAGTAAACTTCAATTTTACAGATCGAACAATCAAAAAAATTTTAAAGGGGGGGGGAAATTTGGAATTTTTTAAAATTTGTATTTTTGACTTATTTTATAACTTATTGAACACAAAAAGGAATCGTCGCCAATAGTTCTTGGAAATGTGATGATAACACAAACAACCCATCAACGAAATCCAAACAGAAATAAACGAAAAAATCTGCTTACATTTCTTAGAAGTAAAAGTATTTGTTGACATTACATATTTTATTGTTGATAGCAAAATTAGTCGGAATTCGATTTAGTTTGCTTAAAACCTTTTTAAAATTCTACGTTATTTTTTAAAAAGGGATTTCCTTAAACTTTCAAATGTATACTAGTCCCCTCCCCTTCCATTCAAACTGAAAAATATATGCTCATATGAGCTGTCAATAAATCATTCCAGTAAAATTTTCCCAAATATATGGCCGCTTTTTGGGGGAAACCCCCCCGTTAGCTATACGGTAACCAAAGATATCCCTCTAAGTAAATTTAGGCAGTGGAATCGTATTTGAAATCGTAATCGTATTATCGTATTTGAATTGCATCGTATCATATTTCCATCGTATTGGAATTGATTTAAATAACAAAAAAATAAGATCAAAAAACCCTTTTAGTTTGTCACATTATAATTTTGAAGGAAAAAAATATATATTAAAGTACAGGAAAAACGCTTAACACGAAAAACCAAAGGGGCTGGAAATTTTTTCATGTCAACCCTTTTAACCCTTTGCAATTTTTTTAAATTTTCTGAAAAAAATTTTAAAGAGCTAGTTCACGTAAAAAAAAAAGGGAAAAAAAATGAAAAAAAATTAAGCATTTTTAAATTTAATTTCAGTCATTTTTTTTTGTTTGTTTCAGAAATGCAACATTCCCTAGTGATGTAAAATTCAAAAAAAAAAATTTTTTATAAGGGTTTTTTTTCATCATAAAAAGTTTTAAATTTTTCCTGGTAATTTATTTTTCCCGTCAATAAAAAAAGGATTCATAAAATATAATGGATTTTTTTAAACAAAAAAACAGTTCCCGGGCATCAGAGATTTTCCTAATTGTTGAGTTTTTGGAAAAAAAGTAATCTAGTACAAAATTAGATGTTTTCATTGCAGTAATCTTTTTTTTCTCAGATAAATAATTTGTAGGTAATTAAAAAAAATTTTGAGTCTGTTAAATTAAAATAAATCATTGTTGCAGAAATGCAACAGAGCGAAATCAAGGGTTAAAAGAATTTCGTGCAAGAGGATATTGCAAAAATACCCATATATCAACAAAATTAAATTTGTTAGAGTTTATTTTATATACGCAGAAATGTATATAAGCATATATTTAATAAAAATCAATGAAGAAAAAACCTTCACAAGAAGTTAAAGAAATTTATTACAAAGTTTTCAAATTGTTTGAAAAAATAAAACAATCACCTGTTTTTTTTTAAAGATAGTCTGATATTTTTCTTAGGATATTTCCTTACCATCGAATTGTCAAGAAATTGTTCGATATCGCCAATTTTGCTATTCATTTCACCATTGGAATGTGCGTCTAAGTAACTGCGTATTCTTTTCATGACGTTCTTCATTTCAGATGACAGAACATTTCGAATGATTTTGGAAACAGGAACTGCATTATTCATTTCATTTTCATCGTCAGAATCTGCATCAATGATATTTTTTGAGCTTTGATGAGCAAAAATGTCTTTGCCAAAATTGGGGCTGTATACACATTATCATCATCTTCTACAATGAATTCTTCCTATAATACAATAGGACAGTCCGATCCAGCTGGTGTTTTTTATATTTTGTTTGTTCCCAGAAGGGAAATCTTTTCGTGTTAAGTGATTTTTTGTTTCGTGTTAAGAGGGAAAAAATGCATGAAAATTCAAAGAAGTTTGTTGGTTTGTGTAAGTCAATATTTCGTCTTATGAGTTTTCGCGTTAAACATATTTCGCTGTAGTTTTGTATGTGCCTGCCTTCTTTTCATTATTTCTGGATAAATGTCTTTTTGGAATGTTATTTGTGTTTCGGTATAAAAAATATTGTACTATCTCTAGTGATAAAATGAATCTTCTTCAAAGATTCGAAACATAAGGCAAAGAGCTTTTTTTAAGTGAAATTGAGTAAGTTATTAATTTTATCCTTTCTGCATCAGAGATGCATAACCGTTAAAACAGTGAGATAATCATAGCAGTAAAAAAGAAAGATAAAAAAAGACACTCTGAAGCATTAACGAAGAATTTCCATTCATAACAGCAACTTCTCGGGTTTCTTAGCTGAATCAGGTTACACAGTTATTACGTTCATTGTATGTTACATTTGCTCACCCATCCGTTAATGCCCCATTTTTAAACATTTTTTCAAACGAGTTGAAATGGAAAGTATGTTGTTTGTAACTGCTTTCACTTTTCTTTTTTATATAAGAAATGTAAGTAACAAGTAAACTTTCACTCATTTTTTTGATTCTTTTGGGCTGTTTATGTTCAAAAGATAATTTCCCCTCAATCATTTTTAAAAAATCAAAAAAGCTTGAAAAGGGCTGAAAAAAGTTTAAAAAGTTTTAAGGTATAATGATTCAGTGAGAGGTAATTTAAATTATTTTCTAAACTAACAGAAAATTATTAGTAATTGCTACAATTCGATGGTTTTTTTTACATTTGCTCCGGAAGTACTCATTTGGACTGAATTTTTTTCTCATTAATTAATGAAAAGGAAAAATAAAAAAAATAATTTGTAAAATTCCTCCCTTTAGATCAACAACAAAAAATTTTAATTTTTTAGCTACTTTTTATTAAATAGTTAAAATTTAAATTTAAATATGTATATACATGGGAAAAAATTTACAACTTTAAATGGTATTTTTTTTAATTATCTTAAAGTATCATTGTCCTTTTTTAATTTCAGCCCAAAAGGGAATGTTTTAACACGTAAAAAAAAAAAACCTTTTAAAATTTTTGGGACACAAGTCCCCAAAAAGGGTCGCAAATCGCCAACGTGGCTGTATTTTTTAATTCTTTAAAAATTAGTTTTAATCAATTAATTTTTATTAATTATAATTAAATTATTATTGTCACCCAAAAATGACCCTTTGTATAAAAAATTTTAACCCTCAATTCAGCGCTTTAAAATGTTTTTTTTATTAACGTTTAAAAAATTTCCCACCAAAATAAATAAATAAATAAAAACAAATATATAAATAAATAAATATATTGACAGTGCGAGATAATAGAGGTATTGAAAAAAGAAATAAAACAAAAACATTTGTACATCAGGTAATTAATAAAATAATTAAGCTAAAACATTGGTTATAAATGAAGCAAAAATTGCAAAAATAGCGATGAAACGCCCCAAAATAAGACAATTTCATTGAAATTTGAATATGTTGTTAAAAAAGGAGCTCTGAATGATATTACATTAGGAAAAATAGTGGCAATGCAATTGGAACGTCATTTGCGAGGAGCATAAAAATAGATGTCTCAGAGCAAGGCGGCAATTGTAGCTGAAGGTCTAAGATTAGAAATCTGGTATAACTAAATTGTAACAATGATCTCCAGGCATCATTTGACCATAGAATTGCGATGACGAGTTACTGGGAGACTAGAGGTAGTACAAAATAAGGTAGAAATGGCTAGATGTGTGTCCATATGTATTTCATAGACTTTGACAACAATTTCTAACAACGGATTCGGCATCCAGGAGGATCAGGTAAGAACAGACATGCACCACAACGAGTGCCGATTTCCGAATTTTGTCATAATTTTAAAGGAATAGAAACCGCAATTTTTGGCTAAACCCTTCCTTTCCCGGAGCTCGGAAAGTTGGAATCAAATTCAACCGTTCGTCGAAGGCTTCACGAATTTAAAAGCCCCTTTTTTGGGGAAACCGCAAAATCTTCCGTCAAAATGCCCATTGGTGACCCCAAGGATGTCTTTTTTTACGGTTTCCCAGATTTGGTTTAAAAGGGAAGTAGACGTTTTTTTTTTGGGGAAAAATCTGAAACTCGTTTCCATGCATGACACATCCCTGAAAGAAATACATATGGATAAGGCAGCGTCTGTGTTTGGGGTAGTATCTCTTTGAGGGGATACAAAACCACCGATTTTTTCCGGGGAAAATGTTAATGTGCGCACTTATAGAGACGACATCCTGGATGCTTATATGCGCTCTTATGCCGAGGCAATGGGTGGTGTTTCCGTGGTACTGGTTAATAATGCGAGATCCCACTGGGCTGACATCGTGTATGTTTACCTTCAGCAGGAAACAATTTGGCGCATGTTGGTCCAGCTCGTACCGGACCTTTAACTTTATCGAACATGTTTAAGATGCTCTAGGATGACGTCAGCTGTTCTCAATCCCCCCTTGGACCCTAGCCACGGTTTTTTCCCTTAAAACAATGGGCCCCCCCCCAGGGTTAAAAAAAGGCTAAATTGGGGAGCATCACCCATCCTTCGTGTTGCGTTTTTGCTTTTATTGGGGAGAAAGGGGTCCCCCCAATTTTTTAAAGGGACTTTTCTTACACCAAACTGACACATCCGATTTGTTCATTGTACACATATGCAGATTTCTATAGTACCATAGTTGTCCGGTGATTTCTTTTTATACTATTTTATGCCTTTCTATGTGTAGTATAATTTGTGTAAGTTTCATAAAATTCTACGCTAAACTTTTTGAGTTATGGTCATTTTTGTGATTTTTCCTTACTACTAGTGTATATACAATAACAATAACTAATCAAATATGCATAAGCCATTGTTTCTCTTAAATAGTAAGTGATGTAAATAAGAAATTAAACTATATTCAGGGTCCTAGGGTGTATTCATTAACGTCGCACCCTAAATCAACTCAAAGGCTATTGACGACGAACTTCGTAATTTTGGACCATAGTCAAGTGAAGAGAACGACACTTAAGTTACGCCACATTCACTTACCTTCCACACCATGACGGCCCGGTAGTCTAAAATGATTCGGCAACGAACTCGGGCCTGTGTCCGAAATTCGAACCTAGTACCCGGGTTTAAAAACCCCCCCGGGAGGGGCGGGATGCACGTTAAAAACTGTCGAGACCCCCCAAAAACCCCTTGGTATGGTGGGGGTTAAAAGGGGGGGGTCCATTTTAGGTTCGTTTGTCCGAGCATTGTTCAAAATTACGAGGTCCGTCGCCAAAAGCCCTGAGTAGCTGAACAGTGCGACGTTAATATTCACTCAACCGACATCATGGCAAAGTGAAGACTATGAACCTCAACAGATTTAACGTGCATCGGCCTTTCTACTAGGCGTGTATCTTCAGTAGCATCAAGACTCCAATCCGTGACACGACAATGCTAGTTACGAATTCATGGCCTTTATCGCTAGCCTTTCGGGACGCTTTATTCAATGGAACCATGCGCTCAAGTCCTGACTCCTCTAATGACCCATCGAGTAACAGAGAACTCATGCCCTCAAACCTGTTAACGATTGTTACACTGCCAGCCACACGAAATGCAACACCCTAAAGGAAGCATGCAAACCATGTAAAATTTACATCATACGTTGGCGGCAATAAAATATGTAAATTATTAATATTATAACTCAGACGCTCATCAGGGTGACCGTTGCACCACCCTCAAGCGCTATATAACAGCAGATTGGCAATTTTTTTTTGAGTAAGCTGTTTACCTATCCCTCGTGGAAGGTATCGAGCATCTTTTGACCAGGTTTCATAATTTGACCGAGGAAGGATAGTAGTCTATAGGGCCAACGTGTTGGACGAAACCAAGCAACTGTGACGCGGATGTGTCATCGCTGGGTGCAGGAAGAAACGATGGACCGACGGAGCCGATCGCACCCACTTCATTGTATCACTGACCATGATGACAGGTGGATTTTAGCGCATGACAGTGATGGATTGCACAGCCACATCACGAACCACAGCTCAACAGATTCAGTCTGTAGCGCATCATTCGGTGTCCACTTGTACCTTTCGACGCCGTTTGCAGCAGAGTGGAATGTCCTCAAGGTTTCCATTGCTTCGTTTACCCATGACTGAAAACCAAAAGCGTTTGTGCCGCCATTGGTACGATGAACGGCGAACTTGCACAATGGAATGGAATGACATTGTGTTTACTGACGAATCCCGATTCTGACTGCAACATCACGATGTCCAGATTCTTATTTGGAGAAATCGTGGTGAGAAGCTGCTGAACTGTTGCGTTATGTATCGCTACATGATCCTGTACCCGGTATCATGGTTTGGGGTGGTATTGGATTTCACTGCTGTATCCTTCTAGTACGCATTGTCGGTATACTGAACAGCCAGCGCTACATCTCTGAGATGTTGGAGCCCGCTGGTCCTCCCATACATTCAGCGCTTGCCATAAGCCACATTCCATCAGGATAGTGCGCGACCGCACGTGGCACGCAAGGTTCAAGTTCTTGTTTACCCATCAGATTGAATTGCTTCCTTGGCCTGCTTGTTCTCTTGATCTATTGCCAATGAAGAGTGTAGTCCATGCTTGCTCAATGACTGGCCCGAGATGCACCACGCGCTGCTACACCAGATCATCATTGATAATATGGGGAATCCGCATGGACTGTGTACCTCAAGGATACATACAAAGCCTCTTTGATTGTATGCAGAGGCGTGTGGCAGTGGTCTCATGAGGCTGTAATTTTAATCGTTTGATCTTTGCACAACATGTTATCTGCCAAATAAATTTCGCTGTAATATCTTTGGTCCTTGTCGGTGCTGCATTTTCTGTGGCCACCAGTTTATATCGATTATTAAAGTCGGGGTATAAATTTTTCGACAGCTGTGTTAAATCTGTGAGTGTCCTTACATTAACGTTATGTAGAAGCTAGAAGAGTAGGGTGGCATTTCAGGAGTTGTTATTTTATCGTGGTTTAAAATTATGAATTTCGTATCCAATAGCCCTCGAGTTAATTTTAAGTGCAACATTAATTAAATTATAAATTTTTTAACTTTTTTCATAAATATTTGGATTTATAAAGTACATTTGTGTGAAGGAAGTGAGTAGTTTTTTTATATGTATATACCAATTTCATTTTATTAATCTATAGAAGTTTGTTTTTAAACTATTTGATATAATTGCAGACGAAAAGGATAAGTAAAGATTGTGAATTAATAATTATTATTATTTTATTTAAACCTGGAATCCAAAATCACTTAATCTATTACCTTGGCTCTTGACTCTTGACTTGCCCGTCTTTTTTAATTCTAGAGTATTTTTTTCATTTTAATTAATCTAATAGCTGCTATATTAATGAGAATTTAACATATTGTGCAAAGCATAATGCTCTTGCACATTTATAATATGAGTAACTAATATATATATTTTTTTCCAATAGGTTTCTGGATTGGTAACTGCCATTGCAGACCTAGTACATTCCCTGAAAGCTGGTATTACTGTTTAATTTGTTATCATATAGATGGGTATCAATTGTCATAATATAATTCTAACACCCAGTTTCCTCCCCAAAGGAAGACGTCTAAGCTCTGACGATGCAAAACGGTACCAGGAATTTAATTTTGCCTGAGAGTACCCAAGCCAAACAGTCACTCTAGGGTCTTTAGCATGCCGCATCATCATACGACGTCGAAGTTATTTTTTTTTGTGTGTGTGTGCATCATCAAAATCCACCGACTTGGGCCGGGATCGAACCCGCAAACTTGGAAGTACAAGGTCAGCGCCAAACCTACTACGCCACATAGCAGGCTTTAGTCTGTCTGTCTGTCTGTCGTTTCAATCCCACGGATATCAATAATATTATTAAAGTAATTTTACAAAATCACAGTAATTATAATCTTAATATTAATTTTAACAAATTTAAAACTCTCATAGATTTAGTCTTAAAAGAACATTACATTAATTTTATAATGGTTCATTATATAAACAAACTAAAGGTCAACCTCAAGGTGGCCCTGCTAGCAATAGTTTGGCTAACTTATATTTACACTTTTATGAATATAATTATATTATTAATAATGGTTATTATACATTTTTAGAGAGATATATTGATAATCTAATTATTTTTGATAAAAAAATTATTTATATATATATATATATATATATATATATATATATATAAACAGTTTATATAAATTCATACAGCACTACTAAAAACCCAACAAAGTAGGTGGGCACCGGCTAGTGAAATATGTATCTAATCAATGGAAAAGAAGCAGTACTGCTGGTGTTTGCATAAGAGCAAGAATGAATTCATTGACGGAATTTTTTTTAACCCGTGATATTTATCAGTTCGAGAACGAAATGAAAACATCCAATTGGCAAGATAACAGATGAAGAACCCTTAGTGTTATCTTAAGCTGAAGGACATGTGTTCCAACAAGCTTCTTGAAAGATTATCTTTAAATACTGAACTTATTTAACTCAGAAACGATATTTCAGCTACTGTGGCAAAAAAAGGAATTAACTATTTCAGGATTGAAAGTTTTGTATGCATATAAAAATATTTGAATTTTTTTTCTAAAAGGTGTATCTAAATTTAAATTTGTTCCATTAAATTTCCTCTCCTTCAGTTTTAATTTTTATTTTACTTCTGTATTTCGAATTTCTTTTATTTCTTCCATTTTCTCCTCTCATAAATTTCTATCATTCTTTTGTACCTTTTTTTGTAACAAAATAAAGGAGATGTTGTGAACTGTGTATTTTCCATTTGACTGATATATATGCTTAATGTATCATTTAGACTAATTTGAACAAGATCATATTTAAGTATTATAACTTCTCAACTGCTTAGAAAAATAATTATTATATTTATACCAGTGTTAATATTATTTATGTTTATAATTATCAAATTTATACTTTTTATATCCATTATCTTTAATAGAAAACAGAAAAATTTCTCAGACTTCTGAACATCTGAATTCTTTACAGTCAATGTCGTTATTTTTTCATTCAAGAACGGGATGAAATTTTCTTTTGAATAATTAATCAACAAAATATATCCTTCGCATAGCATTTCCCCCTTAGAATACTACAATTATTACTACTACAATATTATGCATTATTTTTGCCATTTTTCACATATGTTTCATACTATGCCAATTATAATAAAAAAAATTCTTGGTGACTTGAGAAAGACTGAATTTTTTAATGGTAAAACTGCTGTTTTTGAAAACGTATTTCCATTTAATATTGGCAAGAAAACTATTCAAAATAAAATTGGAAGTGATTAAACTATATATAGTTCATCACTTCCACATGATAGTCTATTTCTAGCTTAGTTGGAATTAATTTTCTTATTCATTGTGCTTTTATTTCTGGTTCATTAAGTTCTCGACTAGATCATATTTTCAGAAATTAATTTATTCTTTTTCTATGTGAATGATTACAAGGTATTGATGAAGGACTTTATAAAATATTGTCTATATAATTCGTGAATATTTTTTTTAATTTAATGCTTATTTTTACCTCAAAAAATATGTGAAAGTTTGAATGAAAAACATATTTATATTGAAAATAATGTGTTAAAGAGGGATTTTGTCGTTTTATGTTAAACATATATATTGTTTAAATTTGGAACTAAACCTTTTTGAAAAACACTGTCAAAAATTTTCGATATCATCAAACATAGTCGAAATTTGATTAACTCCAGTAACGTCCAGTTCTTGAAACTATTGATATCTTGTAAATTGCTATAAAAAGAATATCTCAATGATTTTTTTTTACTTTGAAAGATTCCTTGGTTTTATAAACAGAGGGAATTTGCATGGAAACATTTAGGCTCTTCTCTTTAGAGACTGTCCAAACACAATCTCTGCAATAAATTATTTTTGTCTAAATCGTAACGAGCTGAACTCAAATACGGGACGCTATTTCAGATGGTATAACGCGTTCTAGCATTAATATTAGCTAGTGTCTCTTTATGATATACTTTACACATTTATATGTTCCTATTTTCTTAATATTTAAAAGTGTTCAATGAATGCTCTATCTTCTCATTGTGTAGCACACACATTCAGGAAAATTGTTTGGTTTTAAAGTATAGGAAATGAAAAATGGAATGTATTGTTTGAAAAACTTAATTAATTTATAATAGAAATAAATAAAGAACTTTCAATAAATTTCAGAGTGAATTACAGTTTAGTATTGAAAGAAAACATTTTGAAATCAAGTTATACTTTCCCAATGAGTTATCTGCCACACCATGAGTAATACAAAAATAAATATGTTTTTATTTCTTTTCTATACGTTTTGAATAAAATAGAAATACTAGATAGCCGAAAACATTCAACAAACAAATAAAAGTTGTTACAAATTCAGTTCAAATTCTTCAAAAAAAAAAAAATTACATCGTTTACAAATTTTAAAATACTGGGAAATGAAAACATTTCCGCCGTAAAATGTAGCAAAAATGTGTTAAAAAAATTCCTTCTAGATCAGGGGTCGGCAGCCGTGTAGCTATTTTGTGCCAATCAACGAATGCGATACAGAGTGCTACGCACACAGTAGAAAATATTTGAAACATTCGATTTCCGTAACAGTACATACAGAGTTAGAGAATAGAGTTCAATAATACAGAGTTTTAGAGTTTTTTAGAGTTTTACTATATATTAATTATGCATCATTTAAAAATAGTTATTAGCAGTAATATAAACAATATAAAATGTAACTATTTCCTTAAGAAATAAGTAACATAAAATGTAAGTATACCTCCAAGAAAGTTACGAAAAAAACTTATGTGAAAGCTCAACTCTGCTTCATATCTGAGGTATAATTTGTCACTTTTAATTTATCACATGATACTGAATGTTCAATGTCAAAACTTCTTCTTTGGGGACTCAAAATACTTTTCATGTGAGAAAAAATTTGTTCACATAGATATGTAGAACCAAAAGCGGAAAGCAGAGAACATGTTATTTACTTCTAACACTTAAACCTCTTCACCAATGACATGCAACCGTTTAAAATAGCTGTCAATTTATCGTAAGTTATTTTCCAGATTTTTTCGGAATTCTGTAAAGTTTGCTTTCCAAAATTCTGAAGCAAGGGCGTATCTACCACCGTATCAATGATACGGGGCCGAGCTACAGGGGCCCCAATATGTGTAACTACAGTACCACTATCAGGGTTTTCATATCTAAAAAAACAAGCAATGTAAAAAAAATTAAGTCAATTAATACTTAGATCAACAAAGAAAAATTTTATTTTAGCTACTTTTTATTAAATAGTTACAATTAATATAAATATGTATATACATAGGACAGAATCACAACATTAAGTGGTAATTCATTTTTATTAATTATCATTAAAGTATCGTATTGTCAACCTAAACAATCGTGTCTATAAAATTTCAGTTCAACTGAATGCCTTAAAACGTGTAAAAAAAACAACCTTTTCAAGTTTTGAGACAAGTCACCAAAAGGATCTCTAAGTCGCCAACGCGTGGCTGTATTTGTAATTCTTTAAATAATTAGTTTAAATCAATGATTTTTTTATTAATTATAATTAAATTATTGTATTGTCATCCAAAATAATCCTGTATATAAAATTTCAGCTCAATTGAGCGCTTTAAAATGTATCTTATTAACGATTGAAAATTCCACCAAGATAAATAAATTAATAAATAAATAAACATATAGAGAGTGTGAGCTAATAGTAGGAATTGAAAAAGGTCCCGAAGGAATTTTGATACAGAGCTCACTCAGACCTAGCTATGCCTGGAGAGTTACTAGTCACTGCTAGTAGTTCTGAAGTTGCTTGTTCAACAAGCTTCATTTCAGTGTTATCAATTTCCATCATCCCAAAAATTGACAGATTTGCTACTATAGAGTGCCACTGAGAACTGTATCGAGGTCGATGTCTAGCACACGTTCAATGGGTTACCGATGTCTATTCTGGATAGTGCTGTAGCGGGGAATTTTGAGGCTCCCTTGCAAAGTCATGTTTAAGGCCCCAAGCCGGATCTTAGAAATGGTATTTAAGTGGAGTCGGTCAGGCATTGGGCCCCTAGAATCCGGCCCCCCCCCCTCCCGATGCGGGTGTGTTCGTTACGCCACTGGTTCTAGATCCTTCTTTTCATTCGTCTTAAATTAACATTGAGCTGCAATTACATATTACATTTCATATCCCTACACATAGAGATATTAACGTTAAAACAAATCACTTAAAACAAATAAAAAAAAACAATTTTGTATATGCCTTCGGAAGAAACAGAATATACTGTATAAAAAGTTATTAATAATGTTATGCTTTATCGTGAGAATACAAATACCATTAATTTTTTGATGAGAAAAACAATTATTTAGCTTCGAAGCGAACAAATATATACAACTAAGTTTTCTAATTAAACTTAGGAGATTTAGAGTTGCATAATTTATTTCAAACAGAATGAAAAAGAAAAGATCAATTTTCATGAGAGCATTTACCTTGTTTGACCCTAAAACAAAGCACTGTTTATAAAATTCAAGGGTTGCTGCATTCATATTATGTCCTTCGCTTTCGCATATATTGATACCAAAAGTGCTTCCGAAAAATAATTTAATAACAAATGTTTTGATATTTTATTTACAGAAAAGGTCTTCTTTTAATTAACGGTGCATTGTAAGAAATCTCAATGAGAAGGGAATTAGAAAGTGTGGTATTCAAGATAGCGTGCATGTAATGAGAGCTCTATTATCTAACAAAAGGTCATATTCTTAAATTATGAACTATGAATAAAATCGGCCTTTATTTTTAATAGTTTTTCAGCTTCATAGTTACATTTATTGAATGTTATGTAGTGAAAATCATTTAACACGAAACTGAAAGGACTGAAATATTTTTTCGTGTTAAAGGAATTTTGTGTTATAGGATATTGCAATAAAACGAAAACATATATGCAACAAAATTAAATTTATTAGAGTAAATTTTACTTACATATATATCTATATATGACTGCATTTAATGAAGATCACTGGAACAAAATTATTCACAAGAACTTAATGAAATTTAATACAAATTTTTTAAGCTTTTGGAAAAAAAATTATTTATTGAGTTTTTGAAAGTAATGACATATTTCCTTGGATTGTCTCTTTTAACATCAAAACGTTCGATGTTGTCCATTTTGTTATTCATTTCACCATTGGAATGTGCATCTAAATAACTGCGATTACTTTTCATGATGTTCCTTATTTCGAGTGTGGTAAGAACAGGAGTTAGATTATTCATTTCATTTCCGCAGTCGGAATCTGTATCAATGGTATTTTTTTAGTTTTAAACAAAGTCCAAAATGTCTTTGTCTGCCATAATTCAGTCTGTGCACTTATCATCATCATCTACTACAACGAATTCGTTCGATGATACAGTTAAGACAGTGAAACCATCTCTATGTCACACATTTCACACTCCTCTTAAATCTCTGATCTTTTAAGTATTTTGTTCATTCCCAGAAGTGAAATATTTTCGTATTAAGCAATTTTTTTTCGTGTTAAGAGAAAAAAATTCATGAAAATTCATTGTATTTTGTCCGGACCGTTGTATTATTTCGTGTTAACCAATATTTAGTGCTAAGCTTTTTCGTATTAATCGTATTTCACTGTATATTAAAATCAATTTTTGAATTATCAGTATTATTTTCATTCTAAAAATAATGATAAATCAATAATTAAATATCAGAAACTTCCTTTTGTAAGATTTATATTATAATATAAGCCAGGAAACAATTTTTTTTACAAAAAAATATCAATGCCATTCATACTTCTACTGATATATTTCTAGAAAAATGATGTTTGGAGATATCGTAGAGAGAGGGGGAAATATACACATCTCTAACGGTTAAAACCCACCCGAAATATTGGTAATAAATTCTTAATTTCGAGTTTCTGTATCATTATTATTGTGTGTGTGATTTTGATACTTTTCAATTTGTACTTAATTTCAATCCGGATATTATACATAATGGTTTTTGACGAAATAAGGGATAAAATTCAAATATCAAATCATTGTAGAATTAAGCTCTTCCCCGTAAATAAAAAAGTGCGTAACATAGTTCGTTTTATTAGTATAAATAAGTGTTTTTTAAATGTATTAAACCAGTTCTTTAAATGTGTTGTTCATACTTTTACATCTTTGTAACATTTATTAAAACAGAGGTACAATGCAACAAATACGTCATTAAGATTTAACATTCTATATATTATTCATACAATAGTCTTATTCAATCAAAATTTCTATATATACACATTTCAGTAAGTATTTTTATTCCAAATTTATTTCTGTACCATTTGATATTTTGCGTTAAAAATAATACAATAATTAGTTAAAAAATAACTGTAATAATGAGTGCTAAATTCTTTTTAAAAAGAAAGCATTTTATTTTATTCTTAAAAAAGAGAAAATAGCAACTTCATTTTATTTTTAGCTGGTTTAATAAGACATCAAACGCGTCCTTTGAAGCACATATGTAAACTTTTAAAAGTATCTTTAAGTACAAAATGATTATCATGATTGCTTTCCTGTAACGAACTAGAACAATAAATGAAATGCTTTATTCATTTTATTTTAATATTAATATTTTACCTTACTATTATAATTATAATTACTTCTGAATTATACCTGCTATAATTAATCTATAAGCATGATACACAGATCTTTTTTTTTACAAAAATATTTTGATTTTTAAATTTTTCGAGCAATTATTAAAATAAATACACCCTACTTGCTCGCGATTCTTGATTTTTTAAATCGTTTAATGCAATGTAGGTCATCCTTAGGTAAAATGGTTAAGAATGAAGATTTTAAGCCAGTGATTCTCAAACTGTGGAGCGTGCTCCCTTAGGGAATCGTGAGAAACCTATGTGGGAGGCGCGAGCTTAACAAAAATTATCTTAAAAGCTTAACAAAGATTATCTTAAGGTATCCGACTACATTCGGAACCGTGATTTTAAAAAAGCGCATAAATAGATAATTTTCATGATATTTAGTGTCACTTAGATTAAAATACATGTATAAAGTTGTTTTAAGAACATTATGACAAAAAAAGTTATTTAAATACAATATTTTGGCAAAAAAATTAACTTAGAATAACATTTTTTCAAAATTTTCTCCTTTTTATAAAAAACGCTTCTTTAATAATAATATTTAGCTTATATAAAGTAAAGACTTCTCCAGAGAGTCTGAACTAGGATCTTTGAAAAATTCACATTATTTTCAGTTACCATCCATTGAAATATATAATTATCGGTGTTTTTTCCTTAAAATTTCCCCCTCTGTTTTAAAAAATTTGGATAAATTTACTTTTAAGTTATATATTTCAAAAAATTTAGTTCAGCCTCTGTATAGAGGTCTGAGGCAAAATATTATTATAATAGAAATATTTTTCATAAAAGGAGAATGTTTAGAAAATGGGTCATTCTATGTTCATTTTTTGTCAAAATATTGTACTTAAATAATTTTTCATTGTAATAATGTTCTTAAAAAAATTTTATATACGTTTTCTAATCTAAATATTATAAATATTATCCATTTATACGCTTTTCCAAAATCACGATTCCGAACGTAGTCGGATACCTTAAAAAAATTATTAATTTACTGAAAGAAAGCTCAAAACAAAATACACATACATAATGACATAATAAAGAAAATAAAATAATCCTTTATACACTGATATAACATACTTATATACGTAGGAAGGAAAAATAACTTAATTTCTTTTATCCTATTACTTAAAATATTAACTTATAGTATACAAAATTTAATTCTTATCTTGATAGTATTAATAATTTTTAATAATAGTAATTAATTAAAAATATATTGTAGCTTAAGCGTCAAAGTACATTATTGTTGCATTCAATGTATTCTAATTGTATGGGGGGGCGATGAAAATTATGATTGGAAATTGAGTAGCAAATATTGAAAGTTTGAGAAGCACTGGTTTAAGCCAGTTTTTTTATCAACGCAGACCGGTCAACGTTTGATAATTTTACCCCGATCTGCTGAGGGGGAGGGGCGTTGATTGTTTATATTTTAGATTGTTTTGTGTGATTTAATAATTTTAATTTAATTGTATTTCAATATACCTTCAGAATAAAATACAGTTACACCAAAAAGAGAAAAAAAAATAACTTGGGATATGAAGTGATTTCCGTGGAAAGCCGCACAAATCCGTGAGAAATACACCATTGTAAATAAAATGGAAATAATTTAATGTTCCTTTACCGGCTCGCGGCCCGGGGGTTGAAGACCATTGGTTTCAGCTACAAAAAGCGAACAAATCGTTTGATATCGGTGCGGCATGCTTGGCGACGATTTGGCGACCAACACAATCTCACCGCTCTCGAAAAACGGTGTTGAATAATTTCACAACAAGCTCTCGTCATGTGTAAAGGGGCAGAATGGGTTTTGCATTTGAAGTGAGCAGGTAACTGCGCTTGCGGTTGAATTGAGTGGATTGGCTGCTGTCATTAATCGAATGGAAAGGGGATTGTAATATCGGAGGACAATAAGAAGGGGAATTGGAATTTTGAAAATTTATCGAAAGGAGTCAATTTCATGTAAGTTTTGCATTTTTAATCTTTAAAAATTCTTATTCACAAAAAATATTTTATTTCTTTACTGAAAAATTTCCAAAAAAAAAAGAATTTTTGTGGCTGAATTATAAATACAACTTTAAAAATTAATCATAATTTTTTTTGAAAATATGGAAAAGTGTAATCAAATTCTTTTTATTTAAGTGAATTTTTGCATCTGCTTGGCTCGTTTAAATACGGAACTGTTATGTTAAATTATATTTAATGAAATATGTTGAAGTTTCATTTACTTTTAAATGTTTTTTACCATTTTAAATTCTGTGAAATTCCGTGTTTTTTAAGGGGGGAGCATATTAATTGAAAATACTTAAAAAAAAAATCAGAAGTAAAAATGCAAATTTGAAAATAATTTCGCATCTATGCAATGATTTATACTATGCATAAATGCTCTATATGCACATATTTTTTTACATGTTATTTCATTTCGAGTAGAGAAAACATGCTACCTAATTTTTCCTATTTATATCGTATTTAATTGTGCATAATTATCGTTGATGTTCTGAGAATTACTACATTCTTCCTGAACCACATGTAACTGCAAATAATTACATTTTTAATATACCATGACTTTAATTATTCCACTAAGTAAGCTGTTATATTACCATTTTTTCTGGTTTTCTTTCTTAAAATTTGTTCAATATTCATTAAATTCGAGAAAAATCTAAGTTCCATGTTTTGAATGTGTAGTCCTGAGGACTAGAAGTTAAGTTTTGAGACCAATCTGTTTTGTTCCGTACTAAATGCCTTGTTAATTTTTTTTTCTTTTTGAGAATTGTATTTAGTTTTAGGCAACTAATGCGAATCTTTTTTTAGAATATTTTTATAACATACAGAAACAACTGATGAGTAAGAAATTCTTTAATAATAATCTTTTTTCCCCCTTAAACATAAATATTTTTTTATTATAGCAAAGATTTTGTGGACGCATATAAAAAGGTTTCAATATATAAAGAAAAACATATCACAAGAGCATTGAAATATAAATTTATTTGAATTATCCTATTTTTAATGTTTTTTTTATGAATATAAATTGTTTTCACTTTGTTATTTTAATCATTGCGATGGAATTTTAATTTCAATGAACTCGATTATAAATTTTATTTGTTTTATATATTTTACTTCAAACTACTATAATTCAAAGGATACCTTTACGTTGATTTAACTCATATTTATATTTCCATTTAAGAAAACCGTACAAATTTTCATTTCAAACATTTTGCAAAAACCGTTCAATTATTAGGTTGATTTCAGTATGTGTCATAATCGAATTTGAATTAGTAATTTTTTATACATAACTACATAAAAAATAGGAAAAAAAAGTACATTTTAGTGTTTTGCGTAGTAAGTGTGTAATGTAATTTCTAATGTAGGAATTGAAGTTTTGTTACTGTTTTTGTTTTCCGTAGTTATATTTTTCCTGGATAAAATTCCCCAGAGGAAATACAGTTTATTTCTGTTAATATTCTGAGGGTTTTTTTTTTTCTTTAATTTATTTTTAAATCTTAGATCAATATTAGTATAAAATGCTTCAAATGGAGTTGAAATTTGTTACAACGCTTTATCTATGCTTTGTAGAGAGATATGTTATCTTAAATAAGTTTAAAGAATTTTCTTTCGTCTGACTCTACATATTTGGGGAAACATTGCAAACATTTTCAACTCAGCTCGGTGTCGAAATGCCTGATGTTCGATTGCTATGTAATGTGTGTCCTGGTTCGAAGCCTGATAAGATATCGAATAATTATTCAAAATGTCTGGAAGGATTTTTTTTTTTCTTTTGTACTGACTTCAGTCTGTACCAACACAATGGGTTATAGTGATGAATTGTGTAATTTCGAATCAAATGATGGAAATGACATCTGAGCTGCATTATTTTTAGTTCCGTGTCATTCCGCACATCTTGATAGAAACACTATTTAGAAAATCGGTCGTCACTGCGACAGCCTAGTGGTTATGGTCACAAACTCGTGGCCGGGGTGTCGCGGGTTCGAGTCTTGGAGGCACTGAAAACCCACCGTGTACTGGAGGCTGATCATATTAAATCTTTCTTGCTCAAACTCCTCCCGTTGGCATGTTGTGGTATTTTGGAGAGGGGGTGTAAGCTCAGTTGTGTGAAGTCCTCGTCACGTGCCCGAGGTTCAAAATTGCGAGGTCTATCGCCAATATAGCCCCTAAAGGTTGAAAGCGGGGGTGGTTGTTTTTCGGAGGATCGTTATGTAGCTCTAAACTTCATTCGGGTGAGCTCGGTTCCCTTGGGCATTCCGTCAATATAGCCCTCGTGTTGCTTCAAAGTGCGATTCTCACTCGCGAGAAAGCCGGTCATTCTAGGCAATTATGTTTTGCTTCTAATGTTCATCAAAAACCTCATTCAGTGGTGATCCATGTGTGTGTGGGTGGGTCTTCACTCATTTTCCATTTACAATCTTTCTTAAAAATAACTGTTTGAATTGAGAATATTCTATATTATCCACGATTGAGAAACTCAAGATAGCCTCGCAAAAAAGAGAAACGTTGCATACATACTACTCTCTAGTTTGAGTCCATAAATATCATAGGTGAGACCATCTATACCACAGCGTTTCATTGATGGAATAAGTTTCGTGAATTTCTGTTAGTCAGGGGAAAGCTTCATTACTCTTGTAAGTCATGTGAAAGCGTTATTATGTTTCTCAGATGCAAATGTTATGCGGGCCATTTGTCCATAAAAATTTTAGAGGAATGCGGTCGCCCTTGTTTTTCACAGCCATGTCTCTAGACCAGGGGTGGGCAATTGTTTTGGCTTGAGGATCACGTTGTGGAAACGGAGGATACCAGAAGGCTGAACCTTTTTGAATTGATTTATTTAAATGATGGAATGATTTTAAATGATTTTTTTAAATGATGGAATGATTTTAAATGATTTTTTTAAATGATGGAATGATTTTAAATGATTTATTTAAATGATGGAATGATTTTTTAAATGATTTATTTAAATGATGGAATGATTTATTTAAATGGTGGAATGATTTAAAATGATTTATTTAAAT
>BMAV01000366.1:226139-264033 GCA_019973955.1 Trichonephila inaurata madagascariensis
GTAAAAGGAATGAAAATCTCAAATGACGGACGAAGAAGTCAAAAAAATCTTTGTCCAAACTGCCTTATTGCTTAACTGGTTCCACAACATGTCCTCGGATGCCCAGAAATTCAAGTCAGGCTTTACAAGATCAGCCTGGAAGACCCAAAAGATTTGCTCTTTGATAAAGCTGTTGAGGTTGTGAAAGCTGTCTTCGACAGCTTTGGAGCGATCTAAAACTGCTTTTTTAATCTATCTCTGAACATCATGGACACGCCAACAACAATATTTAAATGATTAATTTTTGTGAGCTATTTTCATACCTATAGCTAGCTGTAAACAGATTTAGTTTTAGAATTAGTTTAAGGAGAGACAAATGTGTACCCTATCACACATCACACTTTTGTACAATTTTTTTTCAAGTTTTTTTAGGAGTGAGATTGCTTGTTGGGATTCTCATCAGAGAGCTGGCAAATTAATGTCAATCAGCTTTCATCTATATTTACGGTATTTGGTCTTCATGCAAAAAAAACTTTGCTTGCAGTTATATTCAAGCCAAATGTAGAGAACATTTCACTATTATCCATCCCTGCTCTTGTCCACTATTAAATTCTATGAATAAAAACCTAGAAATGAATTAAAAATTATGAAATTGGAATAATTTCTGTGTTTATGAGTTTTGTATAAACCATAGTTCTATTGTAACAAGATAATCGACAAATCACCGCGCAAAAACTGTTAAGAAATTATTTGTGAAATTAATGAATTTACATCATTCTCTTAAATAACTGAGACAAAGTGGAAAGCGGAGTAAGTGGACAGGTGTGAGGTTGTTTAATAAATTAAGTTGTGTAAAAGTAATCAAAGGTTAGCCATGAACACTCAGTTCTAAAAAGAAATTTTGGGTAATGATAGAAACTTCTACATGTTCAGTCGAGCGAAACCTTCGACTCATCACATGGGCAAAGAAAAAAAATTGGAAGAATAAAATAACACTTTTGAGGCACATTCCTTTTTATTTGATCCTTGTGTGTTAAGATTTAAGGAAACTCCCAGAAAGTGTAGTACTTTTGAAAAGAGAGTTATACAGTATTAACTGAATTATAGTCAAGAAATTAAATCAAATTGTGTTATTAAACGTATGTATTATCTCTACATTTGCGTTTTAATGTATTATAAAATAACTGTTTCATGCATTGAATTCCAATCAATAGTTTTTTTACATTTTATTTATTTATTGAGTTTTAAATATTTAAAGAAAAAGTAATTTGTAGACTAAACTATTTTTAACACAAATAAATTTCATGGTTAAGTGTGAGAGTTATATTAACGTCGCTTTACAAAGCAACACGAGGGCTATTGGCGACGGACCTCGTCATTTTGAACCTCACTCGAGGATGACACTTGTGCTGGCAACCCTTTTCTTCGAACTAGCACACCAATGGAAGGGTATTGGGCCTCGACTGATTTAACGTGCATAGGACCCTCTACACGGCGGGTCTTCAATGGCACCAGGACTCAAGCTTGTGACACTTCGACCACTAGGCTATCGTAGCCAAAACTCATGGTTTTTGTAAGTGCATGTTTTACTGAAGAAGATTCACATATAAGAATCGAGTAACTTAAAATATTTTGTGTTCGCCCTTTCTATTATATTATTTTTGTAACTTTCTCTACTGCTACCCCTTAAGTTTATTATATTCATAAATTCCTCAGATTTTTCTTTTTTTACCTTCTGCAGTTTGGTATTTTGATAACAAGGGGATGTAGTATGAGCTAACTTCCGAAACACACAGTTCTGAAATAACAGGCCTCGCGTGTAAAGAAATGTTTCGGAGGTAGGATTTGATTACTAGTCTCAAAATACCGCAACCTATTATTTACTCGTTAAAACCGGGGTTTTTTTTTTTAACACAGGTTAATAATGTCTTTTATAAAAAAAAACCTGACTGTGTGTGTGTGGACGGGGGGAGGGGGTCAAAATGTTTGTACTTAATGTGCTGATTGATTTGCTCAACTTAATGAATGGCGATGAATCTAAGTACCTTTATTAACGCATTCAACAAATACTAATATCTGTGCTTGTTTTCATTTTCTTTTAAGTTCAACCTTTTAAAATGTACTACAATACTCAATTACATTAATAGAAAATATATAATAAAAATAACCCATCTTTTTCTTTTTTTAAAAAAGGACACTATTCGTGCAATATAATAGAGCAGCCAAAATTTACTACCTCTTTTACCTGTATATGACTTAGTTTTAATTGCGTTTCATAATATTGAATGACAGACCGGCCTCTTTGTATTGATTACTTTTGAAAGATGTAATTTAATTATGTGTACAGTAGTAGAGAGTCGATATTAAGTTGGTATTAATTTATTCTCTATGACATAAAGGGTTGAATATATCTTTCTCCTTGAAATCGAGTCTGTAGAATTTGTTATTTAAAACAATTCTACCATGTTTCGTTACTTCTGAGATAGAAGCTAACAACTCAATATTGCTCGAAAACTGATTCAAAAATAAAGCTTAAGTGCGTTGTCATAAGAAATGCGAGTATTTTGCTGTGTTGAGTAGCATACACTGAGTTGAAAACATATATTTTCTAATGTTTGCTGTAAGAATACAAAAAAGTATTAATATCGATTCCTTACTGTATTAAGGACGAATTATTTGATCACAAGAAAGCAGTCATCGATTTATATCGATTTTATGATTTTACTATGCTTTGCTTCCTTAGTACGACTTCATACATTCTCTAAAATCATTCAGAAAATACTCAATGGCTTACGTAACTTAGTATAGTGCTGTTTGCTCCTTATATATTGATCAGTTAGGTATAATCACTTTATTTTCGGTTCTACGGTTATAAGATTTATGCGCCCGTTTTCGAACACCAAAGATTAGATATGCTATCAGCGAGGACGATAGGTGCTGGATACGAATCTCAATTCTGTTAAAATTACAGCTTAGGCTATTTCTTAAGTTTATACATCTAAAAGATGACAGATTCAAATTTAATGTTAGACGCTTCAGCGTAGAGCTAGTAGCGCACTTTGAGCATGCGCGAATCAGGTGTACATTAAATATGTGCTGTAAAGTTCGTGAGCATTATTTATTGTTGAAATTTGATGTATTCAGTTGATATTAGTAAAGAATCTAACAACTCACTAAGGTTGAACCTGATCGTATAATAGGGCTAAGAAAAGTTGGATTTTCTTTCCTCGATAATGCAAAAAAACTTGGTAGGAGTTTATCCACTTTACGGGATTGTTGGCAGCACTGGTCCCGGGAAGGCACTGTCTCAAGAAAACGCACCGATTACCACTGAAAAAGAAGACCACTATTATTCTCTGTATGGCTGTGGAGTATCGTAGTGCATCAGCAGCAGAAATTATAGCTTTTAATGGCAACAGAGTTATACATTGAACTGATATAAATTGATTGTTTTAGGAACAGCTCCGCCAGGCGTTCATACCATAAGCGCTACAGCACTGACATCTGCGACTTCAGTGATGTCATGCTAGAGCTCTATTGAGGGCGAAATGGTAATGTGTTGAGTTCTCCGATAACTGTTTCTGTCTTGGTGCCATTGATGGTTGTATATTGATTAGAAGGCCAGGTCACCACCTGCTACTAAACTTTCTTCAGCCTAGACACACTGAACCTGTACCTGGAGTTATGTTCTGGGAAGTAGCTTTCTATGATAGCAGGAGCACTCTTGTGGTTATTCCACAGACCTCAACTGCAAACTTGTACGTCAGTCGAGTGATTCAGACTGTTGCGCTTCCATTTATTTCTAGAGGGATGTCTTCGAAATGGATAACGTGTCCTCTTATACCACTATAGTGGTCTAACATGTGCTCTATAAAGTCTCGACTTGTTTCTTTGACCTGCTAAGTCAATAGATCATTTTGTTGACCGGCCAAGTGCAACAGGCTCGCAATTCCATCTCACAAACTCATATCTAGAACCTGTACGACACTCCATGCTAGTTTGCATGCTTGCATTCAAAATTCTGGTGGTTACATCGGTCATTTTACACTTTGAATGGCTCTTCTCGCGTTTACATGAACCTGTGATGATCTTGAAACTTCAATCAATTAAATATGTTACGTAAATAAATTTGTTACTGAAGTTTCACTAGTTTGATATAATTTTTCTTGGTATTTTAATATATAATATATATATATATATATATAATATAATTTTGCTGGCGGTTGTTTTTAAAAAGCGTAATACGAAGTTCACAAAGTGAAATGTCAACTTGGGTATCAATTTAACTAACTTGACCATATAATTAAGATTACTCATCAACATTACTAAGAGACTGTTTGGCAGGTTTAATATGATATAAATTGCACGGATTATATATATGCGGAAAAAATATAACTCAAACTTGAGCAACATAGACAGCTGAGTATTTAATAATTTTCTATATGCAGTTTTTTAATATAAAAGGCTTGTTCATAAATAATTACAGTAATAACATAAAAGGAAGTCTAATCTCGTAACACATTATTATGTTAGTAGTTATATTTGTTAAATATTTCATTTTGTTCACAATCAATTCAAAGAAAGAAATTTGCTTCCTTATTGTTTAAAATTGAGATAGTTTTTGTAAAAATAACAAAATCCAAATTGTACCAAATACAGCGAAGAAACAAAAAAATCTCTTTTTCTCGTATTTTTAATTTTGCAAATAAATAAATCTCTACTAATATTTTTATGACTTTTTTTTAACTATTTCCGAAAAAAATGGCTTAAAAACTGAATTATTTGTATTAATTTATCTCTAAATGCTTTTTTAAAATTATTTTATAAGAAATGTTTAATTTCACTTTAATTTTTATATCCAATAAAACGCATTCTTATTTTTGCCGATATGGATTGTTATTAATAAACAATTTATTTTTGATTACGAATAATGTAGGAAGTATTTTAAAGAAGATTAGATGTTTGAAAAGAAGTATCTAATGACTATACTGTTACTCCTAAACAAATAATTCGGCTCCGAAAAGAAAAACTAAAATCAATTAAAACACACTTCCGAATGGGAGAAGAGATTTTGAAGAATAACAAAGAAAATTTTCTTTCTGCATTTTTTCTCTAGACTTCCAGCATAGTCTTGCAATTAAATTAATTATTTTAATGAGTTTATTTTTTCCCATCGTTACTGCCTATAAAAATAGGCATACCTTATTCTTTTCATTCACACCGTTGTTGTTCTCTGCGATTTTTCAATCATCTTTCACAATTTTTATTCAGTCTTCCAACTAAAATGGCTGAATACAATGGCTGTAGTTTTTAATGTTGAATGCAAATGGGCATATTTCAGACATGAGTTTTGTAAGCAAATTTAACCATTGTTGACTGTGAACATAAGTCAACGCATTACATATTTTAAAAAATAGAAGGTGAATATATGTATCTGGTGAAGAGTTTCTAAAAATACATGGACGTAAATGAATACAAGTACATGATTTTTTATTGAACTATGTACATTAATAAGTAGATAATGATTTTTTCTTAAAGTTCAGACGAAATATTCAAGGATTCATATATGATTATGCTTTGATTCTTGTCAATAATATTGTTTAATTCACAACGATTTAAATACGTTTATCATTTGAATATAATCTTTTTTAAAAAATTGCGTTACATAACTTTTATTTTACTAATAATCATAAAATTAATGTAAAAATAATGTCCTTTTGTATATTATTTCAAGCGTTAATACATGTTATTATTTACATTTAAACAGAAGATGGACTATTTAATTTAGTTTAATCACGAGTTGGTACTTATAAAATGCACAGAACATTCGTGTTTTCATGTTTTTAAAGAAACACATACTCATGTTTCCCATTTCACGAAAAAAAAATAAAGGACAGAAATTCCAATTGTTTCTTTTTCGATAATATTCCCATTATAGTCTTTTGTTAGTGTCCAGGGTGATTTTTTTAAACTTATACTATTCAGATTCATCTGTAGCTCGATCTAACAGCCGCAGTGATACCAAACTTGATAATGAAGACGAATGATGACACGAGAAACAAGATTCCGCGCGCGTGCATAGAGAAATTAGTTCAAAAATATACTGGTAGGGATATTGGCTTTGTTGTAACTTTCTAAGCCGAGAATCACCGTGAAAGACGGGTATGGAAGCAAAATCCAAATTTATGCTGTCATACACGACAACCGGGCCAATAATGTTGGCTAAAAGTACATATAGAGAGCTCCGAATAGTAGTATTCCCATCTGAAGTGAGCCAGCGCAAATGAATACGCAGCTTATGTAACCAGAACATGCATTATTGGTAAAGCTGTATTATCCTTGTCGCGTCCACAACTCCTCGTGAGCTTAAAGCCCCTACAGAAGCTATGTAAAGGGGCTTTTCCGCTTAATGCTTTGAAAGGAATGATTAAGATGCTCTTAGAAACAGAGTTACTGCAATCCGTCCTGGCAGAGGATATAAATCTGCGTCAGGAGAGGTGATGACAGATATTACAACTATAATTTTCGATGGATCACAGGGGACCAATATTTGTAGACATATCACTGACAGTGTGGAATATTCTTTGTGCAGTGCCGATTTAAGCTCATTTCGGATCCTGGTCGCAGATCTGCTGGCCCCCTTGGCACTGGCGGATCGAAATTTATAACCAGAAAATCTAGTTAAGTCCAATTTTTCCGGGTCACTGAGTGCTCACCCCAATTGCCCAATGGATATACTGGCACTTTCCTTGTGATATAGTGCGTACGGTTGTAGGAAATGTGCAGAGCATGTATGGTCTGAGAAAGAAGGCCATACTGAATGTGATCCAATTCCTTGCCAGGTAAATGAATGTGGTGAATAAAACTTTACTACTTCATTTCACTGTTACTTTCTGTGTGTATGTATTATTATTTCCCCCATTTTTGTAACCCCCTTTACATTGTACAGCGCCATAACTAACCCTATCGGCAATTTTTCGAACTTCATTTTTTTACGGAATCTTACTTCCTGTATTATTTGAACAATGCTGTGCCTAGTTCTGAGTGGGCCACGTATCAAAATTCCTTCGGGGCCTTTTTTTTATAAGCCCTGTTAGTGGTACTGTAGTTACACATATTGGGGGCCCTGTAGCTTGAGGGCACCGTATCATTGATACGGCGGTAGCTACGCCCATGCATTTGAAGTACCAGTCTTCATGAGTTCTTGCGTCAAATAAGCTTACTCACTTGTCCGTGATTAAACAGGGTTGGACTACTCACGGCTCATCATCAACACTTTCCTTCTGGTCTTTGAACGGTCTCTCTCATTTACATACTTCCCTTCACTCACAGCACTAGGGTTGGCACTAGACATCTCAAATATCTGGCAATGAATATCGCGGCTGGAACGTTCCTTGAGAGCCAAAAACGAATCAGAATGCATTTCACAATTGGTGGGTCGTTTAATTATTAAAGTATTATTATGCGCGATAACGACCTCATAAACCGCTGCTACGACTTCAAACTATGTTCGATTTTGCTGAAGGTATATCTCGAGCTGACGTACATGCGGGTTTCTGTGAGCGCGTGAAATTTGCATAGTTACAGACAAACAAATTGAGCTTTAATATTAGTCCTCATAATTATAATTATATAGTTAGTACTCGCGCGTATCTTATGCACGGAGAGGAGTTGCAAATGGCATTCTTTATCAAATATTATAAGAAACAGGAGCTCTCTTTTGTAAATTAATTTAGTAGCTTTTCAAAGTTCTTATGCCAATTAGTTACTTGTATTTATTTCGATTTTGAATTCTTTTATGTTCAGAATGCACTTTTTTTTTATTCAGGGCCTTTTAAAATGTTTTAAATATAGTGGAAGAAGAGTTTAATTGCTGGAAATAAGCATAAAATTGTTTTGTGGAATATACTGATGTGTTCACTTTTCATTTATATAATTTTCAATATAACTTAATTAAAATTCTGATCACTTTGATTAGAATGAGTGAGTGAGTATATATAAATGTCTCACTATATTCAGTTACTCTAAGGCTTTTGACGACGATCCTCATTCTTTTGAGCCATGGTCAAGTGACGAGGACGACACCTAAGATGGCACCTCCTACTCCCAACTTCCACACCAAAGGTAGGAGGACGTTTGAGTCTCGACAGATATTTTTTTGTACAACTACATAGGCACTACTACAACGTAATATTTTTTAAAAGAAATTGTTGAAACACATGTACAAACAAATATGTATTAGTAGCTGAGGCAGTCTTTTAAAATTATTGAGAAACCTTTAAACCATTCAGCCATGTGTTGGGAGTGAGGGAGGGGTGTTCAAAATTTTGGGGGTCTTCGATGTCAAGTTGATACATAAAGGGAGGTAGCGGTGATCAAAAGTTTAAGAACCTCTGGAATAGATAATAAATGTGATATGCTATCTAAAATGTCAGCAATGATTTCAAATATTTTGAATAACGATGTTCACACAAATGTTCAAAAGTTCATGGGTAGACGACCAATGATCGAATCACCTGATATTTGGAATAAATTAATGTATGCTCTTGACTTTTCTTGTTATTCGTTTCAGCCTATTTTACTTCTTTCGTACCTGCCATTATACTAAATAAAACGCCGCTGTATATTACTTCTAAATCATTTACCTATCACAGTATCAGCTTTTCAGATTGCAATCGCATCTTAATTCGGCTTCTTGAAAGATCACCCTTCACGCAACAAACGGTTTCAGCCAATAACCCTAAGGCTTGGCAATTGTGTGGTCAGCCAGGCGTTTACATGTTCAAGGTTGAGGTCTGATCACAAGGTGGTGGTAACTGAAACAAAGACAATGCCCCTCCGCCCTTCCCTAGATTGAATTGTTACTTTGGCCGCATAAAATGGTAATGACTATTTCCTACAGTTTTACGGGTTATTCACCGTGTTATCCAGTTACATGCTTAAATTAATAGTCACGGGAAGTGTCGATATGTCTTGCTCGGTCGAGTGTATTTTTGCAGATTCGTGAAAGATGAGTGCTGAATATCATTATAGTTTGATCTTCGGTTTCATTTCATCCTCATTTGATCATTTTCAGAGCCTAATCCTTGCTAATAGTATTTAGTGTTTAAATTTCAAATAGATTACTAAAATAAATTTTTTGCTATGTTTTCCTTTCCGTACATGTAAATGTTGTGGGCATTTTATTTCACTGACAATATGGAATTAAGGTATCCGACTACTTGCGACAACTTTTTTTTGAAAAATAGAAATATGGGGATTTTTTGTGATTTTTAGATTTATTTAGTATAATTTAAGAAAAAAATCCTAAAATTGAAAGCAGAAAAAAAATTTATTATTATTAAAATGGGGGAAAAAACTGGTAAAAATGTACAAAAAATTACATAAACGGGGACCGCTCTGTACAAAAATTTTATGAACAAATTCTCAATTTTTCAATTTTGATGTGTTACTTTTTTATTCATGTTTGAAATGACCTTCAGAATAAGAGATATTTTAATGTTTACAAAAACTAGAGCACTTTATCTTAGTGATTATATGAAATTGCTTAAAAAGATAGTGTGTGATTATATCCACATAAAGGATTGTAAATTTTGTGAAATAAAACAGTGATTGATTAATCTGAACGTCAAAACATTTCCACTGTTATATAGAACATACACAAAAAAATTCAGAAAGTTATTTTTAAAACTTTTTGGCAATCGCTGTCCCCGTTTGAACTTTTTGCAAAAAACACATTTCGAGTAAAACGCATTTTAAAGTTTGACATCTTGTGTAAAGTTATGGCATCTGCTTTTACTAAAGCACTTGTAGTTTTTGTTCTAGTGAATGGAAAATAAAAAACTTTTGATATTTTTATTAAGCTAATAGGATGGCCTATAAAATAAAATCAAACAAAACTTGTCAATTTTTGAAAAAAATCATGATTTTAGGGTAGTCGTATACCTTAACTTATTTATAAATTTCTTTTTTATGAAACTTCATGGAAAACTTTTAATGCCCCTGTATGTGTGTGTCATAGAATTTGTATTAGTTGTTACAACTATATGATTATTTAAACGCACGGTTTATTGGTACAGTACACAAAGAGATTTTAAATAGGTAACAAATGAAAGAGTAATTGAACTGTTGAAATTGCTAGAGCATTGTTCTGATTACAATTTATTGACTATTTATTGTTGGCATGGCGTGGAAGGTTGGAGGAGTTGCCAAAGCATGTGTCATCCTCGTCACTTAACCAAGATTCAAAACTGTGAGGTCCGCGTCAGCAATAGCCCTCGTGCTGTGTCAGAGTTCGACGTAAATCAAAATTAAAATGAAACTGACTGGACTTTCTACTATTTTCACCCCTAATCGATCAAGAGATTTCCAGGCTAATAATTGTCTTTCAGAAACTAATAAATTCTACTGTAAATCAGCTACCCAAATACTACGGATACGAGAATAATCTTACTACCATTTGCAGAGCTGGTGCTCATCAGTAGTAACATTTAACTAAAAGTGTTAACCTAATTGTTACAAATTCTTAATGTTTACAAATTTGTTTCAAATTATTATTTGTAACAATTTTTTCAAAGTTAGATTGAGGTTAATCATTAAACGTTATTAGCATTAAATGATTTTGAATGGATGCGTTTTTTTTATTTCGTAATTTTAGAATTTTCATTGTATTGAAAACTAAAATTTCATTAACTATATGTTACTGGAAGTAGCTAGCGTATTCCTTTGTGTATTAATAAAAACTTTCTAGGAAGATATTAGAAAAATTTATTTTTGGCAGGTACTCTTATTTTAAACCTATGCATTCCTGTTATTTGTATTTTATAGTTAATTGTTTATTAGCATGTTTAAACAGTTATTAATCAAAAAAAGTATTTATAGGTACATTAAAAAGTTAGAGCTTTTTTTTTTTTAAATTGTATTACTCAGAGCTATCTAGATTCATTTTCTTTTAATAATAATCACACTTCTTTTTCTTTAAATAATTTATGTTTATTTTTCATATCATCTCCAAACTGTTTACCGCACATTTCTGTTTTCGTTATACTTCTGTTATCCTAACCTTTTACCAATCCGAACAATTTCAGTACAAATTTACTGTTATGTTAATACCCATTTTAAATTGTTCTCGTTTAAATAAGTATATTTATTTACTTTCAATTAGCTCTTCACTGTATACTTTACTCATAAGAAAAAAATCTTAAAAAAGGCCAATATCTAGCATTTCTTTTAATTAAATCGAAATTGAAAAAGGATTAATTTAATTAAAAGGCATTTCTCAAGACAAAAATAATTATTTTCAGAGGTTCATTAAAAATATTTTAGATAAACTGTTACGTTGATTACTTCAAAACATAGTTGTTGTAGAATCAAAATTTTTAAATCTTTGTGTATTAATTTTTTTTTTTTTTTAAATTCTAGATCATGATTTTCGATAATTGTTTTTATAAGATACAAATAAGAAACAACGATGTTTTTATATTATCACACAGTATATATAAATTAAAGCATATATTCTAAATCTAAAATAATATCAAATAAAAAGATTAAAGTAATTACTTAAATACATGTTTTTGATCGTCGTACTTTCTCTGGATACAGTGTGGAAGAAGATTTAAGCACAAGAATACCTAAAACGCTTCTCATCGAATCTAGTATATATATAAGCTGATTAAAAAACTTAACATAAGAATCCTTCCAGATCTTTATCTTTTATTCATGTAGCTAAGGCAGTTAACATTTCAGGTAGCAGTGTACGTGGTTAACTGCTTAGTTTGAAGTAGAACACTGTTTTTGTACGTTAGCTACAAATCCTATGTACCTCATTGTCTTTTATAACTACTCTGTTTTTATGTGATTCATATTGAACAATAAGAAAGTAAAAATTGAAAAGGTTGCTTTCCAATCACTAAGAACTAAATCATGCTCTTCGAACAGCATTCCTCAGATAAAAGGCAGCTTAAATCGCCTTATTCACTTTTTCTACGCAAGTCTTTGATACTATCTCGTTTACCACCTGAAAGGGTACGTAGGGTTTTTCTTCCGATTAGAAAAACCCAAAGCATGCATATTTGTTAAGTGAATTATCATGCAGATATGGAATTTTTCTTAGAAAAAGGTTCAAATCAAGTATAGAATCAGAATGTAGAAAATGGATTCAAATGGAAAATGTGAAATCTACTTCGTATCTATAGTTGTGATATCAGTCGTGAAGATAAAGAAAAAAGAAATTTAATCAGAATAAACAATCTACATTTTGTCCATTCAGTTTAAATGCACATTTATTTAATTTAGTAAATTATTTGAAAAGTTCGAAGAACCGTAAATATATCTGGCGTGTAACGCGCACCTATAATTTCCAGCTGCATCTTTTTAATTTTTAGGAATATTCGCTGCAAAGCACGCGCCCTCTTTTTCACGTAGGAACCTGAAATATACTTGTGCAATACTTTTATGTTTTGAAGTCATTTATTCGAGGAATTATCGCAGTGTTTTGAAGAAACAGAATACTCCTGGAACTACAACCCTTTAAGTTTAATATATATATCATTTCTTTTAGTAAACAGTATTCCGATCTATTAAGAAGTCTAATTTTCTCTTAGTCATATCTTTGTTTTTTTTTATTTTTAAAGCTATCACTTTATATATATATATATATACATATACTAAAACTGAAGCAAAAAAAACCGAAATTGTAATATAAAAGACATAAGTTTTTAGAAATATATACCGTAAAATCAGGCGTATACCACACACCTATATTTCAAGCTGCATTTTTTAATTTTAAGGTATGTTCGCCGTATAACGCGCACCCCTTTTTTACGAAGGGGCCTGCAAATTACGTTGATAATGCTATTACGTTTTAAAGTAATTTATTCCAGGTATTATCCAAGAATTTTGAAAAAATAGTATATTTCTAGAAAAACAATCCTGTTAGTTCATTAGGTATGATATTTCTTTCAAACAGAATTTTTCGATCTTTGTAGAAGTCTAAGTTTTCTTTTATACACATCTCTCTTTTTTTTTTTACATTTGAAGCTATCATTTTTATATGCGGCGTATAACGCGTAGCCGTAAATTTCAGTCTTACTGCGTTAAAAATGCGCGTTATACGCCGCACATGCATTTTAAGGTGATTATTATTTCTAGGAAAGATAGCGTATTTTTCAAACAATGTATCCTGTGAAGCTTGGATAAAAAAAATTAATCCATGTTACTTTAAAAAATGATTTACTTCAACTAAAATCATACTTATTGAAATAAGTTACGAATGGGAAATATAACATTCACACACTAGCATGCAATATCGAAGTTTCAAAATATCTTTAATTTATTGATTTAATGCTTTCTACACATAATAAATGAAAATATTAAATTTTTCCTCAAATAATTAACTCATTTAATATTTCCTTACACTGTATTTTTGATGTCGTTAGTGACATTATTTTTCAATATGAAATGTTAATGATTAATATTACAGAGTAAACAGAAAACTCGTCAAAATTGTATTATGCTTTTATTTAATTTCGTATACTGCTGCACTTTTTTAAATATTGTACAAAAAATATGAAAACTAAAAGTAGAAATGTTAGACTAGAAATTACATTTTCTACACACAGCTGCAAAATAATTTCACTGATGCAAAAAAAAAATGGTTTGTGTGAATTTAGTAAAATTCCGAAAGGTATTCTGAATGCTCTTTCCAGCTTAACCAAATTTATTTTTAAAAAAATACTTTATTAAATATTTCAGTCCTGCTATATCACAGGTCTCTATATTAACGCAATCACAAATTATTAAATTTGCTAAATTAAACTGAAACGTGCCTTTAAATGGCAGTTCATTTATTTTATTTATTTATTTAAATGGGCATATCAGAACTTCTAAAAAGGACTTTAAATTTACAAATTTCGAAAGACGTTGTTTTTACAAAATATTGGATGAGACAGATAGAGTTTAATTAAAATTTATAAAAACGAAAATTGGTGACTTATTCACTCACTCACATCTTCGAAATAGTTAGACTTACAGACTTGAAATCTGACCATCATGTTTCTTTTGTTGCATAGACATCTGCTAAGATTGAATTTTGCTGAAATCCTCTTCCGGTGGACGACAGGGGGATAACAATAAAAATATTCCCGTTTATGTACTATCAAACCATCTGGCTTGAAATTTGATAAGCATGTTTATTTTGTTTAAAAAACTTCTAAGAACGGATTTGCAAAAATAGACTCCCAAGAAGGGTTATCGGCGCGTACAAGCAAAAATTCCCATTTTTGAACTATAAGCTCTACAGACTTGAAATTTGGTAAACTTGTTTATTTTGTTGAGTAGAGATCCGCTAAGAATGTAGAAATCGACTCTAAAGGGGCGTTAATGATTGTTATACCGTTTTAGAACATCAAAACCTGGCCTTTTTAAATAGAGAGATATAAGGATGTCTTTCATAAACAATCGAAATTTTAGTGCTAGGATTTGGATATCAAAATCTTCAAAACAGTATATTATTGACATACAACATCATGAAATATCTAGCATGTGGGTCGGAAACGGCTAGGATAGTATATATTAAAATGTAAATTTCTCAGTGTATGCTTAACAGAAAAAAAAAACATGTAAGAATAAATGTAGTAAAATCTAATCACTTTTTTTTTTCACGAAAGATGATTTTTTTAATTTAATTTTCTTCGTAACTCAAACTTCTTTTGATTAAAAAAATAATAATAATAATTTCTGTCTTCCTTTCGCTTCTAGAAAGATTAATGAAGAAATACATCCAATCACATGAGTAACAGTTATTATTTTTTCATGAAAAAAAAACACGCTCGTATTTCCTGTAAGGATTGGAATACATTAAGGACACTGCTTGATCATTGTGACCTGCATCATTTTCTCATGATGGAGCATGAATCTTTTAAGATAAACTATTCATAGGTTACGAAGCGCTTTTCATGAATGATGCTGTAAAAAAAGATTAATGGGGGGGAGGCTGTATTTATTTTATCTGGATGCCACGTTACCATATATATTTTTATTTACGCAACCGAGGTAGAAATAGATGACTGTGGCTCATCCAAGCGTATGCGTTGCTGTGATGGATGATGTAAATAAGGAAATCTGTTTTTGCTGCCTTTTCTTTATTTGGTTTTTTAAAACTTTTTCGCAGTTCCTCAAAGGACTAAAAAAGTCGAATTTTTGGATACCATGAGTGGCTGGCTTTTAGGCATGCTTATACTAAAAACGTGAACTTGCGTTTTCGTGATAAAATTGCAATTCCAATACATTTTTTTTTACTGACCATATCTATGAAATAAGTTTATTTAAATTAATTGTGTGAGCTAATATTTCCTAGTAGCAAAAACACATTTATATCATTAACGCTTTGATGAGATGTATATGTTACCGTTAAAATGTATAATTCAGTTATTTCATAGAATAACTAGGGTTTTCATGAAATAACGAGACAAGTCAGTTAAAGTATATAATAGATGAAAAATTCTTACTTTACCTAGTTATTCTTTGATATAACTAGTTTATTTTATGAAATAACTCATGAGAGATTGACCGTTAAAGTGAAAAATTTACAATTCCCAAGTTATTTTTATAAATTAATTTATCGTAAATAGCTAAAATCTCTCTAAAAATACATTTTATCTCTATTAAGAATGTTTAATTGATAAATAATACGGAAAAGCAGATGATATGAATTATTGTTGCTCATATTGCTAACATTAGAAAAAAAGAAAAGGAAAAAAATATGTTGCAGAAATATTTATATTTAAATATTATTAATAAAAATACATAAAATTTTTCAAACAAAAATATAAGAGAATAAATATTAATTTATGTTTTATGAAATACCTTCGTTTTACATTTCATTATTTATTTAGAACAAGGGTTGCTGTGATGACACTTTGAATTGCATTGCATATTATTTTTGAAAAAAGCTCACTTTTTACTATTGCTCATTTTTTTAGACGAGTTCTTTTTATATCCTTGTCCAGTACCGCAACTTCGAGCTGTTGCAACAGATCGAAGCGTTGTGTCAATATTTTGAACTTCTTCAATGAAAATTAATTCTCGCTGACATATGCTGAACTGAGATCTAGTATACAATTGTTTTATTTGGCAATCTATAGTTCCTAATCGGAAAAATCCTTCCTAAATCAGCTAGAACCGGTTCAAAGAACTTTCGAGAATGTGGCATTTCATACTTTAATGGTCTAGTAATCGTTATTCTCTATAGAATACCTAGTTAAATCTCGTAGAATTCAATAATTTTATATACTGTAACTGATTTGTCCAGTTATTTCATGAAATATCTAGTTATTCTATGAAATAATGGATTTTCACACTTATACGGTAACATATATATTAATCATACGTGAATTTAATATGTTCCAGATGTCTTAGTTTTTTACATTTCATGCCCATTTTTTACACTTGTTTGTGTAACACAACATTATCAGAATAGCATGAAATTAACAAATGAGATGAAATTATCGAATATTTTATCACATTAATTTTCAATACTTGTGTGTGATACATGTATCCACAGATAAATGTGATTATTCTTTCAAAATTTTCTAAAAAACATTAAAATGAAAAAAATGAAAAAAATTAGCAAAATTAAAACATTTATAAAATTTAACACTAAAGTAATAAATGTTGACAGTTTGTTCCGTAATGAAAGTTTTCCATCGTTTTGAATCTTTAACATCATGCAATACGTAGTATAGAATTTGAGAAATTATTGAGAGAATATTTAAAATCACCACAAAAATAATTTGCAAAAACATTTTGAGTGACAGAAGGTGCAAATTTGATACGTTTCAAAATCACGAGGATAGTCTAATATAATAATTCTCAACTTTTTTTTTCTGGTACACTTTTAACAATTTCAAAATTTGGCGTCACACTAACAATGAAATAAGTTTAAAAGAACTTTGCTTATCTGTAATGCATTTCCATCTATCCGCGAAAGAATAAGTTAAATATATACTACGAATACCATTAATTTATTTCTTTAAACCCGCCGAATAATTCGGTTCCGGATTTTATTTTTTTCTCAGAGTATAATTAATAACTTTAAAAAAATTTGGAGGCGCACTTGAAGAATTTGGCGGCACTCAAAAAAGCCGCGGCACATGGTTGAGAATCACTGGTCTAAAAGAAAGAAAATTGGATGCCACTTATGAATTAACGGGGAAAAGACGAGGAAATCAGATTTTTCACTTGTAAACAAGTACAAGGATTTTTTGTATCGAATTCTAAGCAATAAAAAGTAAATACAGTCGGACCTCTATATAACGAAGTTGCTAAATCCCGGAGAAAAGTTCGTTATATAGAGGTTCATTTTTAATATACTTTATAAACCACATAAAAACAAATTTTAAATTCATAAATACTATATATTAAAAAGGTAATTATCCACACTTTTTTTTAAATCAATGTATGTTTATTTAAAATATCTTACCCATCAAAAAAGAAAGAAAAACTGAAAGGAAAACATGAAAAAGAATGTCAAAGAATTCACTCTATTTTCAATATTAAGAAAATAATTTAATACTAAAATTAATGAATTTTAAGGACATTTTATAATCTAAAGTATATAACAGTAATATTAGACATACATCATTTTCTAATTAGAACACGAGGACATGGGACAACTTCACTGAGAGTGAAAGAGGATATCGTAGATGTTTCCAGTGAACTGGGCAATGGGGGTTAAAGGTTACACTTCTTGAATGAAATGTTCAAAACTCTATTGTTCTCGGTGTGTTAGGATCTAATCAAACCAGTTCAAGATTTATGACTACCATAAAATGTGTTAAAGAGAGAATAACTTGAAATTTTTTCAGAAATGCTTTTAAAAAAAAGGAAGAACAAAAATTGAATCATAAAAGAAAAAGTTTTCGTTTTATAGAAAATGCACTTCGCTATAGAGAGGTTATTTTAAAAGAGTTAAGAAAATCGCGAAATGTTCAAGGTTCCAGGGAAAAGTTTTGCTGTATAGAAAAATTCGCAATATAGAGGTTCGTTATATAGTGGTTCCAACTGTACATTGCTACATTTCAAAGGGTTAAAAAATCGTGTGGTAAGCACTGTATCAACGGCGAAGGGAAATATTCATGGCTTTTGTATTGTGTTTGCTGGGATCAGCTGGATGTAGTACAATATGAGTTATTAAAATCGAATCGATCTATCTCGGATACCGACTACAATTGATGAATTTGAACCAAGCACTAAAGTAAAAATGGCCAGAATATAAGCAAAGACATGACAAAATGATTTTGCTGCATGATAATGCTTGACCACAAGTTACAGTTTGAGTCAAAAACCACTCGGAAACACTCAAATGGGATATTCTACCGCAACCGCCATATTCTTCTGATATTTCTTGTTGTTTTGATCACTAACACATGACATAGTTGAGCAACACTTCCGTAAAATCCAGCGTATCACGCGCACCTATACTTTCAAGCTACAATTTTTAGTTATTTGGTATGTTCGCGAAAAACGCGCACCTCCTTTTTTACGAAGAAATGTACAAATCTGAAATGTACAAATGTAACACTCTTATATTTTAAAATCACTTATTCGAGGTATTATTCCAAGCTTTAGAAAAATATAGTATACCTCTTGAACTACAACCCTGTAAGTTCATAAAAAATGTCATTTCGGTTAAATAAACAGTATTTCGCCCTATGTAAAAGTCTATTTTTTTCTATGCTTATTTCTTTTCATTTTTAAAGCTCTCATTTTCATACCCGACGTATAACGCGCATCCGTAAATTTCGTTCTTATTTTTTGGGTTAAAAGTGCGCGTTACACACCGGATTTTACGGTACTTTCTTATGAGGAAACACAAAAATGGGTCTATTTTTCGATTGCCTATAGAGATCCGCCATCCCATCAATTAGGAATTCGTTTGCTACCAGAAAGATTGGGAGATGTAGAGGTCAGCAATGAACAGTACATCAATTTGTTAACATTTTTTTTCATTGTTAAACTCCGATTTTTCCGAAAAATTCCCTTAAAACTTGTGTGCCCATTAGAATCTTAGATTAGGAAATAAAAGATTCTTATCGACTAATTACATTGATATGTAGATCCATGGTAATTTCTACATGTTTATTTTAAATCATATGATCATGTTTAATTAAAAGTGCATATGATCATAATGATGCTGAACGGTAGAAAAATTTGTAAATTGATTTCGTAGTGTGGAAAAAAAAAGTTTTGTAAGTAAATCTCACCCGTATTACCTAAAACTGTGGAAGGAGGGGGGGGGATGAATGTTTCGAATTTATTGACTATTTTAAATTTATTTAAACATGAAATAAATCTATTCATAAGCACTTTATATATCAAAAAAGAATGTACCGTAAAATCTGCCGCTTAACACGCATTTAAAACACAAAAGTTTTATACACGCGTTATATGCCTTGTATAAAAATGATACCTTCAAAAACAAAAAAAAAGATTAAAAAATGAGCCTTCAACATAGATTGGAATACTGTTAATTTATAAGAATTAACATACGTAATGAACTTAGAAGGTTTTAGCTCTAGAGAAGAGTTTTCTGTTTTTTCAAAAGCCTGGAATATAATACCTCGAATTAATGACTTCAGGACATAAGATCAATGTACACGTACATCACAGGTTAAAAAGAGTTGCTTCGTAAAATAGAGGGTGTGAGTTGTATGCATCAGACACACATCACTGAGTGTGTGTGCATTTGGGTATGCTTAAGTGCAGTACATCGATGACATTTCTAAAATATCATTTTACAGAATTTTTCAGTCGAAAAATACGTATATGTGACATAATATTTTATTATTAAGGAAATAATATACCACCTGGTGAAACGAATGACTATAAAAGATAGAATTTTCTGCTTGATGGAATAAATTGAATAATGAAACTAGGAAAATAACGTCTTACCCTAAATGTGATATTGGAAATAGAAAAATCTATCACAAATAATAACTATAAAGAGATCAGGATCGTGACAATCATTGGTGGTGAGTTTGATTCTACTGAATCAGTCCATAACACGAAAATTAAGGAATGAAATGCTAGCCATGTACTCAGACTCACACTAAAGCACATCATTATGGGAGAAATAAGTTACAATGGGTTTTATGACAGCTATTTATTGCAAAAATGAATAGACAAAACCTGGTTATTCTTAATCAGATAGGAAGAATCATTTTCATCACGCGATGGTTTCTACCAGTGAGATAAATTAGGTTATTTGATGGGAAATTTTTGTCATATGCTTATGGCAGTAATGAATTTTATTTTTCTAAAGCATTTTGTTTTGTTTATTGAGGGCCACCATGTTTTAAGGTTAATCATAACAAGATGTTTTGTCAGCAATATGTACATCTTTAGAATCCCTGAGCGTGAATAAACTATCTTTACACTAATTATCAATATTTTTTCAGTTCGAAGTAAGATTCAAAATTTCCCGGACTGAGTCCGTAACTGAAGAAAATATTACCAATTAAATTGCTGAAAACATTCTTCTTCGAAATAAGACTCTTGAGCAACTACACACTTTTGCCATTGGTAAAGGTCATCAAAACATTTCTGGAATCCATTTTTTATCCATGTCCTTCTATTCAGCCTGCGATGCACTTTTAACTTCATCTGCTGAGTGAAATTGACGATCTTTTAAGTGACGTGTCATTTTAGGAAATATGAGGAAGTCACAGGGAGCAAGATAAGGGGAGTAAGGAGGATATGGCAAAACAGTTGTTTTCGTTTTCATAAGAAAGTCAGTGACAAGAAGGATCGATGTACTGAAGCTTTTCCATGCAAAAGCACCCTCGACTGATCAGCCCACAATTTTGGTCTCTTCCTTCGTGTCGACTCACGCAAACGATGTAGAATTTATCGCAACCGATGTGATAACCGCATATCCCAACTGATTCTGCTATTTACGTTATTATTTGAAGCCTGATGTTTCCAGCGGTGAGGGAAGTCTGCAAATTTTTTTAGCGTTCGTCGTCTTCGACACTTTCCCTGCCTTCTCTGAAACGTCAATGTCACTTAAAAGCTTGCATTCGCTATAATGTATCACTGCCGCACACATGCTTCAATGTTTCGTATGTCTCTGTAGCACTCTTCTGCAAGCGAACACAAAATTGGATATTCATTATCTGCTCAAAAAACCCCATATCTTTCAGTCACCGATTACTAAAAGCATCCGCCTACAAAATACGACGTCGTGGGACGTCGTCGATCCCGTGATTTCTGAAAAACAACGTTTAGAAAATGAAGAGAACGCAGAAACAACAACCCGTTATCGCAGTCGCTCAACGGCAAAAATATTTCACTTAATAAGTTTAGTCCGAGAACTTTTGAATCCTACCTCGTATAATGATGTTATGTTTCGCCTTATCTTTTAAATGCAATCTAATAAATTACGGAAGTAATTATATCAAGAATAAATAATACAAACTACTGATCTTGTTCAAAATAAGCCGTAGCAATCTTAAAGAGTTGAGAAAAATTCTTTCCTGTTGAGAAATAAAATTACTTGTAATTTTTCACACAATATTAAATGTATTTGTGCATTATTACAAAGTTTTAACAATTATTTATGTTATAATATCGAATATTAAATTGGAAGAGAAAAGTAAATATATTACTGTGTGTTTAGTTTTTGTTATGGAATGTTCTATATAATTCATGAAGTTAATCTTTGTTTTTTTTTATATATAATGGAAGATTGATGATATTCTTGTTTTCTCATTTGAATCTATCTGGTAATTTCTCGGATATTTTGACTATGTATAAACTAATATTATTTTACTAATTTTAATTCCATTGCTATTTATCTTTGAAACTAGGCTTAATAAATAAAAACTGTTAAAAAGTAAGAATGACAAGAGTAGTGATTTAAATTCTTAACCTACATCCTTACCTTACATTCACACATACACATATTTGTGTTCGAGTATTTAATTTTAAATTTCCATCGAAGTGAGAAACAACAGTCCTTGATAAATAACGAAATCTGTTATATATTTGGGTGGCAGTTGTCGCCTAGAGTTATGGTCGTGAGCTCGTGGCCCGCGTGTCATGAGTTCGAGCCTCGTGCCACTAAAACCCCGCCATGTAGAGGAAGCCGATGCATGTTAAATCTGTCGAGACTCAATATCCTCCTATTAGTGTGGTGCGGTGGTTTGGAGAGGGGATGCCAGCTCAGCTGTCGTCCTTGTCACTTGACCATGGCTCAGAATTACAAGGTCTGTCACCAATAACCCTCGTGCTGCCTAAAAATACGCAGTTAATATATCACTCTCCCTCACAATTCACCGAAAACGAGTATTGTTTCGGGTTAAATATATTACTAAAGATGTGTCCTAACAAATGTTCTAACCGTCAAAAGAATAATAATCTAAACCAGGGGTCGGGAACCTACGGCACGCGTGCCACATGTGGCCCGCGACACAATTTTCGGTGGAACTCTACGCTACTCGACAAATTTGTCAATTTATGAGTGGATGGAATTTGATAAATTTGTTATTGGCCTCTCTTATTTGACAAACTTCTTCAGAATTATGGACACTTGCAGAATTACGAAAAAATCTATGAGAGATAACTCTAAAGAAAAATTTAGTTATTTTGTAAATTATTGAATATCATTACTGGAGAAATTTAATCATTTGAAAAGAGAGAAAATTGCATGGACTCAGCTTTCCGCTTTGGATTCTACATATCTGAGTAAAAAGTCTTTCCTCATATGACACATATTTCGAGTCCACAAAGAAATTTTTAACTGAATACTTAGTAACGTGTCAAGTCGAAACTAACAAATTCCCCTGATGTTCGATAAAAAAAAGTAGAATGGTATAAACATTTGATTCGCATTAAATTTTTAAAATTTTTATTTAACTTTAATGAAGGGAAATATTTATATTTTATGTTGTCTCTGTTTCTTATTTTAATAAATATGTTTTTTAAAAACACCTATTATATGCATAATTTGATTTATTTTCCTTGAAGAAATAGTTATATATATATGTTATGTGTTGTTTATTTTTATGTTAAGAAATATCTTTGAAAGTCTCAAAATTAATAAAATATAAAACTGTGAATCTATATTATTGACTTCTATTCTGCTTGCATTTTGGCGGGAATTGAATTGTTTCAAAAATGTCCTACTGTGTGGCACGCTGAATCGTATTGGTAGATTGGCTTGGCACACCACAGCTGAAAGGTTGCCGATTCCTGATTTAAACCAAACTCATAGACTAACTTGGACCAAACAACAAGGCCTATCTAAAGTTAACAATTTGACTTTAGGTCGGCCGCAAAAAAAAATCAATATTCATAGAAACGTAAGTTTATTTCGAATAATACATTCTAATATAAACACAAGTAAAAGAACAAGATAAAAAAATTTAATGTTTACGTCTTGACACTTGACATCTCTTCTCTGCTACTATCTTTCCTATTTCGGGAGAAATTTTGATATTTTATTATATATTATTGTGTGCCGATGTACTGACCGGGCAGCAAAAATATTCGTTGTGGGCCGCGAGTTTGACACCCCTGGTCTAACAATATTTGATTGATATGTTTATTCCAATATCGTCAATGCCAGAAATCGATCCAGATATGTTTGCAATTCGCTGGCCTTAAGGCAGGAAACCTGACTGTTAAGGAAATAATGATGAATTACGAGTTTCACAAGGCGTGAAAGTGTTGATATCTAAGCATTGACCGGTTTCCTGATAATGTGCCTACAGGCGTTAGATGTAAATATGAGTAGGAAGGTTCCCTTGGATATATCATTAGATTTATGGAAATCAATCTAAAACCCATCAAACCATTCAAAATGATTTTTACTTATATCTGTTAGGAAGCTTTGAAATTCTTGATGAAATGTTTTGCACAGAATGCTGCTTTTCACTTTATACAAATTTTATTATAATTATTTCGGAGCGAACTTCAAAGTCTCTTCCGCGCAGTAGTCTTAAGAGAATAATTTAAGTGGCTTATAATTATACTAAGCAGGTTCTGTGAATATATTTTTAATTCTCTATTGCAAGTGTAGTACTATTGGAGAATGAGAAATCTAAGGTTTACTTATCCAGTGAAAAGAATTAGATCTAAAAAATGTTAGTTATTTTGATTCTTTGAGATTAAATGGAACATAAATTAAAGTTTCCAGGGAATTTCTGAGTTTAACATTTCTTAAAATTAAATTCATGTACTCATGCTGTACATATATAAATATAAATATATATATATTAACATAATGCATTCATCTTTGTTGTATGTAATACAGTGAGACCCCGCTTAACGCGGGAGATACGTTCCATCAAAGTAGAGCGTAATGCGAAACAGCGCTAAACGAGGCTATCTTAAAATGTAAATAATGGGGTTAGGGGAAGATGGATAGAAAATTGGTTAGGTATTAAATTTAATAATTATGTTTTTATTTAAATAAAAATAAAACCAAACATTTATTTCTTACAAAAATAAAAGCAATATAAACGAATATATACATATAAAAACAAATAAAATTCTAAGTCAGTCAGATCATTCAGTTTATTCTGTGTTTCCAATTTTCTACCTTTTTGTCAAGAAGGCATCCTGTTGAAGTTGCCAAATTCAATGCAGTACTAATTTGAGATTGACGTTCACCAGAATCTAATCTTCTAATCACTTGCATTTTAGTTTCCAGTGAAATGCTTTTTCTGGTTGCTTTCTTTTCTTGTTTTTCATTATCACCCATGCTAAAAACTAAAGATCATAATATTTGTCACTGTATTAATCGTTATAGTATTATATAAATTTAAACTTACAATAATGTCAACAAATGTTTCAAATGATAAAAATGCGTCCGTACAGCACCGCACCAAACAAGAAACAGAACTACACTGTTTCGGATATGTTATGTACAGGAATTAAATTAGGAATAAAACTACTAACTAACAACTTTCATTGCTACTTGATAACAAGCGTGCACGTTTATTACGAACTGGGATCAAAAATGCTTTCATCAGTAGATGTGTCAGATATGTCTAGCACGACTGTCGTTTTTGATTCAAATAAAGAATTTCGTTCTTTTTTATCGGACTCGGTTGGTTTTTCGGTTGTTACAAAGTCTTATTAGTGGCTGTCTTTTTAGTTTCTCAAGTCGATTATATAATTCTAGATATCCGTGCTACACTAGATTACTTAAAGTTTCAATGCACGCTCTATGTCAGGATAATGAGTAATAAAATGTTGTTCCACATACTTGAAACAATTTCAAACCTTCTTGAATTAAATCAGCTGTAATAGCTGAACTTCACCTTCAACATCATTATCAAAAACTGTCAACATCATTATCAAAAACTGTCATAAACTCATTGAAATCGTCCTCATCCAAAGGGCAAAAATTTCTTGGAATTTGTGCTAGAACAAGAAATTTGTAAAATTCGTGTGCCTTGTTATTTCAAAATCTTTTGAAAAAAAACGTATAAAAAAGAGTTGGGTACATATGTATACAAATCTGTGTTCCAACAATTAAAGCTCATTTGATCGAATTATCAAAAATTTGAATCGTGTCATTCCTGATCAGAATAAAATGCAGCTAATTCTCTCCTCAATATTTTTCTATGGAACATTTTTTTTTTTTTTACATTTTTATTTCTATATTTTTTTAACGTTAAAAGTGGTTGTTTTAAACATAATAAATGAGAATCGGAAGGGGGTTTTTTTTCTTGTTTTTTTTTCTCATTCTTCTCTTTTCTCCAGCTTCTTCTTTCCTTCAAGTTGAGGAATCCAATTCTCCTAAGCAGCTCTTTTCCTGACTTCCATGCACTTCATTTCGTCTTGTTCTGAATAGTACTTTCACCCTTTCCCCTTTCTTTGCTCAGGGCCCTGTACATTCTCTGCCTTAGACAAACATTCTGCAGCTTCGACAACAAAGATCGTTGTTCACCCAAACTGAGAAACGCACGAACACTGGAAACTTTGTCTTTTTCGCATTCCTCTTGCTTTTTGTAAGTAGTTCCACAAACTTTCTTTTCGTGAACTTTTTTTTTCTTTTTCTGACATCGTTTTCAAAAAACCATCAAGAATTTCTTTTCATTTTTGTTTCTGTTTTAGAGAATCGGATTTCTGGTTTTTGTTCGTGTAGAAACATTCTAAAGAGGGAATCCAATCAATTGCAGTCCCCAGTTTCTGACTCTTGAAGAATTTTAGTCTCGAAGGGATTCGTCATTTGCAAATAGTTCCTAAAAAGTGTTCTAAAATAAGAAAAAGAGCCTTCAATTGTTACTATAGATTTTAAGTACTAAGTTCAGCTCTGATGTTAATCCGAGGCTGGAAGTAATATTGTTCTGCAGAATTTATAAAAGTGTAATTTTGAGGATAGGATTCTTAGATCTAATAAAATCGCTTGCCTTTGTTATGAAAAGTAACTTATTTGTTTTTACTAATTATAAATATTACCCAACTGCTCTTTTAAAGAAATAGATTCCAGCTTATTAGTTCCAACCTGATTTAGTTGTAGAGTATATTCCATGCACTTGTGTGCTACATTTTTAACATATTTAACTACCCTAATGCATTTATTAAATATTCCATGAGCCTGATATAATGATAATATATTTCACGATAAATATTGCTTTCAGAATATACTACACGATAGGGCATGTTTTTAAAGGTATTTCTTTTTCCTGTTATTTTAAGCAGATTGTTTTCATGTTATCTATTTATTGGTATTATTTTCAAATCAGATAAAAATATTATTTCATGTTTTTTCTTTTATTTTTATACTTTTTAACACGAACATTATTTGTTGTAAAAGGAATATCCTATGATGAGGTTGTGTAAATATTTGAAATATATCTTTATGAAAGAACCGACTGATTGACGTATTTGGTTGGGCGCTGGCCTTGAACGGCCAAGTTTTTGGCTTCGACCCCGGCCCAAATCAGTGGATTTTCATGATAAAAAAAAAATAGACAGCATCCATGTCGTATGATCATGCGGCATGTTAAAGATTCCTATAGTGTCTATTTGGCTAGGGTGTTCTCGGCAAAATTAAATTCCTTGCGCAATTTCGTGCCTCCCTTTGGGGAGGAAACTGAGTGTCAAAATTACATTGGGGCCGTTGGTATCCACCTGTATGGTAAAAAGTAATACCAGCTTTTGGGGAATGTACTAGGTCTGCAATGGTTATTACCAATCTGCAGATCCATTTGAAAGTTTAAAAAAAAATCTTTATGAAAGTTTAAGTCAATACATGTCTTACATTTTACAATCGACACACTAGGAAAAGTGTAAAATCATATTTGGATTGTCGTCTTTGTCATTTGATTCCACACACACACACACACACAAATCCTGATATATATTTTTCAGCTCTTGTAGAACTTAATTTAATTATGAATTTTCTATTACGTTAAATTATCAACATATATCTTAAATTGAGTATTCTTTTCATTTTACTTTTTTTGTTAATTTTTTTTTTATCATCTGCTTATGATTCTACATTAGATGCTGAAATACGATATGCATTAAAATTAAAGATATTGAAAGAATTTTAATGTATTAAGGTATCCAACTACGTTCGGAGCTGTGATTTTAAAAAAGCGCATAAATGGATAATTTTCATGATATTTAGTGTCACTTAGATTAAAATACATGTATAAAATTGTTTTAAGGATATTTTGACAAAAAAAATTCTTTAAATACAATATTTTGGCAAAAAATTAACTTAGAATAATCTTTTTTCAAAATGTTCTCCTTTTATACTAAATGCTTCTAAAATAATAATATTTCGCTTATATAAAGTAAATACTTCTCCAGAGAGTCTGAATTAGGATTTTTGAAAAATTCACATTATTTTCAGAGTTACCGCCAATTGAAATATAATTATTGGCGTTTTTTTCTTAAAGTTGCTGCTCTCTGTTGTCGTAAAATATGGATAAACCCACTTCTGAGCTATATATTTCAAAAATTCTAGTTGAGCCTCTGTAGAGAGGTTTGAGCTATATACAGGAAAAATATTATTATAATAGAAGCATTTTTCACAAAAGGAGAATATTTTGAAAATTGGTCATTCTTCGTTCATTTTTTGTTAAATTATTGTACTTGAATAATTTTTTATTGTAATACTATTCTTAAAACAATTTTATATACATTTTCTAATCTAAGTGACACTAGATATCATAAATATTATCCATTTATGCGCTTTTGCAAAATCACGGTTCCGAACGTAGTCGGATACCTTAACATATTCTATGTTTACATTAAGTTTTTTTAAAGTGACAAGAAACAAGGTGGACACATTTTTTCAATAATTAACTGATGATACTAAAATATTATCTTAAATTTATTGTACTAAGTACCAGAATTATTAGACAGTGTATAGAAGTTGATTTTTCAATAAATCTTTTTTTTTATTAAAAGTTTCACTAAATTTGCACCTATTATTTCTTACCTAATAATTAATAAATAAAGATACGTAATTGGAGCTAAAATAATCAAAAGCATTTAATACTGTGCAAAAAGTTGTGTGGAACGAAAAAAATTTTTTTTAATTACATGTAAAATGCAAAATGATAATTAACTTCAATATAAACTCGTTTGGCTACAAAATATTATCATGCTGCGACATAGCCATCCTGTGATGACCATGTCGTGCCGGTTCCGCGTAAGCTAGAGGTGTGGGATTATCAAAATGATGAGACATAATAATTCTTAATACAACTTTTATTAAGAATAGCTTACATTACTTAAATTCTAATTTGACAATTTTAATTAAAGTGAGAGTCAAGCCCAAATTAATTCACGTATTCAAGTCAGATCACGCAACTAGATCCTTTATCTCAATTATCATTAATAATCCTATGCATCTAATTACTTATATCTAATATTACCTTTTTCAGTTCTCCTTCCTTTACCTATAAAATGGTATCTATAAACTTTATAAACGATGATTCCAACTTCTTTATCTTAGGCTTCTATTCTTTCCCAAAACTATCGGACTGCTAACTCTTGATCTGTAAGATTCACACTAAGCTTTGTCACGCTATCGATCAGAATGCTTCCACAATACTATCTCTGAACCTGCCGCGCTATATCTTATCATCAAAGCTTCTATCCTTTTATAGTAAATCTCATTTGCATAATATCTTTGTTTATCTTCTTGGTATTGGGTTGGAAAAGTTTTGCCATTAATCGTGGCCGTCAAAGAACATAGGAGTTATGTTAACAGAAAGACGCGAGAGACGTCACAATGCTAACAAGGAAATCTAATTCTAAAGAAATAATTTGAAGGTCTCAAAACTAATCTGACCATTTCATTTAATTCTTGAATTTCTGAATAATTTAACTCTATGTCAGTATTTTCTAGTCTTGTTTGTAATACATAAATTAAGGTAATACAGTAATCGATACATAAAAAGAATATATTTGGTCTTCTATAACAGTTTTGTCTCAATCCAACATGAAATGCATGTAGAAGTTTTCTTTATTATATTATTATTATTTGAAAATGTAAATCATTATTGAAGAAAAGAGGCGTGTGAGCGATATGACACAAACACACTCACTCAAACATTCTATTCCGATACATTAAACTTAAATCATTGATTTTGATTTCACTATAAATCGCATACGAATACACAGTAGCCACGGAAGTCTTAATGGTTATGAACCCGAGCTCGTGGCCTGCGTTTCATGAGTGCTAATGAAAACCCGCCGTGTAGAGGTAGCCGATGCACATTAAATCTCTATCGAGATTCATTGTTTTCCCGTTGGTGTGGTAGTTAGGTGAGGGAGGGACCAGCTCAGGTTTCGTCCTCGCCATTTAATTGAGGTTCAAAATTATGAGGTCTGTCGTCAACAGCCCTCGTGCAACATTACTTTAACTCTCACTTTGCGTATGAATACAAAATTGATAGTTCATCCATTTCGGTACATTTCAAATGTTTACATAATATTAATCACATATTTTCAATGAAATGAGTATTGGTAAGGGAATGCGTAATGAGTTGTAACGGATGTCTCAAACTCATTGGTGCAACAGCCCATGAGGGTCATGGCCTACTGTTCCCATCTCATTATTCGCGATCTTGGGCGCTGAGGTGCATGAGCAGATGTTCCAGCCAGATGGTCAGTCTGGCGCAAACCCCCAGTGCTTAGTTCCCAAGCACAGCATTGGTATTCATTTATCGACCCACTGAAGGGATGAAAGACTGAGTCGAACTTGCACAGTTCGGGATTTGAACCCCGGACCTGTGGCATGGAAGCGCGATACACTACTACTAATGGATGCTTATAGGAAGGATATTATTGCTTAGGAAAGCACATTCAACAATATACGTTTTATGTCATTTTAATATCATATAGCTCTTAGCGATGTTTCCTCAAAAGTTTTTATTATTTTCAATCCAGAATATTCCTTACATAAAAAAAATTATCTTTTTCATATCAAATATCCGCATTTCTTCAGGTATAGCTCCATCGGTTTTTAAAGCACGTCTGCGAACACGTTTCGGAAATCTATAAACCACGGCCTTCGAACCCACCTCCTGCGAAATTCATTGATTCGCTCCGTTCCGCTGAGAGATTTCGATTTGAAAACGGAGAAAGGCGAGAAAGACATTTTCGATTCTTATTTGTAAGCAGTTGTCTGGTCCCGTGGGATCCGTTTCTCTCCAAAGGATGTAAGGGAGGGGGGAGGTTGTATTTATTTCGAAAGAAACTAAATGTAAATGATATTTTTATCGATTTGGAGTTTGATTTGGTCAGCATCTTTTCGTACTCAAAAATCGACTGGTTTTATTTTAGCTTTATTTTTTTTAAAACTAAGCGACATACAAAATCAAAATAGTTTTGAAACTTTGCTTGGAGCATCTTTTTTTTTAATAACACATATCAGTTCTCTTTGATTTTGATTCAGAATAGTGAATAGTTATATATCAAGAGTAAACCCAAAGTCTTGCCTGATTATAAATATTTATTACATTCAAACTCTTTAAAAATTAGACATATGTTTGTTAGGATGGATTACAAGTGTGAAATGAATTTTTTTATAATGCCATTTAACTTAACTCAGTGGCGCAACAGCCCATGGGAGCCAATGCCTACTGTGCCTGTCTCAGTATACGTGACCTTAGCCCTGAAGTGCAAGAGCAGATGTTCCGGTCAGGTGGTCAGTTTGGCGTGAAACCCCCAGTTTTAAGTTCCCAAGCAAGCGTGGTACTCATTTATCGACCAACTGAGGGGATAAACGGTTGAGTCGACCTTGCCCAGTCCTGGGCTTGAACCTTGGACCTGTAATGTGGAAAAGCGATGCACTACCACTCAGTTTGGCCTATATAATACCGTTTACTTCAGTAAATTGCAAAGTGTGCCTCCCTGGTAACTCGGAGAATGTCTATGTTGGCGGTATTCCAGTTCCTGGCAAGTGTTTTTTAACATGTCTTCTGTTTCGCTGCCTTTTTTCTTTCAACATTTCATGCTATCACTGAATTAATTTTACATTAAAAGGGTTGCGTCCATAACAATGTGACGAAATTTCCCCTCAACATTAGTGGACGAATTCGTTTCGTGAAATCGAAGCTTTCTGTTGAATCGAATGATTATTTTGTAATGAATTTTTTTATATAATTATAGGGCATGACTTTTAGTTCACCCAATATATATCTACATATATAAAGATTTCTTTTTTGATCGTATTTATTAGAATAAAAATATATATAATGTAAATACCATTCTCTGAAAACGTATCCTTCGCGTGTAGAGATTGCAATATCGGACCAAAAGCTCAATACCGGTATTCGGTATTTTTTAGATCTTAATACCGGTTTCAATACCGATAATAAAAACTTTGAGAAAAGAAGGAAAATACAGATGTTCCTTTGTTTTATTTGCGAGTTTTATTAGAGTGTAAATATCACAAAAAATTAATTTGTAGCTTTTAAATTATAACAGTATATAAAGAATCACAAAAAAAAGTAAAAGAACATCTTATTTATTTAAATCACAAAAAAGTCACAAAAAATCACTATTCAGTCTATGGTACTACTACAAATTTTTGAAAAGTGATCTTAAAAAACATAATGCATTAATTGTACTGTCATTAAGCCTGGAACGTAACTATGTGCACAAATTGCCAGCTGTCGAAAAAGCTCTTTTGACATCAACACTAGTTGGTAGTATTGTTAGCAATACGTGATATACTTTTTCCAAGTATTTCTCTCTAAACCTCTCGTCTTCAAATAAATCGATTTCTCGTCGGATGGGTTTGGATATAGCTGATTCCTGTATTGTATTTTGGTATGTTGAAATTTTTTTTATTTATCCCTAATTCTAATTTTTGTTCAAGAGACAATTCCTTTCCACTATCGGCATTACTGGCATTATCATCTTCGATAACTGTATCGAATTCTTTTTAATGTGGATAAGGTTTGTGGGGGAAGAAAATTTAAGAAAATTTTTTATGAACTTAATTTAATTCGAATTGGTTTGTATTTTTTCTTCTTTTTCGTTTTCATTTATAAAATCGTGATATGTAAAGACACAAGTATGATATGAAAATACAATGTGAATAACCAACTCCCCAATTAAAAAAATATCGAAATATTACGCATTTTCTTCCCAACTACGACCTTGTTTTTTTTCACTTATACGAATATCAAACTACGAATCCTGCGCGTGTGCAATATTGCTCTGAGCTGAAACACAATAGTTTTAGCCACCCCCCCTTGGATAATTCACATATTTTATGACTTCTCTTGATTGTACGATGCAACTTTATATTCACAGTCTAATTAATTTCACCGTTAGGGAGACATAAAAACAAAAACGTGTACTATTTTGATAGGTTGGCGATTCCTGAACATATAGTGGAGACAATTTAAAAAAAAAAATCTCTAGTAAATACCGAAAAACCGGTATTTAAACCTGTGTATGCCGGTTTTACAAAATTGCACAAATGGCCCAAAATACCGGTATTCGGTATCCCGGTATACCGGTATTGCAATCCCTACTCATATATAAGCGTAGTTTTTGTAAGTTTTATGAAGAGCTGTGATCCCTGCGAACCATATAGTAGAATTTATCTCAGAATATTTTGATACAATTTAAACAATAATCAGATTGCTACTTACATTTAATTTTGAAAATATTAGATTCTAATGCCACAACTTTGTCAACCAGCTTAAATCTCTAAAAATAAATTATTCAAACAAATGTAAAACACATTTTACCTTTTATTTATTCTCTGGTATAAAATTTGAAACAATAAATGCTATTTTCTTCATCTTCTAATCGGTATTCCGGTATACCGGTATTGCAATCCCTAGTCACTTGTTATTATATATAACACATTTAACAAAAACATTATCTAACAATGTATAGTACACCAGATTTAATACATTAAGTATCATAGCGTTAAAACTATTTCCTGGTTTTAAAAAAAACTAACATGTTGCTTTTCTAAACGCTGGGATGTTATTTTTTAAATGAAATTTAGTAGAGAGTTTTCTCAAGAGTTGTATTGCTGTAGATTTAGAACTGCCTTGGTAATTTATTTGTTTTAATGTTTTTGTCTACCAAACACACTGAGAAATGAACTCATTCGCGTTTAATGTAATAGTTTGTTTTTGTCAAAAAGCTACACATAAGAATTAATTGAACCACGTTATTTGTAAAAACGAAGAAAATGTTAGTTCCGGTTTGCTGAAAGACCAAATGCATCAACTTAACTGTCAGAAAGAAGTGATTGTGACCTAGATTTGTATTCAAGGTTTCACAATTATTTTACGCGTTTTTAAAAAAATTCATTTGCATTTTTTATTTATTTTAAATTTTAACAATGGTTTCTTTTCTTTTCTTTTTTTTTCCTTCTGTTTTCTTGTGTGCCAGTCTAACCGCATTTTAGAATGAATTGATAAACTTGCATTATTTAATTGATATTAGAATTTAATATACTTAAATAATATTTTTTAATATTACGAAATAGTAATCTAAAAATTTTTTTAAAGAAAATCATAATTGTATATTAAGATAATTTCACATTGACTAAAATTTTTTGATCAAAGCACCGTGAGTGAATACTGTAAGATATCCATTGCCAACTTTTCAATTAAAATTTAGATGATTATACATTTTGTTAAATGTTTTCTTTCAAGAAATTTATGTAGGTAGTTTTAACACAAAAAATAAGATTGAAATTTTCGGGTGAGCGTTACACGTCGGGTTTAAAAATGACAGCTTCAAAAATTAGAAAAAAGAAATGAGTATTTAAAAAAATTAAAATTCTTCCTAGATTGGAATATTGTAAAATTAAAAGAAATATAACATACCTAATGTGAATTTAAAGAGTTTTAGTTCTAAAAGCCTTGGGATAATACCTGAAATAAATTACTTCAAAACAAAAGCAAACATATGCACACATGTATTTCAGGTGTCTTCGTGAAAAAGGGGTGCGCGTTATACGGTGAATTATTTGAAAATTAAAAACCGCAGCTTGCAAGTGTAGGTACGCGTTATACGCAGGATTTTACGGTAAGCAGTGCATGGAGCATTCTATTCATACTAAATATATGTATATATATAAAAATTTTATCAGTTTAAAAATAATTCTAAATTTCCTTAAGCTTTGATTAAATTTGAAATCTGAGAATAAGATTTTTCCACAAAAACTTGATATTAAGCACCATACGCTCTCTGTAACTAATCTAACTCTATTTCATAAAAGATCTTGTCATCGGAAAAATAGAATTATTTTAGGTGAAATAAGGCCAAGACCAATGAGTGAGACCGACAAATTTTATCTTTGAAAAGTGAATCATGGCCTAAATATATCCTGGATATATCGGAGAGAAAATACGTTACTTTATCCACGTCTTTCCGTTTGGAGTCACGTGACCGTCTTCCTTTTCCTTGCAGTTGTAGATCTATCTTATGTGGGCCATTTTTGACGGTCATTTAGAAACCTGCGTTCAACATGAGCTATATCATAATCATTTCTAAATATAACAGGCTTTTTACAATGAAAAATTTATCTTCGGACAGAATTTTCTGGGGCTTTTTTAGGTTATCTTCTATTTTAGACTCTGTTATAAGGTTATTCTGAAATCTTTTGGCTCAGAAATATAAATCAAGTTATCTTTGGTTATTTTCAATTCTTGACACTAATAATTTTTTTTTCTTTTAGTAAGTCGGTTTTAAGTATTCAATATACACCTTTTTCCTTGCCATTTTAATAATAAATGGGAAATATGTTTCTTAAATAAAAGTATTAAAAAAATTTATGTATTATACTAAAAGATTTATCACATAGTCCATTTTTTTTATTTCTCATATTTTGAAAAGAAAGTATTATATAAAATACTGTGACTCAATTTACCAAGTATTTGATAAGATTTTTTTTTCTATAATAATGTTAGATTTGTTTGAAGTAGAAAATTTCAAAACAGCATCTCTGCTAAATTCTTTGAACTAATCACAAAACCCGTTTCTTTACATACAACTGAACGCTTTTATCCACCAAATAGCAGCTCATTACTCCGCCAAAATATATTAACAACATTACGTCATTATTCAAGAATTTTTTACGTATGAACAACATTAACAATTAATTTTTAAAAAGTTCAGAAAATTTCAATTTTTTTATCTCATTAAAAAATTTATAAAAGGGAAGAAAACAAAATTTAATTATTAAACATTTATTTCTCACAAATATGCTCAGTCTGTAAAAAGCCACATGTATTATTCTGATTATTCAAAATTTGAGGCAGAAAATACATTTTTTTTATATTTAATTTAGGTAATTCTTATCTCTTTAACATACTTACACAACTAATACAATCCAGAATAGCCTAAAACTGCAGTTATGTTATGCCATTCCATTGGGGCCGCGGTAGCCGAGTGGTATAGGCATCGGACCGTGGCTTGTTCGAGCCCAGTACCACTAAAGACCCGCCGTGTAGGGGAGCGATGCACATTAAATCTGTCGAGAGCTCATATGTCCTCCCGTTGGTGTGGTGTGGTAGTTAGGAGAAGGGGGTGCCAGCTCAGGTGTCGTCCACATCACTTGACCATGGTTCAAAATTACGTGGTCCGTCGCCAAAAGCCCTCGTGTATCTAAACAGTGCGACGTTAATAATCAATCAATCAACCAATGCCATTCCAGTTATGTCGACAGAAAAGTAGCAGATGCCCACATTATGTAGCATTAGTACAATTTAGTACAATAGTTGCATGTGGTGCTTCTTATATGGTTTCTGTTACATAGCGACTGTTGATCTGCATTCCGATGCATCTGTCTCATGGAATATGCTTTGGAAATCAAGTTCATTACTGTGGCCACATTCGACCACATTATAGTGGTCGTTCATAACCTCACGTAATAAATTTTTATGCATTCCTTATATATTTAAAGAATTTCTTATCATATTCAAGTGTACTATATTTATCGCTGCCGTTATTTTTGAGCATCAATTTAATTAAGAATGTACTGTAGGAATTATGAAGTCAATTATATTTCTGAGACGATCACTTATCCCATTAACCGATTTGCCCGTACACCGTACGGGATACCAAAAGCTGACCACTACTGGTTTGCCCGTACGCTGTACGAGCACTGATATTTTCTTCTTTCTGTCTTTGATTTGCACATATTTTTAATTATTCTTGTGAGATTATTATTTCTAGGGTTTCTAAGAGATGTAGTTTATTTAATGAAATAGTTCTCACCCAGTATTTTCTTTGTGGTGAATGCGGTAATTTTTCGTTGAAGGCAGGAATTAAGATTCTTGAACATATTCGATAAAGAACAGGGTTTGACATGGCAATGTGAATGAAAATGGAAAGAGATAATCCAAAAAAGCTGATATTATCTCTGTCCCCATAGCAATGTAAGATAGTATAAACACCATTTTCAAATTGTGAGTGGATATCATATGCACACACACACAAAGGGAGTACCAACATTAATTTTTTTTGTAAGTATGAAAGAAATTCTTTTAAGAGTAAGAAACATTTTTCATAGCATGAAGAGTGTACTTATAAAAACCATACTTACAGGGGGAGTTGTGTTCCACAATTATAAGATATGAAAATAGTGTAAAAACTTTAAAATTGAAAATTAAAATAAAATTCTTCCATTTTCGCATTCTGTTATGTATTATACTTAGTTACATGAAATAAAAAAATGTTCTTTTTTTTGAAACATTCTTGGACAGAAAAACTGACCGCTTAAGAAATTAATGAGGATTCATAATCCTGCTATACACCATATTATATTTTACCGAAGGCCAATCTCTATATTTTACCTCCTCAGTAAATTGTAATGCTCCGCTCGTGACACGCTTTAATTTACCATTGATATGCATCACGAAAGGTTAATTTACCATTAACCTTTATAAATTGATCTGATAAATAGATTATTCACTTAAATGCAGTGAAAGTGAAATTTATTCTGTACAATCATCTTTTAAATTCTTTTCTCGTGTTCTTTTTACTGAAACACTTTTGATTATATTTAATATCCAATGGTTTAACCTCAGGATGGAAAATTTAAACTTAAATGATTCATCTAAATTGTAGGTGCACCTTACAGTTACTGGAATGTGTATAGTCTTTAAAAATTAATTTTATACTTAAAAGTTATCGTAATACTTATAAGAATGCAAAGCTATTATTTTCATCTGATAACACGTTTAAGCTGTTAGATTCATGAAGCAGTATTTAAAGGTGAAAACTTTTGCAGCAAAAATTGGAATAAGGAAATATTTTTTTTAAATAAAAGTTTGATAAAGGAGCATGAAAATGCTCCAAATAATGCAGGGTGATTCACCAAATAATGCAGCCCCTCCCCCCCCCCCCCAAAAAAAGCCCTTGATATTTTATCGCTTATTTATAATCCTATGTAAAT
>BMAV01000366.1:284225-306658 GCA_019973955.1 Trichonephila inaurata madagascariensis
TACGCCGGATATAAAAATGACAGCTTAAAAAAATAGAGATGATAATAGGAAAAAAATTAGACTTCTATATACATTGAAATACTGTTTATTTAATAGAAATGGCATTCCTTATGAACCTAAAAGGTTGTAGTTCTAGAAGTATACTAAACTTTTTCTAAGGCTTGGCACAATGCCTCGAATACTTGACTTAAAAACATAAGATTATTACACGCATATATTTCAGATATCTTCGTAAAGTAGGGGGCGCGCGTTATACGGCGAGAATATACTAAAAGTTTAAAAAATGCAACTTGAAAGTAAGAGTGTACGTTATACGCCAGATTTTACAGAATTTTATTTATTTATTTATTTTGCCTTTTTTCATACAAATTATGATAAATTATAACGAATTTTTTCGGTTAATAAATATATGTGTTAGCACCTTATTCTTAAGTTTTTTTATTGATCTGTGAAACAATTTTTTTCATCAAGTGCATTACAGCTGATGTGAATTATTCGTCTTTATACATACATATATGCTAATACTAATTCATAAATTTATATATTCCTTCTATATTAAAACTTATTAAAACTGCATTACGTTTCGTTTCTCTCACTTGGAAACGCAGTATATATATTGTACTATAAATCTATATCTTCCAAATTTCTTATTAAATAGAAAAAAAGAACTCTCTCTGTATTCATCATTAATAATAATAATTTTCCTGTCTTAATTTGCCAATGATATCAGACAGTAATTATTATTCTTTACTTCTTTCTTGACCTTACTCAGTGATATATATACACCTACACTCTCATCAATTTTGATATTTCTTTGAATTTTAAATATCTCGGCAGTCATACCACAATAAAGCTTACTTAATTTGAGGTCACTGTATAAAAAGACAGCACTTCTACTACTAACTATTGTCGTATGTATTAATTTTGTCACCGACTGTATACAAGGACTGCGTCTCAGAAACGAAGACACTTTTTTGAAGGCCGACAGCTGAATCCATCAACCTAGGCCGTCTGCACTTTTTGACAACAAACATTTGATTTTTCGATCTTTCCTTTTTATTATTGTTTTCAAGGTCTCTTCCGCAATGTCTTGGGATGATGACGCTCGTGATATGAAATCCAATTTCATGTGATACAGATGGCGCTGTATGTTAAAGAACAAGTAAAATACTTTCAAATGAGCACAGACATTAGTTTATTTCGATGACATGGTTATTTTTGATCGAATGTTTTCGTAAGTGTCTACGTGGAGCATGTGTTTCAAATATAGTGAATACGAGGAGTTTTTTAAATAAATTTGCATTTTCTCACAGATTACTACTAATAAATAATTTATTTTCGACAGATTGATTCAAAAAGAGAGTAAATGTACAGGTGAGATAATATTCAGTTCTAAGTAAATTATACAATCGCTTAGTCATACGAATTTATCTACATATGTTTAAGCATTGTTTTGGCGTTAAAAATAGAATTCAAAAAGAATTTTTTAGCTAAAAAATTATGTAACATTTATATATTAATGTAGTATACTAAAGATATATATTTTAAGTGGACACACAGAAGTTTAAATGCTAAAACATGTTGTGTGATTTAGAACATTCCTAAAACTTAGAACAAGTAATCTTTAACCACAAACTCCTTGTTTCAAAAATATTTGTAAGTTTTGGTATTATTAAAATGGCTCACCGTTTTCTCGCAAATATTAAAATTTTTGTCTCTGATTTAAAATTTATAATTATACCTATTTTTTTTTTGTATTTGAACATAAATTAAAGAATTAAATTCATGGAATTTGTAACGAATCATTAATAGAGAGAGAAAAAAATTAAAGGTACATAGGTGTCTTACTTTTTTTAAATTTCATTTTTAAGAAAACTTTCAAAATATTTTAACTACCGAAATTTTGGAATAAATTATAAAAAATATTTAAATCTTATGTATGAATTTCATGACATAAAAATATATAGTTGTGAAACGTAGATTCCAAACATTGTGATTCTTGTGATTGTGTGCCAGCGGAAAGGATTTCTTAATAAGGCATTATTTAAGATGGTTGATGTCGCTTTTACTGGTGTTATTGAAGAGGAAGCCTTTGATAGTTAGTAATCTGGTTTATTATATAGACATGTAGAGACTCACAAACGTAAACATCTTAAACACAAAACACAGAAAACACCCTGTACAAAAATACACGAGCGCTTTACATTTTGACGAAGACAAAGATACAAAGAGGGCGGATTTTGCAGAATTTTGATATTTATACCAAACGAGAAACGGAAATTCACTCACATTGATCTGCGTGCAATGGAACTTGTTTATTGGTGAATAGATACAGTGTTCAAAAGATTCCGGTTTGGCGGGTAACTAGTTTTTATTTACGAACGAGTCCTAAAGACCAGGACCATTACAAATTAAAAACCCGTCCAAGATTAAATTAATGGGAATTATACACACATACATATATATATATATATATATATAATATATATACACACACACACATATATATATATATCCTTTTACTCTTAGAATAAATTATTTTTCAAACAATATATTCACAATATTATGTATTTTATATTTTAATGAAAAATAGATGTTTTAATTTTATATTTTAAAATAAAAAATTACACACATTAATGAAATGTACTACGCTTTTTAGAACAATTACAAAATATATATTATATCAATTATTATGTATGGATTGATGCATATTTCTATCTGAAAAAGTTTTGTAGTTTTAAAATACTGTCTTAACGTCATTTTAAATTCATGAATGTAAACCTGGAAATCTGCATCAATTTCAATGGAATCAGCATTGCATTTTGAAAAAATAAAAAATTACTGAAGAGTTTTGTGTACTACTTATTGCTAACGAAAAATTTTATTTATTTTTATACGTTTTATTTCAGTGATTTGTCTCTTTTCAGATCTTCAAACAATATGTAAAATTGCTCTTTTTAAAATTAAGGAGAAAATATAATCAAATAAGCCTTTCCCTAATTTGCACATTTTCAGAAGTCGGCAAATATTTCAATGCTCAATTAGAATGTAATAGTTTCGAAGGAAGGCTTAAGATTTTAAATGAAGTTTCATCTCATTAAATGAAAATGTAGGATAGGTAGAGAAAACCGAAATATTATCCTCATTAGTTATAATGATTAAAGCATTTATTGAGAATTAAAAATGAACATGCATGAAAAGTGAAACTTTCGGAAAGATTTTTCTAAAATAATTAAATTGAATTAAATTTAAAACTCTGTAAAATCCGTTTGCTCTTGAGATAATTAATGTTCTGAGAAAAGCTTTTATTTTTAAATGCAATAAGGTAAAACTTCTAAGTAATAACATTTTGTTTAGAAAAGTTTAATTAAAACAACCAGATATAAACAGATTTTAAAATAAAATGGATTTACTTTATATGTAATCATTCCGAAAAACATTTCATTTCTGTTAAATTATCTAATTGTAAAGTTATAAAAAAAAATTTGTTATATGCTTGAAAATCATGAGATATTTTATTTTTGTTATAAGGTAAAGGTACCGGAAGTATTCGTAATTTTTATACTTTCCTATGCCAGAAAAAACAAAGCTCCGCACAAAAGGTACCAAAAGAAGAAAAAAACGATGTAATCATCCCGGAAAAATGAACTTAAACTAAAATTCGATGAAGAAAAAACTATTTTGCAATTAGCGAGTGTTTTCTTTTTTAACATAACAACATAATACCTTTTTCATGCCAAGAGATTTTTTTTTAAAAAATGCATTCTTAGAAGAAAAATTCTATTCAATATTTTTTAATTAAATTATATTTATCCTTTTTGAAGAAAAATCATGATGTGTAGTAGAACCTTACAACATTGATTCTCACAAGTTTAGCAGACAGTAAAGCTTCGTCATCCCTTCTTTCGTAAAAAAGGACAGGAAATAAAACACATCTTTATTTCAACGTTTAAAATTTTATTTTAAAAAACATTTTCATATCTACACTTTCCTTTTACTAATTTTAATTAAATGTAATAAAATTAACTTGAAAATGTGAAATTTTCATTTTCCCCCTCAAAAAAAAAAATCATTTCAATTCCTTTAATATTGCTTAATTCTTTGTTTTTTCATTATTATCAGAGAAAATTCAAGATTATTCCATTCTTGGAATGTTATCAATCGGCTGCGATTCATTTCTGTATATATAGCCTAGAGAACTTATCTCTTTACTCTACACCATTCATTAGGTAAGACATATTTTGAGGAACTTCGTCAAGAAAGTCAACAGTTGGAATATGAATGCTGAATCACCAAAAAAAATTGGTAGTAGTATTACAACAGATAACTTGCTATTAAAAATGAAATCAAAGAAATAATTTAGTGTATTGAATTTTAGACGTGGAGATTATTTATGGGTTTTTGTATCTACTTTTATATAAGGTAGTAAATGAAGTAATTTCTATAAATTCGTTATACAGATTACAAGTAATCTCGTTCAGCGTATGTGTCATTTTTCCTACTCTCTTCACCTATTCGTTCTTCTATACTGATAATGTTATCGGAACTTTCAGTTCATAATTAATGTTATATTCCATTTAAGTATCATTAAAACATCCACAAAAAAATATTTATTTTGCAATTACTTATAAATTCTAACTTACGGAAAACTTTCTTTTATTCACAACTGTAAAAATATTTTCATTTTCCAATGAAATAAAAAATATTCATTTTTAAGACATGGACATCTCTAAATATCTTTCTTCTAAGGTATTTTTGAAAGGTACTATAAACCTTATACTGTAGGGGTGGATAAATAGCGGCCTGCCAAGTCAACAGAAAATCTGCTTTTAACTATTAAATTTCTTTCCCATGCTCTATCAAATATTCGTCTTGTCTATTACTATTAGGAAAACATAATTATTTTTTGAGTAAAACAAAATAACCGAAAGTGTTTTAACTAGAGATAATCTGCACAGTTTGGAGGATGAGATCATAAGAATACTTTAAAATTATTAGAGAAAATTGAGCCTAAATTCAACTTGCTGTGTGTATTGATTGATACAGCACCAGAGAAACTACAGCTTGAATTCATTGACTTGCAGTCAGATCACAGTGTGAATGAAATGTTTATGCTGTGACTTTGAGTTTTACATATCTTTGTGAGCTGAAAAACTTCCCAGTTTGAATAAATTTGCTGGGGAATTATTCTTTATATTGGAGCCGATATATATTTGTGTGGGCAAAGTTCTTCTTCTATGATGATCCACGAGAGTAAAACAGTTTCAAGTTGACTGACATAAACTTGAAGGCAGTCATGAGAATTAAAACAAACAATCTCACTACCGATTTAAAAAAAAAGTTGTAGAAAAGTATGATAAAAGACATTTGTCTCATGAAACTGATTCTAAAATTAAATGCGCATGCACCTATAGATAATATGCAATTAGTACAATAAATGAATTTATTAAAACTGCGACTATTTGCTTTAACTTATATTTATCATGAATTTCTATCATTTAAGGTATCCTACTTACGTTAACTTTTTTTTAAAAAAAATGGAGATATTGAGATTTTTTAGTCGTTTTTAGATTTTTTAGTACATTTAGAGAAAAAAAGGCTAAAGTTAAGAAGAGAAAAATAAATTACTACTACTAAAATGGAAAAAAAATGGGTAAAAATTGACAAATAATTACATAAACGGGGCCCACTCTGTACAAATAGTAAGTGAACAAATTCTCAATTTTTCAATTTTGATGTATTACTTTGCTATTCTTGTATGAAATGACCTTTAGGATAAGAGATATTTTAATTTTTACAAAAGCTAGAGCACTTTTTCTTAGCCATTATATGAAATTGCTTAAAAAACAGTGCTAAATTCACATAAAGAACTGTAAATTTTGTAATAAAACAGTGATTGATAAATCTGAAAGTTAAAACACTTCTACTGTTATACAGAAGATACACACAAAATTTCAGCAAATTATTTTTAAAAAAATTTGAGTTATCGCAGTCCCCGTTTGAACTTTTCGAAAAAAACACATTTCGAGTAAAACGCATTTTAAAGTTTGACATCTTATGTAAAGTTATGGCATCTGCTTTGACTAAAACACTTGTAGTTTTTGTTCTAGTGCAGCGATACTCAACCTGCGGCCCACCGAGCCTTTTTAAGTGGCCCGGTCATGAACCATTGCTCTGAGAAATTTAATTATTTAAGAACAAACACTGTGTTAAAAATTTGGTGGTAAATTCTGTGTCAAGAAATCAACTGTATAAATTTTTCTTTTTGCTGTCGGGTGTCGTACGGGTACGAATTGATATTCTTTTTCTATTTGGAACGGTTACGGTTAATGATAACAGACAAAAGTGGAGCAGCAACAATTTTATGGGTGGAACTTATTTTTAACTATCTGTGTCATATCTTGCAAGCGAAAAATATTGGAAGAAAATACATAGTTTCAAGACGATTGGGAGGTTGACTATTCTGTAGTAAAAAACGAACATGGATCAGTAATTGTTTGATTTGTCATGAAAGTGATGTATTTAAAAAATACCAATAAACAGGAATCATTCAACGACACATTTCGTCGAAGATCGTTTTCATAAGTTGATAAATAGGCTTTTTCTGGAATAATCCTTGCAACAGCAACAAAGTGTTTTGTCAGTGATAATATCACAGCGGTAACTAAGACATATCCTATGAAGTTTGTTATATTATTGGTAATCATATGAAACCATTTACTGATGCAGAAATTGTGAAGGAGTGTTTCTTAAATGTTTCTAATTCAGTGTTAGCGACAAAAATATAAAATATAAGAAATAATAATTAAAAAAAAAGCAAAACAGAAGTTATAATATTTTGATCAATTTTCCACATTTTAAATTACCAATGTTATCTTGGTCTTAAAGCATTTCAAATCCCCCCTCCATCATTTATCCTCATATTGCAGCCCTCGTGAAATAACTAACATATGTATGCGGCCCGCGTGAAATAGCTGACATAAGTATGCGGCCCAGCAGAAAAAAAGGTTGAGTACCCCTGTTCTAGGAAATAGAAAATAAAAAACTTGGTATTTTTATAAAGCTAATAAGATGACCTATAAAATAAAATTATAAAAAAAAATTCAATTTTTTTAAAAAAAATCATGATTTTAGGGTAGTTGGATACCTTAAAAAAGGGTGGCTCTTCATTATCCTGTACTCTCACAGTGTAGCTTGTGAGCCAAAACATGTTGCCTCAAACGTCTTGAATGACGTGTCATGGATGACATTTAAACAATTTTCTCTCTTAATTGTCATCATCTTTATCATCCTAATAAAGGATGATAATTATGTAGCAAGTTGCCCCCCCCCCGTCAATATTACATTCATGCACACAAATATAATTATCAAATTCCGATCAAAACTATAAACGAAATATTTGAATTTCTTATCTTTTCTTTCCCGTTTTACTTTTTAATACAAATTACATTTGTAATTGTAAATATACTTGTTTATCTTACTAATGTTCACGTTTCTTTGGTAGAGTAAAACAGACAATATGTAAATGAAATTTGTTTTGAATTTTTTTTAAAATAATTATTTTAGAAGTTATGCACAGATATTCTTAAAATTATTTCATCAAATACTTATTTACATTGTTTTTAAATGAAGTTTGATAAATATTAAATGTTTTGATGAAGTTTTTATTCCATTCTTTTTGTCGAGTTTGTTCATAGATCAGTTAAGGAAAAATATTTTTTTAAGTTTAATTTTTTTCTCTAATTTTAAATACATAAGATTTTTTTCAATAATTTTTGAAACATCAGTGCGATAAAGTGGGACCAAAAAGCTAAGAAGATAAACTTGAATAAATATTTAACTCAGAACTCCAAAAAATGGTTTTATGTTTTTCTATTTTTATTTGTGTGAAAAGCATTTTGTGAGATTTTTAGAACTTTATATATTTTTCCATGTTTGTAGTAAAAAAAGCGTGATTTTTTTGTTTAAAGATGTCCAAACTCTAGCTCAAAAATGCTTTTATTTGGTCTAGTAACCTCAAATATCTTTTGGGTAGTATATTCCTCTTGAATTTAGAATATTCGCTGGAAGTGTAGATAAGTTAGTTTTTCGAAAACCCCTTTTACAGCGCACATGTCTCGATCCCAGAACTAAAATAAATTCTTCCCTGGTGCAAAATAAAATTCTGATAAATTTGCACATTTCAACTCGAAAATGGTGAAGTATTTTTTATTCTGGCTGCTGCATTTACAGTTGAAAGAATATAGAAGTGCATGGGGGCTTATTCTCGTCATTTTAGGTCTTTCCTCAAATACTTGGGATTTTAACATTAAATCAATACAATAGTGTATGTGTGCGCGCGCATTTACTTTTCAAATTTATACTCCCTACAGTTTTTAAAATCAGTCAAATCAAAGTAATTAAATACAATGAAAACTTCATTGCTTATAAGCATCTGATACTTGTTCTAAGTTTAATTTTGGAATTTAAGAAAATAATCAATTTATTAAATTATTTTTCTATTAGTGTATATTATTGAAAACAGTTAAGACTTTTATTACGATATTATTTATATAATGAAGAATATTATATCACATTGAGCATTTTAAGTTTCTTCAAGCATAACATCAAGTTGTCTATTTTATTTCGGTTAATAATTTCTTTTGTGATGGATTTCGGACAATGTTATTGTTCTCGTTTAATTGTGCAGTATGTAGCACAGTTTAAAAAGTAACACATTTGTTTTTATTAATATTTAAAATATATTTCAGTAGAAGGTTTTTAGAATTATAGATTTTGTTACTGTTTTATATAATGCAGGAATTTTCAAAAACTCTTTCTTAATATCCTTTATTGAATTGCATAATAAATGGTTTTGTCCAATAAATTGCTACACTGTGAATGTAAACTGCATTTTATTGTTAAAATGCTTTTCATTTTTTGTCACTCTTATTTCAGTGCACTTCTGAAAAGTGTGAAAAACATCCCATTCATTTTGTTGGAGCAATTTTCTTCAATAGTTCTTTTTTTGTCACGTCTCTATCTTTATCTGTCAAGTTTATTCCGTTATTTTTCGTCTTTGTATATTTTTTTAAAATGGGAAACATATTCTTGAGGATATCTGGTAGAGTATCCAATGATTTTCTGCAAGTAACGCTTCCATAAATAAATTTTTTTCATACCACTAACTGATTAAAAGAATTAATATTAATATTTTGATTTATTTGTGTGTGGAGTATCACTTTAATTTATCTAAACAAAAATATGAAAAGTTTCTGAAACTCAAATCAATACATAGGGTGTCAGAAAAGATGGCCGCACTTTCTAAAATAAATTAAAAATAAACAAAGATTTTTTCTAACGGTTTTTATGTTTCATAAAGAAAAGATTTTATTTTCTGCTTTAGGAAATGCTAAGTAGATGGTGCAACGTTCACGTTTTGTAACATTCTCGTCTCAAAATCGCTTCACTGCAAGTTGTGTGTGAGGGGGGGGGGGGGTAGATATAGCGAATTTAAATTTGCAACACGTGTACAGCGTAAATTTCAGACTACCTATAAATGAAGTCCAACTTCGAGATCTACAATTCATAAGAGGCATGAAAGATTTATGATGAAAGTTAAGTATATTCAAAAGATATATATAAATATATAATATAAATGTCGAGTGGTAATGATTAATGTCGTAATCTTGGCGACTGACAGTTATTTCTTATTAAGACATTATTCCGAGAGTATATGTGCAGGAAGAAAATGTTGGATTGATGAGGCATCATCTTGTATAAGGTTATTCCACTTTATTTCACATTTATTCACAAAAACAGGGAAATTGACGACAGAACGAAGAAAACGAAGACACTACGCACTGCAACCGGCTACATGATGATGAGCAAAGAAAAGAAAAAGGCCGAATTTCTAGAAATCTCGGTATTTATAAGAAGCTCAAATCACATGATCTGGTTGTGTGGGTGGATGTAATTCAAAAGATTCCCGTTAGGCTGGTAGATAGTTTGTTATTTACGCGCGTATCCTAATGGCCAGGACCATTACAAATTGCAAACATGTTCAAGATTAAATTACTGGGAATTAGTACATATACATACAGTGAAATGTCGTTTATCCGAACGTTTATTATCCGAAGCGTCAAATATCCGGATCATTTTTTTTCAGAGACCTTGCAGCGAAAAAAAACGAAGGTATACAATGGTGCAGCGGAAAATAAGTGATTATTTTCCACAATAAAATTGCTACATTTTGCACCTATTTTGCTTTTTCTTCAAGCACGTTTCCCGCATGTGATGATTTTCAATATTGGTATAGTGCCCAGTTTCATATACTGCACTAATCGCATTCGGTTTTCTGTTATCTGAACGGTGTCCAGTCCCAATTGATTCGGATAAATGAACGATCTATTGTATATATATATGACATGATTTGAAGTCAGAAACAGACTTAGTTTTTAAAATAATCTTTATTTGATGAAAGTTAGACATCATCTGACTCTAAGAGGCAGAGAGAAAAATAGACGCCACCGAAAATCTTAAGTGGGTTAACACTTAAGACACCGATCGCGGATTTCATGAGTGCATTTGAAAGTTAATGCTGACATATAGGGCTATTGAATATAACGATCTGGAATTAGACATGTTTATTGGCTAGGCCATATGTTCGGAAGAAATAAATGGGTGATTAGTTTGATACTTGAAGAGGTAATGATAAAATAACAGTTAAGTGCTAGTAGGGAATATATATATATATATATATATATATATATATATATATATATATATATACATGTAAGGATAATTAAATTAGATTAAAAAGTAAATTCCTTATCTAGCACTATCCCTATCTAGCATATATATTCAGGTTTTTTAACTTGGTGGATAATTGCTTTTCATTAATTTCAAGACTCTTGATTCTCTTGGAAAAAGATCTGTAAGTAAGGAAATTTTGTTGACTTTTTTTTTTTTGAAAAATACTTTTCTTGCGTAATTGTTTTGGGATTTTTCTGCTTTAAGAATTTGGGGAGAATTTGTTGCAGAATAGTAGTCAGTGGTTTTATCATACTTTCTGTGAGTTTTTATGTACTTTGAATTTTTGTTTATTTTATTTGGTTTTTCCTACCGAGTTGCAAAGGGGGAAGGTTGGCGCCTTCAAACTATTTTAACCCCACTTATTCGGTCCTAAGTCCGAAATTGCTTTCTGACTCGCTAGGTTCTTTTTTATAGTTCCTTTTTTGTATTTTTCTATAAATTCGATCTTCATGTTTAGCTTTTATATTTTTATTACGTTATTTCTTGTTATGTTCATTATCTATTATTTCTGGTTTTTTATATATTATACAAATTTCTTTCATATATATATATATAGCCGCTCTAGCAGAAGTTGAGATGACGTTACTCCTATCGACTCGATGTGGTGCACATATTGAAATCTTATTATAAAACGTAAAAAAACTTTGGTATTTCCTTCATGGAACATAAGAAACCATAAGTAAATATCTTTGTTTATTTGTAATTAAAATTAGAAAGTTTAGTCATACTTTTTGGACACCCGGTATAAAGATTTTTCCATTAACTGTTGAAGACTCAATTTTTTTTCTTTCTTTTTTTATCTTGAGGCTCTTAAATAATCTAATCTTAACTTAATTAATGATTAATCCTTTTGTTTATAATTATTAGAGAATTAATTCATCATTAATAGAGAACACGTCTCAAACAATTTATTGCTGAGAAACGACATTCTTTTTCACACACGACAGGAAATTTCTTGAAATCATAATGGACCTTTCTATTGATATTTTGACATTTTTTAAAAAATTATTTCTAAAGTTATTATATTATTATATCGCAACAAAAAAATATTTATAATTAAATATCCATAAAATTTTATAAAAGGGAAATAAATATTTTATAATTCATTTACTTCATCTTCTTGAAGAAATATCTTACCGATTGCAATCTATCCAAACAAAATGAAATTGCCTGTTTCTGATATCCGCATTCACTGTTCACTTGTTTCTCTCTAGACTGACAACTTGATATGCCATTTCGTACGTATCCCTATCTTGACACGTGAAACATTCTCAAGTCCTGAAACAATAGTCTCCGATGACTGTCTGATAACTGTCGGAGACAATGGTCAATTTTGAGAAGTCCCTGTAACTGCGTGCAGTACCAGACATAGTTCACGAAGTCAGTTATGAACTGCGTTCGGGAAGCTTCTCAAAGGATTGAATAATAGTTCTGTAGTTTTGAAAAGTTTCGTATGTTATCGTAAGAGTTTTTAAATTGCTAAAGGTAATGACAATTGTTGGGACTAGAAAAATTATGTTTATGTAAGGGGACGATGAACCACGCACACATTAAAACTAATTTCTCAAATTGTTAGCTTAATTAGCTGAAATTGGAATCAATATAGTAAATGATTATTATATTTCACAATTTAAATTTATATTTTTAAAAAATATTATAAACTGATTTTCTTTAAAAAATTAAATTTTTTAAAACTAGTTTTAAAAATGTCCTTTGCGCATTAATTTTTAAGATATGTGCATAATTTTTGTTTTATGTATTTATGAACTATAACGAAATATATCTGTGCATGGATTTTAAATACAGAATAAAATTTGTTGAAAAAAAAAGATAAATTTCCTGTACTCTATGAAATATTTCACCAATCACACATTCTAGGTATTCAAAGCAACACAAAATATGATTATGGTAATTTTTTTGAAAAATTAATGCACAAATCACAATGAACTATTGCATACTTCATAAGTTATAAAAATTTCAAAGAGGTATGACGTAATACAAAACGTGTAATGAGCATTTTACATAACAGTGAAAGGAGAAAATTTTCCGAATGAGAAAAGTACATTTTTTAGACATTTATTTTTGTAAAATAAAAAAATAACTCAGTAATTATTAATCAAAATGACAAAATTCTTTAACAGAATTATTCAATAATGTATAAGAAATATATATTTTTATCGCAAAAAGTTAAAATCGCAATTTTGACCAAAATTTGACATTGTGAAGGTACACTATCCCCTTAATATCTATAAAAAATTTTAGAATGATTTAGTTCTGAGACGAAAGTTGATTTATATTGAAAAGAAAATAATAAAAAACCAAATGGTTCACAACTTATAATGGATTCGATAACATTACTTTTTGAAGATGCAATCGAATAAAATGAAATCATCGTAGTTAATTTGATTTCAAATTCGATGAAGTAAATTATAACTTGTAAAATAAATCCATTTAAAAGATTAAGTTGACATTTGTCAATATCCGCATTCGAAATCATTTATGTATGTATTAATTAGACGTCAATTTTTTGAATGACTCCTTATTTCAATCATTTCTTTGAATTAATGGATAACAACATTTGCTTCATAAGTTGTTTTTAGTTTGTTTTCGAAGGGTTCCTTTCCTTATCAAAAGAGGTGTAATGTGTAGAATTGTTTGAAAACATGCCTAGATTACATAGATTTATATCTATTCTAAATATATGTCCCAATGATTGAGTTTTAAAAAATAAAACCTGACGAAAAAAAATTGAGAAATCTTTTTTTTTTCTTCTTCCGTAAAAAAGCATGCGTCAACAGATTGTTAGACTTTTAACTTCTAACAAAATGTATATTTTTAAAAACTGTAATGATTTAAATAAAATCATAATCAGATATCACATCGATGATGTAATAAATTATTAAAATCATTTAATTTAAAAAAAAATTGCAGAAAAATAATTTACTAGCTTTACTTATCATGGTATGGATTTTTATTCATATCCTATAAAAGGATAATGAATTATTATTTAGCAAAAAAAAATAGTATATCCCGATTAGTAATGATCAAATTAAAAATTGTATCTGTATAAAATTTAAGGTATCTGACTATATGTACGGCATCCTGATTTTTCAAATCAATATAAATGAATAACTTTTTTGATAATACGTGTCATTTGAATTAGAATATAAATATAAAATTGCTTTAAGAATATTATAATAATAAAAAACTATCTAAAAGCTTTTTTCCTGAAAGAAATGAAGACAAAATGAACTCTTCAAAACATTCTCTTTTTATGGAAAATGGAAAATGCTTCAATAATAATATTTTCCCTGCATATAGTTAAGACTTATATACAAAGACTGAATTTTTTTTGAAATACGTAATTTAGAAAAAGATTTATTTTTGTATTTTAATACATCAGAGTAGTGAAATTCTTTTCTAAAAAAACCCGGTTATATTATTTCAATTTATAGTAACTCGGAAAATAATGTGATTTTTTTCAAAACTCCTCGTTCAGGTTCTATAGAGGTCTTAGCTATACCTACGAAAATATTGTTACAGAAGCATTTTTCCTGAAAGAAAAATGCTTAGAAGATATATCATTCATTCTTTATTTTTTGCCAAAAAAAATAAATAAATAAATAAATAATAATAATAAATAAATGAATTGCATTGCAATAATTTTTATTATGACAATATTTTGGAAGCAATTTTATAAGTACGTTCTAATTAAAGTGATTCTTAATATAAAAAACCCCTTCATGTGTATGTTTTTGCTAGATAACAGTCCTGAAAGCAGTCAGTAACCTTAACTGACTTAAGTGAATGTATGTAATTATTCAGAAAGAGACAATTTGACAACTGTTTTGGTAATTCAGAATGTATGTGTTTTGGAATTCCAAAGTTTATTCGATGAGAGTCATTAACTCTAAGCCCATTGCAGTCGTCTTTTCACTGAAGGAACCGTCACAGGCAGTATGCACGGAACAACTTTGAACTTGAAACCGACCGTTTCGAAAGTACTACTTCAAGCACGATGTAGCACTACCTCCTGTGATGTTTAAATTGTTTGCAAAATTTCAGAAAGCACTTAAAGCACGCATCATTACTTTGGATACGCACTGCACTAAGTGTGAAATGGCACCACGCTACAAACATGCTTTAGAATACTGAAATTATTTTTACTGGATTGATTAAAAGCATTTTCTATTTTATGGAAATTTTTACTAGATTTCAAACTCTATGTTGGCTTAGAAAGGAGGGCAATAGTATGGTTGGAAACTTCGAAGGTAAAATAGTCGAGTGGTTACTAGTTTGCCCTCGTTTTGTTCACATTGCTCATCGAATGGCTGTAATCCATCTTAAGGTTTCCGACTACCCTAAAATTGTGAATTTTGCCAAAAATTGACAAACTTTTTTCTTAGGATTTTATTTTAGCGGTCATCTTATTATCTTTATAAAAACACCATGTTTATTATTTTCCATTCACTAGAGAACAAAAACTACGAGTGTTTTAGTAAATGTAGTTGCCACTACTTCAAGCGAGATGTCATACTTTAAAATGCGTTTTAATCGAAATGTGTCTTTTTGAAAATGCTCAAACGGGGAAAACGATTTCTTAAAAAGTTTCGAAAATAATTAATAGAAATTCTTTGTGTATGCTCTGTATAATAGTAGAAGTGTTTTAACCTTCATATTTATCAATCACTGTTTTATTACAGCATTTGCAGTCCCTTTTGTGAACATAATCACTGTTTTTTTTTTAAACAATTTCTAATAACATAAGATAAAGTGCTCTACTTTTGTAAAAATTAAAATATCTCTTATCCTGAGGGTCATTTCAAAAACGAATAGCAAAACAACACATCAAAATTGAAAAATTGAAAATTCGATCATAAACTTTCTGTACAGATTGGGCCCGTTTATGTAATTTTCTGTAAATATTTACCAATTTTTTTTCCATTTTAGTAATAATAATTTCTTTTTCTCGTCTTAATCTTAGCATATTTTTCTTAAAATATACTAAATAAATCTAAAAACCACAAACAAATCCCCATATTTCCATTTTCAAAAAAAAAAGTTGCCGCAAGTAGTCGGCTATCTTAAACGTACGTATGTGAGGGTGGGGGTGAGTGAGTGAGTGAAAGAGAGATAATTCACGTTAATTTTCTTTTAAGAGATTTAAATTTATAATCATCTTGAGCCATCCAACACCTCGTGTGAAAATTAATTTGTAGTTTACCCGCCTAACGGGAAATAACCGTAACCTTATCTCCCACAAACTGAACCTTTAGCGACTTTAAAACAGGATGATTCAATCTGGCATCATCCGCGTATGCGGACCATTCAGAAAAGCCTATACCTAGGATGGCGAACCATTGGGATGCGTGCCATCAATGGCACGCGACACAATATTTTGGGCACACCAGCGATTTGCATTTTATTTCAAAACAACTCAGTTCACTATGAAGTATTACGAACAACGCGAGTGATCGGCTGGGTTGATTGATTATTTGGTTTTATGGCACAAGAGCCAAATAAGGCTAAACTACGCCAAACGGTGGGGTGGTTGGGAGCACATTCGTTGGTTATTATCTTGCCTTAGTTACGTCGTGAACTACAATTGCTTATGATGCTAAGTTTGTCTACCCATACTATAGTCAATTTCGTTGACACTACTGTATTTTAAAGTTTATTTGTATTATATTTACGATTTTTACCTATTATTTAACATAACCAGTTCAGCAAAAGAACAAAAAGTGCAAGATAGTAAGTGTAACAGAGAATTTCAAACTTAGGGAATCTAGAAATACAGCTTGATTAGTAAAAGCGACAAAGAGCGGTGAGTGTTTTATGTTCTGGAGCAGTGGTATGCAGAACATCGTCAAAAACAGCATTTGTAAACAAATCACAAATCCTCTTGTCAAGAAAGTGAGCCACAACAAAAAGAACCTGAAAAGTGAACCTTAGAAACTTTTTGTGGCAGATGACTAATTCAGTATGTTTCCTCATCAATTGATTCCATGCCTGCAACAATGAAATTAAGTGATTCTATCCCAAAATATCATATTACAAGTTAAAACTGCCTTAATCAATCCAAATTATTTCACACATAAGTTTAACTACTAAGTAAGCATTTTTGAAGAGTTTCTTCATAAAATTAACGTTATATTGATATGAATAATTAAAGTGATAAAATATTGTAAAGTTAATATTATCTGCGTAAATATAATTTTTAAAATCATTTTATCCTTTTTTAGCACTTATATATTTATATAATATTTTTCATCTTATCGAACGAAACAAAATTATACAGTAGAAAGAAAAGGGAACTGCAATAGCACTTAAATATCAAATTTTAGCTTAACAGCCATAGGGTTACGAATTTTCCTTAATTCAATCCAATTTATTTCACATATAAATTTAACTAATAAGTAAATATTTTTCAAGAGTTTCTTCGGATAAAATTTACGTAATATTGACATGAATAATTAAAGTGATAAACTATTGTAAAGTTAATATTATCTACGCAGGTTTATTTTTTAACATCATTTTGTCCTTTTTTCGCATTTATGTATTTATGTAATATTTGTCATCTTATCGAACGAAGCAAAATTATGCTGTAGAAAGGGAACTGCAATAACTATTAACCAATTAATTTTGACTTAAGAACCAGAGGATTACGAATTTTCTAGCGCCTTCGTGTCGTCTAGCTTTGAAGTATTTTAAACCATCTATAAAAACATTTTTATTAATTTTTTTAATTATTATTTAATTATTAAAATGTATAAGTTGAACATATATATTTAGATGTTACCTAGCACATTACCAAATAATTGATAATGTTTTAATATTACGCTTTCGGTAATGTACATAAATGCAAATTGTGTGTGTGTGTGTGATAGAATTTGTTTTGAGTTCATAAAGATTTAACAATAAAAACCTCTAGAAATTATTAAATAACAGCTGGTTGGTAAATTTACCATCTGTACCTTTAATTAAAAACCCTTTTGGAATCATAAAACAAAAGCTAACCAAAATCAACCAACAAAGTATATAACAAACCAGAGAAAATGATCTATAAGTCAGCTTATGATAGACTTTTATCTTGATGTGTTGCTAAGAGTTGTTGTCTTTTCTTTTTTTTTCTGAAGCACTTTGAGGATACGCTGAGAGTGTATTATTTCTGCCAGATCAACTTAAAAGATATTAGATTGTCTTGGCAAAAATACCAAAGAAGATAATACAATATTTCAAATCCCTCTGTCTTTAGTTATAACAAAAATGAAGCAACATTAGTCGGCACTTCTACTTGTAGAGATTCCTTAGATATATTTTAAAATATAATTTTCTAAAAAATATTATTTTGTTACTTGAACTCGAAAACTCCTAGATTTTTTTGAAAAAAGATACCCAGAGAGGTTAAAACAATATTTCAAATCTTTGGTTACAACTGAAATGAAAGAAACATGAGTTGGCACTTTATTTGTAGAGAGAAATTCCCTAGATATATTTTTAAAATATTTCTTTCCAAAAACATTTCATTTTATTTCTTGTATATACTCATATTTGATAATCTTATTTGTGGAGTTCTTTCCGTAGGATTAAATCAAAATTGGATTTTGGTTATTTCCAATTAAAAACGATTGAAACTTAAAAATAACTAGATTAGTTTTCTTTATATGTTTTAGCGAAATAAATAAAAATATAAGTGTTTTTGTTAGCATTATATAAAATGTGCTTATTTTTATCATTTCTAATTTAATCAGAATTTTAATTTAAATAGATATGATACGGTATTTTTTACTTCCTGATTATTCTTTTATCCTGGTGTTCTGATACAGAAATTATTTTCGTTCTAATGTGAACAGACATAGTTTCTATATAAAAAAGTACTAAAAAACACACATAAAATGAAACTGCGTATAACACTGATTAGCTATTGACATGTTTTAGTTAGCTTATCATATCTTCGTAATGGAAAAAAAATTAAACATTTTTTTGTGAAAAAATGCGTTAAACATATGTTTTAATTCTTCTTGAATGTTTATGTGAAACATATTGTATTTCTTACGATAAAAGGCAAAAATTTAACGAACATATAACATGCTCTTGAGAAATTTTCTTTAAAATCATAAAAGAGTTTTATAAAATGCTTTAATGAAGGAGCAATCTAAAATGTTTTAGTGAAGGAGTTTTATAAAATGTTTTAATAGACTTAATGTTAACTATAATGTTCCTTCAAAAGAATTTCACTTGTTCATTTAAGCACTTGCGTATTATACTGTCGGCCAATTTCGTCAATTCCACACTTCTCGCTACTTAAAATATATCGCCAAGTATTGCCATATTCTTATTATTATATTTAGGTTGCACGAGAACGGTTTCCCACTATTCACTGGTTATCGCGGCTTTTGGCGATGTCTTTTGATTTGTAGAAATTGCTCGACTAGCTCCGAACAGCAGTTTGGAAAATTTACAATAAGTTTATACTTTTGTCTCATTTTCTAAAATTATTTAATTCGAAAAGAAAAGTCATGTTGCCCAACCGGTATAGTGGTTAGCGACGCTGACTGCGGTGCCGTAGGTAAAAGGTTAGAATCCCGGAAAAGACATGGGTTTTTGTAAATGTATAGTGCCTTTGCGGCATGAAAGTGCTCTAAATAGCCGTCGAGCCGCAAGTCCTCTCGTGTGGTTGGTGGAAGGGGAAAAGAGGTGGGAGGTCTCTGGCCACCCCCAGGGTTTTCTCCCTCTAAATTGGGTGGAACCGAGCAAAATCGTACTGTCACTGCATGGTACTCAAAGCTGAGGCTAACGACAGGCGTAAAAATTCCAGTCCTTAGCCGCGATGAATTTCGCAGGCCTCGATTTCACTTCGTCAGGCAGGTGGCATTAGTCACAGCAACAACCGAAGTGTTATTATAAAATAGTGCCTAGTTAAATAATAATTTTGTTTTTATTCATATAACATATTTTCTTTTAGTTGACTTAACAAATGTTAAAAAAATTTCCATGTGAAATTTTGAAAAAAAAACAGTTAAAGAATAATTGTCTTTGAAATACATATATATACAATTAAGGGGTATTTTTAGACGCCATTTTGGAATCAGGTTCGGTTGTAAAGAAGAGCTAAAGGGCATAACACTATCAAAATTGCAGAAGAAAGTTTAGTTATAAAATGTGTAAGGATCTTGCCTCCGTGCCTAGAGATGTGGGAGAAAGGGAAGGAAGCCTAGCCATGTTTAAAATTACATAGTTTATTTGCAACACAAACAACAACACAAGCTCTATCAATTAAAACTAAAAGATTAAACTAATGAAGACAATTAACGAGGTACACGAGGTATGAGAAGACTTTAGCTACCAGTAACGCTTACTTCAATTCAAGTACACTGCCTTCTTAGCTATCTGATCTATATTCAACCTCTAGTGACAAATCGTCACCTAAATTATTACAATTATTAAATACAGAATATTGGCGTTAAACTTTAAATTTGATTAATCTCTCTCTCTCTCTAATCCGCTCTAATAGCCTTCCCTATCTCTCTAACTTGAAAGCCTAGACTTTATATAGTAGACATAGTTTACATGTTTACGTTCTCTTCTTTAGAGGGAGCGTTTTAATAAAATAGATTTTAAGGACCACAGATTCCCCAAGAGGATTTGTTAGTGAGAAGGTCGTGGATAGAGCCGTCACAAAAATGTAAGGTGAATTATTATATAATAGCCACTCTCAAATCAATCAATATTTTAGTCCAATGTGCTTGAAAGGAAGAATTTACAATTTAATTCAGTAATTGTTGATTTATTTACTCATTGTACTTTATCAATGGTTTGGGTATGACGAGAATATGACATAAGAGAAAGTTTTATGTCATAATTTCTTAAGAATTTTTTTAAAAAAAATTTGATGTAATGAAAGAAGGATGTCTAATAGGTAACACACAATCTTTGAGGAATCTGACTTTGAAATATTTGTTTTATGCGATTTTTATGTACTTTTATTTTAACTTTTGATGTAAAAGCACAAAGATGTCTGGTGGCATGGTCAGTTATGCGAAAATCTTTTTTGTTAAACTGAACTTGCTCATGAACTCTGTGCGTGAGTCAATTAAAGTACATTCAAACGGTTTGTCCGTCAGAGGTACAACTTGCAATAATTTAACAACTGTTTTGTTTAATTTTCCTTTATAGATTGACATTTATCCCAATGCCCCTTATAAAATTAGAAATATATATATCTTGAGTAATACCAGACTATTAATATACAAGTGAAATAAATCAAATTAATATTTCTTTTTGTACTCCAAAGAGTCCAAGTTTAAGATGAACATTTTGTAATAATTTTAACCTTAATAACAACTATTTATCATTTTTTTGCTTTTACGCGCGCGCGCGAAACAACTTTCTTATATTTAATATTGCTAATATTTTCATATATAATTTTGGTAGATATTAATTTCTTTAATTTCTAATAAATGGACTCGATGCCGAATGTAGTGCGATATATTTGCCTTATTAATATATAGGGCTCCAACATTGGTAACCCATTTTTTACCCCTAATTAAAGCTCGACGTGGCATTGACGTCTTAAACAGCCAAAAGTGTCCAGAAAAAAATTCAGCCATGCTGCCTCAATAACCGTCCATTACTGAGAGCAACCGATGCAATATTTTGTGCACTAACTAATTTTTTAATAATTCCGATCTGTAGAGGGAATCAAAATCCTTGCCTTGATTATAAATTCATTAAAAAATAAACGTTCAATACTAAAATGCAACTTTTGTATCGTTGAATAGGTCGATTGTAGTGTGTGCGTGCAGTAAATGACACGAATGCTCCTTCAAGAGTGATCCTGGGGAACATTTGTAAGAAAGACATCATTTATTGCCCAAATGGAGAGGATTCAAGAAAAAACTTAATGTGTTCTTTTGTTTCATGAATTAAAATCGCATCTCCCGTTGATGTTCAGCCTAAATTTCGATGTTATTATGGAAGCAAACCTCCTGGTGCAAAATCAATTAAGCAATGACATGAAACAGGCAGTGTGATAAGGGTAATCCTAGAAGTGGCAGGGATAGTGTGAGTGAGTGAATATTAATGTCGCACTACTCAGCTACACTAGGGCTTTTGGCCACGGACCTCGTAATTTTGAACCATGGTCAAGTAACAAGGACGACACACCTAAGCTGACACCCCCTCTCCTAACTTCCACACCAACGGGAGGACGTTTGAATTTCGATAGATTTAACGTGCATTCACGGTAGGTCTTCTGAGGTACTAGGCTCGATCTCGTGATACGCAGGACACGAGGCCGTTACTTTGACCACTAGACTACCAAGGCCACAGGGCTAGTGTGAGTAAAGCAACTCTCTCTCTGTTGAACACATTCGGCAATCATTTCGATTAACTACTAACCCTATTAAATAACTCGAGAAGCATAACGTTAGTTCGAATATCGCAAACAAGTTTGGATAGAATTCTTCTTCAAAAGCTTAGGTTGCATGCTTATAATGAGTAAGACATGTTAAACAACACATGGCGGAAACTTGAATAACGTGTAGACCAGGGGTACTCAACCTTTTTTTCCGCTGGGCCGCATGCATATGTCAGCCATTTCACGCGGGCCGCAACATGAGGTTAAACGGAGGGGGGGG
>BMAV01000366.1:306758-322382 GCA_019973955.1 Trichonephila inaurata madagascariensis
AAAAGCTTAAGACCAAGATAACATTGGAAATTTAAAATATGGAAAATTAATCAAAATATTATTATTCCTGTTTTGCCTTTTTTAATTATTATTTTTTATATTTTTTTTATTTTTGTCACTAACACTAAATTAAAATAATTTAAGAAACACTCCTTCACAAATTTTGCATGAGTAAACGGTTTCATATGATTACCAATAATATAAAAAATTTCTTAGAATGTCTTTGTTACTACAGTGACATTACCATCAACAAAACACTTTGTTTCTGTTGCAAAGAATATTCGATAAAGCCTCTTTATCACCTCTTGTAAGAGGAAAAGTGCCATTGAATAATTCCTGTTTATTGATATTTTTTAAATACAGCACTTTCTTGACAAATCAAACAAGTACTGATCCATGTTTGTTTTTCACTACAAAACAGTCAACCTCCAAATCGTTCGAATATTTTTCGCTTGCAAAGTATGAAATATTGTTCAAATTTAGTTCCACCCATAAAACTTTCGCTACTCCACTGTTGTATGTTATCACACACTAACTGTAACCGTTACAAGTAGAAAAAGAACATCAATTCGCAGCCGTACGGCATCGAGATGATGAAAAGCAAAAATGATGTATTTGATTTCTTGTCAAAGAATTTCCAATACATTGTCTTAAAAGAACTTTTCAGAGCAATTAGTCATGATCGGGCCATTTAAAAAGGCTTGCTGGGCCGCAGTTTGAGTATCGCTGGTGTAGACGAAGGGGGAACATGTCGAAACTTATTGTGGTAAATGGTGTTATAAAAAAATTACCGTAAAATCCGGTGTATAACGCGCACCTATACTTTCAAGCTTATTTTTTTAATTTTTAGGTATATTCGCCGTATACCACGCACCCGCCTTTTTACGAAGAAACCTGAAATATTAGTATACATTGTTTTTATGTTTTGAAGTAATTTATTCGAGGTATTATCCCGAACTTTTGACAAGGACTTTAGGACTACAAATCTTTTATTTCATAAGGCAAATCATTTCTTTTATCTAAACAGTATTTCGATACATGTAGAAGTAAAAAAAATCATGCTCTCCCCTATATTTTATTTTTAAAACTATCGTTTTTATACCCGGCGTATAACGCGCACCCTTAACTTTCGATCTGATTTTTTGTGTTAAAAGTGCGCGTTATACGCCGTATTTTACGGTAATAATAGTACTTAAAATATATATAAAAAAACATGTCTAATTACAATAGTTTGAGCACAATAAATATTTATAATTCACCCTATATGCTCGATGTGATTTATGTCTGTCAGGTACAGGTGAGCAAACCATTCGCTGGAATTGTCTAGAATATTTTTTAAACCAGTCGCGAAGGAATTTGGCTGTGAAGATATGATATCCAACTTGCTAAAGAAAGAAAATTTTGAGAGGTTTTAAAAGTCCATTGGAATGGAATGCCATAATATGCGACAGGTATCATATAATCTTTCTGTTTCATTGATCAATCACCGAAACTTTTTTACATTATGAGGCGCCAGTTTGGTGTTTCCATTTCTGCGACTTTCTTTTCCATCCTGAAGAATAAAAGAAAGTGAGTGATGAGAAACAAGAAAAAAGTGTCCCACTTGGCATTTTGTACAGTGGGTGAAAGTTCTGTGGATGGATTAAAGATGAGGGGAAAGATACAATTCAAGCGAGTTCTTGTCACCATAAACGTTCGAAACTCAAGTGGAACGAGCCCTTTGGAGCATGCTAAAGAGATTGGTTCCGCTCTACGTGCTCACTGAATCTGTCACACAAAAATGACCTCAGAAGAATGAGACAATAAAAGGAGTTACGAAATTTTTCTATTTTATTGCGTTATAAACATCTTCGTGTGTTTTTTATGGGAGGGGGGAGAGCATTCAAACGTCTTTTTTTATTTCATGACTCTAGCATTGACTGAAACATATACTAGTATTTCAAACATTAAAAAATGATACATTTTCATTATTTTGAATCAGTTTTTAATTGCCGCCGGATGTCAAATATCGTAAGAAATTCTTACGTTGAGGGGAATTCTAAAGCATTATAGATATTAAATGCATATTGTTATTTCTCTTAAAGATATGAATTAAGGCTTGGGCATCAATGACTTATAAGCTGACAATTTAATAATGTCTAAATAAGTTATGGAAATGGATGAAAATTATCAAATCTTATGAAGAGAGTGTTCGGAAAAATTCCTGTGAGCATATGTAAATATTATGTCATACACATAGTAAAAAAGAAAACTATTTATATGAATAGCTTAGAGAAGTGGTTTTCAAACTGTATTCCCTGGACCCCCCCCCCCCCCTGGGATTCCACAAGGCATATCCAGGGGTCCATGAGTCACAATAAAAAATCGAAAAGAAACTTGTAAATATGTATGCAAAATGTGTGGATTCACATTCTCTGAAGTTTGTATAGTTACAAGTACCTCAATCTCATCCTATTCATTAAAACCGAAAATTTTAGTTTTATATAATATCTTTATATTTTACAATACTTTTTAAACCTTTATTATAATATAATAGAAGAAAATTAAAACGCGTTTTATTTATATATATACTTCCTACTAGATTGGGAGTATTATATTGTTTACTATATGGGTTCCACGGTATAATTTTATACTCGTTAGTGAGCTCAATAACTTGCAGAACTAAATAGTTTTATAATAGAAAATACACTTTTTTTCATTTGTGGAAAAAACACCACCTATAATGAAGCAGTGTGTAAGCAACGTATAAACATATTCTATGTTAAAATCTAAATTTAAGCAAGAACACCTCCTGAATATTCTGTTACGAATTCTCATGCAAAATGCTCAATATTTCTCACACATATATAAACATTCTAATGTGCCATTCAGATCCCAGTTACTAACAGGGGTGTAGTTACCACCGTATCAATGATACGGGGCCCCAAAATGCGTAAACAGAAAATCGTAAAATATTTAGGGATCCAGAAAAGTGCCCCTAAGGAACTTTGATACAAGGCCCACTCATAAAGTACCTATAACATGTTGATCTACTTTAAATATTATTTCGGGATGTATTCTTCTAAGTATGTGTATTGGGTTCCACTAAAACATTTTTTAGTTCTAGGGGTTCCAAGAAAACACCTTCAAGTTCTAGGGGTCCCATCATTAGAAAAAGTTTTAAGACAACTGGCTTAGAGTATCGATATTTATTTGGAAAAGAATTAAATGCTTTTCACATGAATAATTATGGTTGCATATTCCAATATAAATGTTTTACTTTATTTAATTATTGATATTTGATTTTTCTAGGTACTATTACCGGTCCTAACAAAACTATTAAGCCATTGATTCATATTACTGAAACAGCAAATAACGGTAAGTGGAATTCAATTAAGTATTTATTGAAATTAGAGATCTTATGACATCATATATATATATATATATATATATATATATATATATATATAATTATCACGCTTTAAGAAATCTATGTCATTGCTTAAATATTTTTTGCATATATTTTTATTCAGCTGTTTAGCAAAATATATCTGTTATTTATAGAAAACCTTCGTATTCGATGGTTTAATTAAACATATACTCTTTAATTTGACTAAAATTTATGCGAAATAAAAAGCATTTAATAATTTTTTTATAAATTTTATTTAAAAAAATAAAAGGTTTCGGATTTTTCTAAAAAAACACGTTGTTTTTTTATACATTATTGAATAAGTATAATATTTAAGAGTAATATGCGATGTGAACTATCTAGAACTTCTAATTAGTTTTTGCTTTTCTTCTTAATCAATCAATTATTTTTTTAAAAAAAATAAATAGATAAATTTGTGTCATATTTTTATCGTAAACCCATACTTAAGTAATTAATGAATTTTTAGTTCTAGAACTCTTTTCAATTATTTCATATTGTGAGCATTGTAAGAATACATGATTTGCTCGGAGACAAAAATGTTTCTATTATATTATTCAAAGGATAATGATGGTGAAAAAAAAACAATAGTGATTCATATTCAAATGAGATATCAGCGTATCATGCGTAAAAATTTAATATGATGGTTTTTTTCACAGTGGTCGAACTTGTTTTACATGAGGAACGAAACAGAAAGTGAATGCAAATGATGTGTAGCGGAACTAAAAATTCGTTTTGATACTTTCGTGTTTCCTCAGAAACGACAAATTCAAGGACATTTTCTAATAAACTTTCCTTTTCTTTCCTAAAACTGTAAACTTATTTGCACATACATGCATGGTCACTCTTTCTTTCTAACTGGACCATGGCTGTGTAGGATGCTTAATGTTTATTTTTATACTTTTCGACACATTATAAGAGAAAAGCCATCGAACTCTTGTATAAATTTACTTCCCACTTAGTAACAGTGACATTGATTCATTGTTTGTCAATTATTATATTTACGTAATACTCAAGCTTTTTCGATATCATAATTTTCCCCACAAAGTTGCCGAATTATTTTTCGTGTCTTATGAATAAATTAATTTTTTTAAATATGGTTACAGAGCAATATAAAATTTTAAATTAAATATTGGAAAAAATCATTATTTTCAAAATTTATAACACTCTATTGTTTTATTTGTACTTCCCTTTTGACAAAATCCATAGAAATTGAATTCAAAAATATTTGTATCATTTGATTTTTGTTCAAATACAGGATGAGAGATTATAATTAAATTTCCACTTTCAAAATACTGTAAAAAAACCACTGGTCAGTATGACTTCGAATTGGAAATGAATGTACTTGAAGAAGGGAGAAACAGCATGGCATAAGAAGAAAAAAAATGTGAAGTGTATCAATAGATGATGATGTAAGTGGTAAAACGGAAATGGATTCGGCTACAGTTAACATTTTGAATCGAATTACGATGGATTTGGCATGAGATACACATTTAGCTCACACAAGTCATAAGGATTAAGGTTCTGTGATCTTGAAGGCCAGACTGTTGAAGAAGACGGCTGATCAATCTACCACTTACGGAATGTCTTCTGAGCAGTTTTATGACTGGCTTTGCAATGTGTAGAGAAGCGCCAACTGTTGTAAACTTTAGAACGCTTTTCTTACGTCACATACCATTTCCTCCCTACTCCAAGTATATTAAGATCAAATTTGAAGTCATTCTGACCTGTATTTCTTCTTTTACAGCATTTTGAACATCTTTTTATTCTGTGGTAACATTATAGCGATGAAACTTCTTGCTTATTTTAATGTTCAATTCTGCCAAAATTCAGAAACTTTGTATCGAGAAGGCAGCAAGGACTTCATTTCAAGACAACCTCTAAAATATATTCGAAATTTCTTATGCTTATATGACGAGCAAACTCTGGTTTTGAATAATTGTCTAAATATGTCATTCTGGAGTTTTAGTGGTAGTAATAAAGCATTATTTCAGTTCTAATGCAAAAAATACAAAAAAATAGTATTAAGCGCTTTTGCATCACTTATAATTCAAGCACCAAATTAAATTTCAAAAAATCACCAATGTTTATATGAGAATTTCTACAAAAATAGAACAAAATTAAAAATGAAAAAGTGAATACGTGTGTGACATCTAGAAAATCGATAAATAGCTAGAAGTTCTTTACTGAATTTTAGCTGTCTCAGCAGGTGTAAATGGGTATATGGCAAAAAATAATATTTCCATAAAATAATAAACGATACGCTTATGCGAAAGGAGATCGGGAACTTGGAATATTCTGAAGGGCACTTCATATTATAATATGGTCTTTAACAGAAGATTTGCTTGCACCTCATTTAGAATATGTCTCTTTGTTGAGATCTTTGAAAATTCAAAACTGTTAAGACAGATCTTAATAGTATAGCCTATAAAAATTATTTTGTTTTTTACTGTGGTTGTGCTATTGGTACGCACACAAAAGTTGCACAAAAGCTAAAAAAATCATCAAATTCAGTTGTAACTGTAAGTTGTAAAATCTAGTTTCATTTGAAAACTCCCGAGTACTTTATGAGACACACATTAACTTGAGAAAATGGAGTAAAAATATATTGAGAGATATATTTTGCTTATGGTTTGATAAGATAGGTAAAAGAATTTTTTTTCTAAAGAATATGTTTTTACATTTAAAAATGCTCTCGTATAACTTAATACCTGAATACAAGGTTTTTATTTGATTATAATCATATCAAATACCTCATATTTTCTTGCTTAGTTGCCTTTATCATGTAATAGTACTTTTTTCCATAATTCTTTTGGGGCTTTTTTTAAGAAATTAATTTTTCCTCCTGATAAGGAATAAAACTGAGTGATTAGTTTCATATGCATAGGAAAGCAGCTTTTAGGCAGAGAATTGAATCTATTAGTTGTGTGGTGTTATCATTTTTATTATGAACTATAAATTTCACCTGATAACCATGCAATCAAGTTTGCCTTTTTTAATCTAAATGTCCCTGTACTTACGGAATACAGATGTATTATTTGTTCGTGACTTAAAAGACAATTTTTAATTTCTTATAGTTAAATAAAGAGTACTTTTTTGTTTTTCTACTGAAAGCAATTTAAATGGTAACAAATATTTCTTTTGAAATCGTTATTTAAGATATTTAAGTGATTCCTGGAGATCTTACCAGAGAGAATGCCGTTTACAATTATTTAGAAATTTCGTTTACAAATTCGTGTTTCCATTGTTTCTTCTAATTAGTAAAGTATCAATATTTTTGAAAGGTCAAGTACCTTGAATCCTTTCATTTTGATAAAATGGATGAATATAAGTCAGTGTTTCTCAAACTGTGGGGCGCGCCCCCTAGGGGGGCATGATAACCCTACAAGGGAGGCGCGAGTATATCGAAAAGTCGAAAACGAAAAATTATTTAAAAAAATTATTAATTTACTGAAAGTAAGCGTAACAAAATACTTTTGACATAACAAAAAAAATAAAATACACACATTTACATTGATATAATATACTTAAAAATGTATCTGTATAACACAATGTGTTTCATAATTAATTTAACAGTACTAGGTTAAGAACAAGTTTAATAATTACCAGTGGCCCTATGGGCATGCCATAAAATTATACATAAAATTTAATACTTATCTTGATAATTTGTACTGTTTATAATTAAAACCATATTGCAGCTTTAGAGTCAAAGCAAATTATTATTGCTTTCAATACATTATTGTATAAGGGGGGCGCGATGAAAATTATATATATATGACTGAAAATTGGGTCGCGAATACTGAAAGTTTGAGAAGCACTGATATAAGTCCTTAAATCCCATCTATTTGATGCATAACTTCATAAACAATTTTTTAGAAACGCGAAATAAGTATTGCTATTGGAAATATTATCCGTTCTTTGTGTTATTAACAGAATTACTATCCGAAAAGTAATCCATACTTTTGTCTACAATTTATATTTGTTGTATGCCTCTCTCTCATGGATTATATATTTTCATCTTCAAAGATTATTATTTTCATTATTACAGATTTGTTTTTCTTTTCATTTCAAGTGATATGATAATTGATGACGTAAAAGAAGCGTAGCATCCATAAATGCTAACCAAAACGTAATTACGCTCTCAATCATTAGAAAACGATCGAAGGGTATTTTATACCATGTAATAAAGCGTTAATTGATTGATAGATTGATTATTGACGTCACACGGCAGACCTCGTAATCCAATAAGCCGCAATCTCGTTTATCTGTAATCTAATAAATTTCATTATCAAAAACTTTAATTAGATATGCTTACAAATATTCATAATTTCGCATTCAGGAAAAATATTATTATTAGTATTATTATCTATCACATCGAATATCAAGCCGAGGTGACAAGTGATTATAGTTACGGACTCGGGGCCAAAGAGTCATGGGTTCAAGTCCAGGCGCCATTAAAAATCTGCTATATAAAGGGGGCCTATGCATATTAAATTTGTCGAGCTCCACTTAGTGGCATGGTGTAGTAGTCTTGAGAGGGGTATCAGCTCAGGTGACATCCTTGTCACTTGACCGACAACAATTGCCCTCATGTTGCTTTATAGTGCACGCTAATATTGCTGTCACTCACTTTTACTAGAGAAGATTACGGTGCATTTATACAATGACGATGATAGCCGATGAGTGAACGACTGAGTGAATATTAATGTCGTACTATTCAACAACAAGAGGGCTTTTGGCGACGGACCTCGTAATTTTGAGTCATGGTCAAGTGACGAGGACGACACCTTAGCTGGCATTCCCCACTCCTAACTTCCACACCATACCAACAGGAGACGTTTGAGCTTCGATAGATTTAACGTGCATCGCCGCCCAACACGGGGTGATAGCTGTTGGCGCAGGGGGGAGCTTTTATGTGATACATTATTTTAATTAGATGCGCGTTGGGCGTCGCGATCACTTTAGTTTCAGAACTGCGTCATACAGAAAAATCAAGAGGAGATAGAAATTTGAAGGTATATTTCGAAGAAATTATACAATATATTATATTCTCTCAATATATAATTATATGTATTTCATTAATTGCATTAAATATTCATTTATTGTGATACATTTTGTTATGTTACTAATTGGTACTAACAGTAGAATAACATAAATATAACAGTTTATTCGTAATATTTTGGTGGGTTGTCTTTTTATAATTACTTATCCAATTAGTGTCAAACATTATATTTTGCTCAATATTGCGCATGAAGTACATATAGTCAATTTTTCCTTATCTGTAAAGTTAATGCTAAAATTTAAAATTGATGAGGAACTTTTATTGTATAAAGTGATCATAGTATATTAAAAAATGTTACTTGTGTAATTTCAGATGTATAATATTCATTCGTAGCGTTATATTATGTATCATTATATTGTAACACATGCTCTTTCTTTATCATTTATTCTTACAAAGATGTCACTTTTTTTATTGAATACTTTAAAAATTTTCAGCGTAGTTATTACTTTCCTTTTTCATAAAATTTAAAATGTTTTTTTTTTTAATTTTTGTGAAAGTTTTTTTTTCTATTTTGAAATTGATTTAAGAGACATTTAAATTCAAAGAGTTACAAAATTATATTTATGATGATAAATATTTTAAAAAGGCATGCATTTAGTTAAATTTTTCATTATAAACTTTCAGCATTCATTCCAGTTCTTTTTATAGACATAATCAATGTTTATTTTATTTTCAAAATATTTATTTTAAAAAAGGCTTATTAATTTAAAAAAAAGTATAATAATTCAATTGATCACGCGAAGAAAAGTAATTTGAATCACTTTCTGGTTGTAATTTTTTTTTTTTATTTTAAAGAATATATAATCTGAAAATGGTTTTTGTCAATAACAATGAATGTCATACACAAGAGTGATTTTTATTGTGATTACTTCAGTAAACAGAAATTCTGTTTTTCCTTAATTCCTTTTTCCTTTTCATGAAAGTCATTATATGTTTGTCATGCTTTACTATTTTTTTTTCTTCCTTTTCAACAAATATCGTGAAATCTCATTAGCAGTGGTTTTGTTTTCCTTATACGAAACACGTGTAATTGTCAGGTTTAGCATTATATTTTCCATTGATTTTTATTAACATTTATTATATGTACCAATAATACATTTTGAACATACTTAGACTATACTTTAATTATTTCAAATGCAGATATGGTATTGAAGTACGAATGTCCTTATCATTTGTTTTACTTTATACAATATTAAATTCATAGGATGTTATTTTAAAAGAGGGGAGCATTTTGCATTCATTTTAGTATGTTTCTGGATAAGATATGTTTTTACACATTGCTCTAGCACAAAAACAAAATCTTACTGATTAGTTGATTCTAATTAGTACTTTTCCAGAAATAACATGAGGGGGTTTGGCAACAGATCTTATATTTTAGAACTTGATGACTAAATTTACCCTCGTGTGTCTTTCCTCTAGCAGTCCCACTGTGTAAGACTTTGAGAACCAATTTAAATTAATATAAAACAGCTTTTGCTTTTCTGGACGATTATAAGCAATCGAATTCACGATGGATGTTGCCAACCAAGAAGCCCGCAACTTTAAGAGACAACTTTGGGGTAAATGATAGCTTATCTAAAAACCCATTAGTGATTAATCCAGTATGATTTGTTAGATTATTAAAGTTGTCGTACTCTTTCATGGTCATCACAAATTAGTACATTAATGTATCTCCTTTGAAATTTAAATATTTCTTGATTGCTCTTATCAAGATCCCATTAGAATCTACGTGAAAGCTATTGACATTGAGCCTTGTAATGTTAAACCATAGTGAAGTGACGAGAACAGTAGCTGAAATAGTAACTTACTCTCTCCAACACACGTCGCGGCGTTGGAGTTCGAAATCTGATTTCACTTAACTAGCATCAGTCATCATTATTCCAGATTTTTAATGGAATCAGGATTTTATCTCTCAACTCGACTTTATTGTCATTGGCATGATGTTCACAACCATGATAATATGGCTAGCGATATGGGCTCTCGAGCGTCATAGATTTAAATCGAATCATAATGATTTTATTTATTATTTCTGACTGTGTGAACGAATAACTCTTTTACTTTCCCAAAAGGTGCATAAAAGAAAATTTCTATAAATTAGTAAGGTTTTGTTAAAATTATATTTCCGTTTTATAAATAAAATAAAATAAATAAATAAAAAATAAATAAAAACTCTCATCGTATTAAGTTAAGAACCAAATTTTTTATTTGTAAGCAAACAAATTCTGGATCTAAGGTACTTTAATATTTTAGAATCTCTGAGAATTAATCTTCAAGAATCGCAAGCATATAGTTTTTAACTGAATTTCTAAAAAATACCAAAAGTGGTTAAATTATAAATCAATCAATGAATAACTGAGTGATTGTGTAGATTTTAATGGCTGGTGCCACATCTAAATTTGGTTTTGCCTCACCAATCAAGTTTTTGATTAATTGTTAATTGAATTTATGCACAAAAGACAAAATTAAATTAAACTTTATATGTATATAGTGACAGAGAGAAGAAGCGTCGTTTCCATCAAAAATAAATTTATGCATAAATTCCTGATGATTGATTCTTATATTTTTTTACTCTTATACTTTGTTTATCAAAAAAAATGCTTTAGAATTTACGTTATATATAAGTTTTTGTATTTAATTTATAACTATTTGAAAAAAGCGCTTTTTTTACATGAATATGTTTAACTTTGATTTTTAAGCTGAGATAGACACTTTTTTTAAAAAAAAATTTAGCTATCCAACTTTTTTTTTTCCTTTAGTGATAAGATTCACACGCGCACTCTGATGTTTTAATAAAAAAATAAATAAATAAATTGAGGTATTTAACAATAGACGCATTTATTTCTGAAACTATTTTAATTTTCATCCACTCTATAGTTTGAATCATCAAATTTATATCACTGTTTTTTTAACATTTTACGTACTAACTGGTTTTATTTCCACTTACGATTAATTGATACTGAATTGTATGAAGTGACTGTAATTACGTTAAAAACATTACAAAACGTAATTAAAAATTATTTTTAATGAAAAGTTTATAATTTAAATCTCAATGTTTGTGTAATAGTGTATTTGTATCAAATTCAATGCATAAACTGCTTTATCACTTTTTCCAAATAGAGCATTATTTATTAATTTCATTGATTCGTTTAATTTGTATAAAAGCTGCATTAATTTTATCGTGATTAAAATTAAAAGTTTTGAATTCTGTATATTTTTATTTACAGTAGAGAAATCCTCGATAAAATTTAATATTTAATTAATTACCGGTGGATCAATGTTCTCTTATTTTTACTAAATATCAATTAAATTTCGCAGAAATTCAAAGTAATGGTTTTTCTGTTTTATATTTTACTCTTTAATTAATCACATTTTTGAAATCCTTATTTTAAAATCAGATTATTCAGTGGTGAAAAATAAAATAAAGAGATTGTATCTTTTCTTACAGAATTAAATATATTAATTACGACATCCTATGACACAATGAGGACCATTTCTCATTTCAGCATCTCATCTTTTATTGGATGGAAAGTGTGGTTAAAGAAATAGAGACTAGAGATATTGATTAAAACCCTGTTCAGTGAGATTTATTCATTGTCTCTTAACCTAGTTTTAAGAAATCAATTCTTTTCGAAAAGACTGAAGAAAGACAAAGGATTTCCAAATGTTACAAACTCTCCCGTTTCCTTTAATTAATTTAAATTGCACATTTTTTTGTCTCTTTGGCAAATGTTGCATTTATATGCTAATGAATCTCATCAAGATTATTTCTAAAGGATAATGAGACGCCATCTTCAAAATATTAATCTTCATCAATTTTTTTTCCTTTTGTTTATGTGGTATAAAACAATTGTGTGTTTTAGAAAGAATTATCCCTCTTTTTTCCCTTTTTTAGTTTCTTAATACACATATCTTAATTTTATCAAAGAATTGAGAAAATTGCCTAAAAAATCACATTTAGAATGACGTACGCGAATTGTGTTTGATAGATTTATCACGATATTTATAGATTTGAAAATAGTACACATAAATGCTAGCGAAATTTAAGATTTGAGAAGCCTTTTTTACCTGCTTTATTTACAAGATGGGTACCCCTAATGCCTTCATTTACCGAAATCATACATGATGGACGAATATCTGCTTATTATGAATTGAATTTCATTTTAAAGAATAGGATAATTAATTTCATATACATTCTAAATTTTATAAAAGTACTTCTATGTTAATTTAATATCCCCCGATTTAATTTTTATATTCAGAGCAGTACCGAGTGGCCATAAATGATGATCTTTGCAACTTTAGTCTTTAATGCTTTTAAAGCTATACTATGTAGTTACTAACGGTTTTCTCAGCATATGGCAAAATAACTCAAAAGTTTTGTTTGTTTATTCATACACGTCAATGTGTGCACCTCCCAACTTTAAAAAAAAAGTCAAAAATTGTGAAGACATTTAATATATTTCATCATTTTTTTCGATTCTTTTAATTTTTTTCCCTGTGTGAACAACATGTTAAAAATATTTCTTCTTCTGTGTACTTATACCATTTGGAGTTTTAACGTAATTTAAGTGATAGTTCTATTTATGTTAAATGCTTCTAAATTTTTAAGCCACATAAAAATATATTAGTTTATGATATAACTACAAACTAACCCTAATCCTGGGGTATTTTTTTGTCTAAAAATAGCTATGAGTGTAAGCTCTTTGTTTTAACATCAGGTAAAATCAGTCTCAATAGCTGAAGTACTGCGAGTTCAAGACTCGACAGAGAGAGTGAAAGTTATATTAACGTCGTACAAAAAAGTAACACGAGAGTTTTTTGCTGCGGACCTCTTAATTTTGAACCTCTGTCAAAGAACGAGGACTGTATACCAGAGCTGAAACCTCCCTCTCCAATCTACCACACCATTGGGAGGACATTCACCCTTGACACAAGACTCGACTGAAGCAAAGACTTATAAAGTCCAAGCTAACATTAAATTTTCATTGTATTCAGAAAGTATCACATGTCACATATTAAATACATTCAGTCTACAAAGTTGTTACAAAGCTTGTAAACCATTTTTGAACTGAAATTGAGATTTTAAAGCAACAAAAATTTTAGAATACCTTTGAATGAATTCTTCAGTAACTGTTTAATGTGTTTGCTCATATTCTGTGAATCGATTTCTCCCAAAACCATTTTACGATCCCTTCTGTAATTACTCACCCCTACGTACTTAATTTTTTTACAAAGGTTTAAATTAAAACAATCCGTAGTTTGCATCTAAAGAAATAATGCAATGAAAAAGAAAATACGAATGTTTAATAAGCGTTTTAAAATAATTTAACGGTTTTCTTTGAATTTTTATGTAGGATTAAAGAAATTGACTTTTCTCACAAATGTGAGAATGCGTATTCTTTACTTTTTAAGTGCACTCCATTATTTTGAATGAAATTAGTTATTTTTGCGATTTAAAAGTGCTTTCTGTTTGTGTAACCGTTTCTCAAAAGACTTATTTAAGCTCAGCCCTAATTGCCTCTCTCTTGGATAATTAGTCTCGAAAGAATTCCAAGAAAGGATGAAAACAAGCTTAAGAATTCCATTAATCTTCCTAACGAATCTTTTCCGTTTTTCCATGAAATCTGAGTTTTATTTAAATGCTGAATTATTCAAAGCATTTTTCTTTTGACTTCACTCTAAGCATATTTCAAATCTGATGGCAGCAAATCACGAAAAATAAATACTTCTGCTTTGATTAATTCATAATGTAAATGGTCTTTATTTTCTTAATTAAGTACACAAAATTTAAATGTCAGAATAATAATTTTTAATGATGGCAGTACTTAGTAAATAGTTTTACGTCAAAAATCATACTTGGTTGTACTGAAAGCTTTTTCTACTATGTATTTCTTCCCGACACTAAGTCATCATGTTTTTCTGGTTTTCATTTCATAAAAATGTTTCCATCTTATTGACTGACGTCAAATTCTAAGAAGCATATGAGCCATTAGGGATGAACCACCTGACTTTGAGCTACGAGGTCATGTAACACGGACGAAACCTAAGCAGCCTCATTCCACATTTTTAATTTCAACTTCAACCCATTGTTAAAAATCTTGAGATCAACAGATTTATCGTACACCAGGTTTTTGTACAACAGTCTATAGAAAGAAGAGATCTAAACTTATAACCCGTCGACTATAAATTTCTTACTCTACAAACCAGTTTATCGAAACCTTTGTGTGTATCCTCTTAAAAATCACCAAAATTAAAACCTTATATTATCAAAATAATTTTTTTTTCATAAAAAATCTGATGGTTTCGAATTTGGAACCACGTGTAGTAGAATGCGATCATATTAAATAACGCGATGACTGTTATGTATTCAATTTTTGGCCGCAGCATCTAACTGGTTATGGAAACGAACTCGTATCCGGCGAGTTACAAGTTTGAGCCCAAGTTTCCCTGAAAACTCAATGTGTAGAGGGGATGATGCACACACACACAAAAAACACACGTTAAATCAGTCGAGACTCAAAGTTCACCCGTTGGCGTGGTGTGGTAATTTGGAGAGTTGGATGCCAGCTTAGGTCTCGTATTCATCACTTGATCGAGGTTCAAAATTACGAGGTCCGTTGCCAGCAACCCTTATGTTATCGGGTATACAAATAAGTTTTGAGGGTTTTACAACAGATGGCGTAACCAATATTAAATCGCATGAGACTATCTTGTAACTGGATTCGTGTGATAGCGTCATTATTTCCCTCTAAAAATTAATATGTGTCGTTTCGCTAAAATGTAAACAACAGTTTTTTTTTTTTTTGCTCTAAGTATGCCAACGTTTGTGCCAACAAAACACAATTTGTGGAAAGCGCTGCTTTTTTGTTTTAATTTAAAGAAAAGTGCAGCAAATGGGCAGCGATTATTGTGCGAGGCATAAGGGGAATAGGCTCATTCAATAAAAACTTCTGAGTACTGGTTCCGGCTTTTTAAAAGCGATGATTTTGACACCAGTGACAAAGAACGCGAAGAGAGGCCATTAACGTTTGAAGACGCTGAGTTGGAGTCGTTATTGGATCATAATACATGCTTAACACTAGAGGATCTCACTGAAACGTTAAGGGTGACTCAACAAGCGATTTCAAACCATCTTAAGGCTATGGGTATGATTCAAAAA
>BMAV01000366.1:322392-375728 GCA_019973955.1 Trichonephila inaurata madagascariensis
TGACTTTTATCGCGAGATTATTTCACAGACGGCATCCTTGAAAATTTCGAACATACATCTTTCATCCTTCACGGTTTATCAACTATCCGTGCTGTGTTCCGGAGAAATATGAAGTTTTACAACAGTATTCGAGGATTATTCTTACAGCTGTTCTAGAAGCGTGACAACTTTTGAAGATCACGGGTAACAAAAATTGGGTCAATTACCAATGCGATTGCAAAAAGAAGTGGAAAAGAAAATAATTTTGCAAGTGAATGGAGTGAGACAAACCCTTTGGAAATAAAAAAAACAAGTAATATAAGTAAAAATTTTAAATCAATTCCTACTTAGGTCAACAAAGAAAAATTTTATTTTAGTTACTTTTTATTAAATAATTACAATTAATATAAATATGTATTTACATTCTAGCTACTATACCCGTTCTTCGCACGGGTGAATTGAGAAATTAAACAATACAGATTGAAGGATAAAGAAGTTTTTAATGAGTTAATGTTACGTGAATTGCAAATTAAACAAAAAAAAAGCTTTTTGCGTGTCTCAGGTGAACAAAAAAACCATATTTGTTAAATTTTAAGTCTGTAGATCTAATAGCTGGTTAAAAGGATTTTTTTTTTTTATTATAACACACCGTAACTCTCTTGTGTTGTTTTCAAAAAGATTGCGATTTTTGAAAACACCTTCCTAAGCTGATCTCTGCTCAGCAAAAAGTAACAAATTGTTAAAAAATTGTGTGTAATGAACGCTTAAAATAGTGAAAATAATTTATATCTGGGGATGTGCAATACATTAATATTACTTTCTGTTGTATTTATTTTATGTTAAAATTGTAAAAAGAGATTCGCAAGCAACGCTGTTCCTTTCTTTATAATTGTGATTCAATGGAATCATAGCGAAATGTTGGCGATAGAGCCAAGTTGGTATCATTTTTGGCGACCATGTTGGCTACTTGGTGTTTATTGAACGGTGCAGAAATTGATATGCTGTAGCGTCACCTGGTGGGGAGCTGCAACTAAGAGGATGCTCTTAAACCATCTCCACAAAAAAAAATACATATGCATACCAATTTTTTCATATGATCAGTTGAATGGTGTTGGAATGAAGTGAGGTCATATAGTACAAAAACATCCATTTTATATATATAGATGATAGAATCACAATAATAGGTAAGAAAAATTGCCTTTTAAACCCCCCTCCCCCAGTGTAGAAGGCAGTGACGTAACGGAGAATATTAGCCTCCCCCTGCAAAGTCAGATTTGGGGCCCCAAGTCGGATCTTACAAAGGGCTTCAAAACCAAAAGATAACATAGTTTTGGGGCCCTCTAGGATCCTGCCTCCCCCCCTCCCGAAATGCGGGGGTGCACGTTACGCCACTGGTAGAAGGAATGCTGATTGATTGAATATTACGTCGCATTGTTCAGCTACTCGAGGGCTTTTGGCGACGGATCACGTAATTTTGAACCATGGTCAAGTGACGTGGACAACACCTGAGCTGAACCCCCTCTCCTAACTACTACACCACACCAACAGGAGGACGTTTCAGCTCTCGACAGATTTAACGTGCATCGCTGCCCTACACGATGGGTCTTTAGTGGTACCGGGCTCGAACTCGTGACAAGGCAAGCCACGGTCCGATACCTATACCACTCGGCTACCGCGGCCACGAAGGAATGCTGAACTTTACTGTGAAGGAATTAATGATGAAAGTTCTTTTCTTCACACTTCTGCAAAAAATAGCCTCGTATTCACACAATGAGTTGCTTCAGATTCAATTCATTGCATTAACGAATAATTGAAGAGATTCATTTAATGTATTGTATTAATGACTAATTGATTCAATCTACCATTCAGATTTTTATCAAATAAATGTTGTTGGTGGATGACGCAGTGCATTGCAACTAACATTGCTAAGACATTGCTACAGTAAATTTTTCAGTCTTCGGTCAAAATATATATGGAGGTTTGACACACGGGAGAAAATTTCGATGAATTATTTTGAGAAATATCTTAGTTATTAAATAACTAAGTCAAAATTCGAGTAATTTTCGAAAAATTGTAACAAAAGTGTTGAAGAATCCCAATTTTAAAATTACCATGTATGAGAGAATAAAGCAGGTACTCTCTTTCAGGACAAGGCTCGATTGATTATGACGGTGAGATCAAGACACAGAGTGATTGGAAACATTCTTCTCCTGAAAAGGCGTCAAAACTGACTCAATTTAGAAAACTAATAAAAAAGCAAAATATCGTTATTTTGTTGGAAAAAATTACACCCCGTCTTTGCAAAATAATCGGTCTGTCCAAATCTAGATATATTTTTTCTGATTTCGGTGTAGAAGAAAGAATGGCAAGTGTTAAAAATGACGGCAATGTAGAAAATCTTTCTCCCGCGTTATCTTTCAGGGTCTCTGCACGATAGATGGCATTACTAGGGTGGGCCAATCCTTTATTTTAATATTTTTAATTAATATCCTTTTAAACAAATGTAATTTCGGAATTTAAATGGTCAAAATATTCGGATTATTTTCCTATCTTGTGGTACCTTCGGCGCGTTTTTGCCTTCAACGATTCGTGAGAAGATAGTCTCGCATAAAGAGATGGATTTGCTTGTTTACTCTTGAATTTTAATGGTGCCTATAAATAAATATATGCGTTTATATTATAATAAAATATTGCTAAGTAAATAGGCAACATACGTATGTGTAAGTGGATTATTCCATTCATGAAAGCAAAATTAAAGTTACGACCTGATTAAATAAGATCTACTATCACAGACCCCCATTTACTCTTCATGAATCCCTAATTTTTTTCTCTGACGTGGACTCCTTGGAAATCATCGCAGACCCCTTGGGGTCGAAATAGACCACTTTGGGAATCACGTCACTTGACCATGGTTCAAAATTACGTGGTCCGTCGCCAAAAGCCCTCGTGTAGCTGAACAGTGCGACGTTAATATTCAATCAATCAATCAATTGGGAATCACTTCCTTACGGTATCCGACTGGTTTAAAATCATTATTTTCATCAAAAAAATCGAAATTTCTTTTATCGTCTATTTTTGTAGTCTGTTTAATAAGCTTTCTAAAAATATTATACTTTTAATTCTGAGTCAATTAGAAAAAGAGTTATAGCTGCTTTTGTTTAAGATAGTAAGCCAAAGTCGAAATCCGAAGTGTGAGTTTTCGGTTGATTTTCACCGGCAAAATGAAATTTATATTCTTTTGAAATATTTTAACGAATTATTTTTATGTTTAGTAAACTTTATTTCACTTTATAAATATTTTAATAGATATATTTGGCCTTCAAATAGGCAACAGTTAACTGATTGCAATGTTTGTTTTCATTTAAATGAGTTGCTATCTTTTTATCATTTGTGTTCAAAATTAGATCTCTTTTTAACTTTTTTATTAGTACTTTTATATAGAGTTCTAATTATTTTTAATTAAATTAAAGTTGTCATGTCAAAAACAAGATCAGTGAGGTAAAAAAAGAAGAGATTTCCAGAGTGCAGAATTTGTTGGAAAAACGTTGAAAGAAAAATCAACGGATCTTTCAAATTCAGGTGTTAATTCCATTAAAAAGACTTATAATTAACTTTGCGATCAAAATTTCCTAAGAAAATGTCTTCACGGGAAAGCTCAGAACTGCAATGAGAGTCTTAACAATGTCGTGTGGAGTGTAATTCCGAAAGACAATTTTGTTGAGTACAAACACTCCGTTTAAGAAATTATATCGCAATAATACTTTTTAATTCTAGATTTACTTGTCTATTACCTCTACTTTAAAAGTTAGGAATGAAATTATGTTCTGAAATGAAAGGATATTCTTGGTACCTCGACAAAACGAGAATTGTTGATTCTACGAGGCATTCTGAACCAGATAAGAAAAGGTCTCTTAAAAAAAGATATTCCCTTCAAAAATGCAAAAGTTTGAAGTACGAGGTTCACACGAAGGCACAACATACAAATCTGGAGAGTTTTAATACCTTCCTAAATCTTTAAAAAGTTTTATTGCAAATATAAACTTTATTTTGAATTTTCTGAAGAATGTTATATTTTTTAAAGATATATAATGGTTAATTACTTGGTAAGAGTATATATTTTAAAAGTAAAATGTAAATATTCTTATAGGAAATTTTTTAGTTTGTATCTTTGGATTATAATGAATGCTTTCTGCTAAAGCTAAGTGTAATTTTTCAATTAAGTTATTTTTAATGTAACTTTATATGAAAAAAAAGTTTCTAAGAAAATTCTGGGTTTTTTCATTTCGAACACCTGTATTTCATAATTTTACAGTAGAATTTGAGCCTTTTTTAATATAAAGCAGAGTTATATATATATATATATATATATATATATATATATATATATATATATATATATATATATATAAACGTTAAATAATTGTATTCCTGCAAACATTTTATTTATTTTTGTGATATACATTTTTTTTTGAGTTGTTAGCAAAAGAGCAATTTTTTGTAATATTTTGGTGCAAATTTCTCAATATTTTGAAAAATAAGCTTTCAAAAATTCTTCTTGTATTTTCATTGTTTTGCAACATACTGAATAAAAAAATAACAATTAAATAATTGTTTAAGTTATATTTTAGAAAATTGTCTCCGAACCCAGTCGGATACCTTAAATGAAAACATTACTTATTCTAAAAGCATGTTGTCTCTGTGTTGTAAAAGAAACAGCGCAATGCAAACACTCACGTCAAAGCAAACATTGCTTTAATCGTCCTCTCTACCGTAAATCGTTCAAAAAGCATTAAGATAACTAATGGCATCTATATCACAGGTCATTTAGTGGTCAGTAGTGTGGATAACGCAGATGCGCCATCGAATAACTGATCATTACAGTGTACTATTATCAAATTGGTTGTTTAGTTTCCTTTGTATAGGCAATGCTATTCCTTTTTATCCTCTAATAACTTAGTCTTTGTTTAAATATTAATTTAATAACACATATATATGCTTAGTCTTGGGGGAAAATGATACACTCAAAGTCGCTGTTGCCAAGTAAATAATTTATATATATATTTTGAAAAATTAAAAAATACAGGCAAAATGCACACACACACATTCGGAGTTTCTATAAATCTTCATTGAATAATTTTTTTATCAAAAGCGTTCGTCGGACGTAATTCATTGAAAAAATAAAGATGTACACCTTACAGTTTCGAAATAATCTGTTAAAATTTTTATTGTTAAAAATTATTACAAAAGGAATTAAAACTTCTAATTCAAAAATTCAAATCACATAGAATTAGATGTGCAAACCAATTTTTTGCCCTATTTTTGTAATACCTTAGTAGTTAAGATTAGAAACAGAATGTAGTTGTATAAAGCACTTCGAGAAGGTACGAGTATTTAAAAAATTCAAAGGAGCTGAAGATATGATCAAGAAAAGGTACAAAGTCTTCAAGAAATGTACTTAATAAAATATGAAATAAAAATTTTCTGTTCTACAGATCTTTAACCTAAGTTGATAACGTTATTTGATAATTGTCGATAAAAACGATTGTGTAAAGAAAATTTTGAAACAATACAGGGGAAATATATTGAGAGAACATGTGTCGAGAAATTCCTTTTTTGATTAGGAAAAATAATCTTGAAAAGAAAGATCTGAAGTTCGAAATTCGTCAATAATTATTTATAATTTTCATAAGCTTTAAGAGCAAAGAACAAATAAAGTATCCGAACTCTCCCTTTAACCCTTTATCTACCGACGCGGTACTTATAAGTACCACTCACTTTAAAATTATAAGAATAACCATTTTTACGAATACTCTGACACTACTTAGCAGGAATATTCTTTTAAATCCACTCCTCCAAAATATATGACAACACGGGCTCTATGATGAATATTTTAGCGGGAAAGGCGAATAGTTTTGTAGCAGAAATTGCGTTTTCAACTGACGGCATTTTGCGATTGAGATAGTCATTTTTGTTCCGAAGACCTTAGAAACCGATTTAACTATTTATTTTAAGTGAACAGTGTATATAATTAATTTTACAGTTGAATATCTTTAAGTAATTAATTAGTTCTAACGGATTAAATTTCCCAAAGTTGAGTATTTTATTTATGTATACTGCAGTAAATCATATAACCCGGTAGATAAAGGGTTAAAGTTTATTAAAGATGTTTTACAATTAGAGAAAAAGTTTTCTAAAGAACTTTTGGAAGGATTTGAAATAAGTTTCTTAATCATTAACAAAGAATCGATCTTAAAACTATAACATCAGGTGTCCCAAAATGACCGACGATTTAAAAAATAAATGAAAGAAAAATTGATGGCGATAGAAATGTACAGTTAGCTGCATTCTGCTTTGGTAATCGGAGATTTATCCTCATCAATTTTCTAAATTAGTTAAAAAGTTCGTCACAGTTGGTGCTTCTTACTAGCTATTAAAAAAGCTTTTTGTCCGTTTCATTAGACATGATCGGCATTCTGACCTGTTCCAACGAGTAAATTATTCTCGAAACACACGTCAGAATGCTAATGTGTTTAACGAAACGGACATAAAACATTTTTTATTGTGTTTCCCAATCAGAAACGGCATCTAGTGACAAACATTTTAACCCCTTGCCTGTGGAACATATTCAAGAAAAGCATACCGAAAATGGGAGGGGGGTCTCTTTAATGTGTTGTTCATTATATCCTCAAAATATTAAAAATAGAATACTTTATAAAAAAGCAAAATTTTAAACGACATATTAACTACTATATATAATATGTTCACATACATGAGGAATGTTAATGGATTATAGTAATTTTTGCTCAAATTATAGCAAAATGAATCAAATGACATAATTTTCAAGATAAATATAACAAACTAATACGCAACAATACTACTATTTATATGAGCTGTCATGAATTCCATGTTCCTCAGAGATTCTTTTGAGTTCTCCCAATCCTTTACGGTATGGTACATACGAAGTGCAAAACTTCAAAATCTGACAAATGGCTCTAGACTGCCAAAATTTTCGCGGGAAAGTATCGCCAACTATTAGGAAAATAGTAAATTGCATGTTATGCATTGGACGAACCGAGTTCGGACTTCACGGAAGTGAAACACCAATTTTTCTCTAGCCCGAACTCAGGTCGGGCATTCCAGAATTGGCGGATTTGTGTTGCCCGACAAAATGGAGGGCAAAAAAACATTTTATTACTTTTTCGGTCAGAAGCGCTATCTGTTGACGTGTTTTGTAACTAATTTTGAAACTTGGTGAGAAAAAATTCCTAACAAAGCAGAATACAACAAACTGTACATTTCTATCTCCGTCCGTTCCTTTCTAATTGATTTTTTAAATCGTCGGTCATGAATTACTGAAACTATATATGAGAGGAAAACTCTATATATGGTGTTAATATAATTAACTTTAATTGAGAAACAATTTCTGCCCTAGAATGAAGTATGCCAAGATATTTATTGATTCATATTCCCACAGAATTGTTCAGATTATTCAATATTAATGAGATATTTTTCCAAACATTTTAAATAATGAGAAAAAATATTTTCATTTTAGTATAATTTATACTTTTATTTCTTTAGTATAATTTATTATCTTTGAAGTAAATCTGAAAAATACTATTTAAACTGTTTCTAAGAAAAGTTTTATGTGTGTTATTCTTATGCTTACGTGTTTGAAACATTGCTGAGAGATTTTTATGAGAAAGAGAATCGATTATTGCGCTATATAATTAACATACACTTAAAAAAAAGTTAAATTGACACAGTGAATGACATTCAATACTATTCTTTTGAAAAAAAATATTATCTGTGCATCAATTCTTTTGTCATAAATATTATAAATGAGAAGTGAAAAAAACGCTCCTTTTGTAGAAAATTGCCTGCAAATGTTAGACCCCATTCCATCTGTTGGTTTCATTCGTCTGCTTTGGTTTGAAAATCAGAGCATAATAACCTCAATTCTTCACTGTCATCTATTATCAAAATACACAGAAACGGGGTTTTCTTTCAAAAAAGCTTTGATATTTGAAATTGAAAATAAAATAGTAATTCGAGAGAAGATGAAAATTACTTCAGGATTCAGAGTATATAACAGAATAAATATTTCTGGATTGTTCTTTGTTTTAAAAATAATTTATCTTTTCTACGGAAAAAAGTTTGTTTCATTCAAAAATGTTTTTGTAATTTTATTTTTATCGCGATTGTTCTGATAAATGAAGACTTCATAATGATCTTTAATGAGTTTTTCATTTCCTTTATTTTATATTCAATTTCTGCATTCGAGGCTGTTAAAAACATATTTAACCTTGAATTTTATCCCGCGTAGTAGAGATGCCAGAGTGTCACCACATTGCACAACGGAAGAACACAAGGCTGTCATCCAAACGTGCGAGAGCCTAAACTTAACGCGGAGCACATTTTCTGGCAGAAAAATGCCTCAATTTGCAGGAAAATGTTCAATATTGTAGTTCATACATTTGTTTATAATATAGCGTTTTTAAAATTTCGATATATTTCATAAATAATTAGTTTCTCTCTTAACATGCAAAGGGGTAACTCATTTAGCATTACGGTACTGGAGAAAAGATGCGAAACATATTTTATAATAGAAAAAAATGGGTCAACTAGGATAAAAATGTGTAGTATGATAAAATAAACTATTATCTATTGGATATCGTAGCCAGAATGAAATATTAATAATTCAGTTCTTTTATATTTGAAAAAATATTCCGAATTCGGGCTCTATTCTTTAACATTAAGCGAATACAGCCTTAATGCAGAGGTGTTCAAATCTGAGTTCCCTAGAACTTTGGTAGAGGTTCTGTAAGTGATCCCTATTTGCTTAATCAAAGCGTCAAGATTTTAGTAAAATTTTAATTTTTATACGAGATTGAATTTTTAAAGGTAGTTTGCTTTTGAAAAAAAATATTTGATGCATTAAACAAAACCTCAAATCTCGTAAAAACCACGTGCTTCTAGCATAAATGAACAACTTAAAAGGCTTGCCTATGAAAGAGAAGGAACAATTTATCGACATATCAATAGATTCGACGTTAAAATCTATAATTAAGCAGGAATAGCTCCTAAATTTGATTGAAAATTTACAGAATACGCAGAAGTTTCTCACACAGTTATAAATATTTTAGTGTGATTCTGAACAATATATTTAAATTGAAAATATTTTTCAACATGTGTGGTGACAAAAACAAAATATAGAAGCAAATTAATGTAGAACTGGGGTAGGCAGACTTTTACATGGTACGCTCTTCTAATTTTTACAACGTGTTGCGGTCCACCGAGTGGCGTAGGTGTGGTGAGCCAAGAGATGATCTACAATATTCATATTATGGCAATAATAAATGTAGAATATATACTTAGCTACATAATTATAATAAGAAAACTTACGCTTTAAACCACGTTTAAAGCAAAACGCAAGATACATACATAATAATAGCCACAAATATAATCGCTGAAGACTCGTCTTATGCAGAGGGGAGACGCACTTAAAATATGTCAAGTCTCTAATGTCCTCCAGTTGATGTGGTGAGAAGTTAGGGGAGATGCCAGCTCAGGTGTCATTCTCGTCACGAACATAGTTCAAAATTGCGAAGTCCGTCACCAAAAGCTCTAGTGTAGCTGAATAGTGCAACCTTTAATATTCACTCACTCTAAGTAAAAGTCAGTAGAAGATTTAGTTTGCATACTGTCCTCAAATCTTGAATTTCTTGGTATATAATTTCTAACTGATAACCTTGCACTGGATTCTAAGTGGTCGTCTATAAAACGGGAGCAATATGCTGGCATAATTACATTCAAAACGCAGATTCACACAGGTAAATCAGTCGCATCGATTGTTAAAAGCTATTTCTACAGTCTAGCTGGTGTCGTTGTTCCATTGGTGTTCTTTTGTGTTTGCGCGTATTAATCTTTTGTAAAGGTGGTCACCCAAAAATGTCTTGGCGGTCCACCCGTCGATCGCGATTTACTTAATGCCCACCCCGGATGTAGAATATGAAATGAGGCTGCAAATAGTTTCAATGTATTAGACTTGGATAGTCTGTGTAAAAAAATACAAACACATGATTATAAAATGCAAAAACTTTATTATTATATTAAGAGTAATTTGTGATTGGCAATCAATTTATTTTTATTTTTTTATTTTCCAGTTTAACAAGTAGCAATAAAAAATATTAAGCTTATTTTATGCTTAATTTGTTAATGTATCAAACACAGACCTTATATAGGATTTTTTTCTCTCGTGATTTTAGTACCTTATATTCTGAGCAACATCCCTACGTTATTCGGTAAATTTACAAGAATGTTTTCTTCTGATTGATCGAGAAATATTGCCTAGAAATAAAGTTCATTATTTCCGCGTGGAATGCCTTATTGACGAATAAGGTATTCAGAACCATTCTTTCGGCGTTAATAAAACGTAATCCTGAAAAGAAATTGGTATGCCTTATATGCTTTTCTGAAAGATAATAGAATATAACGAAACGCTTATTACATACCTTGAAATTTGTATAAAGTATATAAATATGAAACTAGTGTTGTGTGGAGAATTTTCTCGAATTCTGGTTTTGTTTTTTAATTTTTATTTTTTTATTTCATTGTAGAAATAAATGTTTGTGCAAGTACAGAAGAACTTTGGTTATTTAGATACTATACGAATGTCAGAATTAAATAATAAATATAATTAAAACTCTTCTTTTCCCATTTGTGTCAATTATTAATTGTAGATATAAAATATTGAGAACTCTATGTGTAACGATATGTTATGAGTTCTTTCTCGTGTGTATGCTTGCTGTAGAACCAATACAAAAGGACCCTATTATTATGCATTTATTTTTTTAGTATAATACAAACTCCCCCTCCCCGAATCTTGTAAAAAATAACCACATTTCTTTTAATCTGAATGTATTTTTATCTTATTTGAAGTTATATCTTGCGTTTAGATACGACATATTGATATTTTTGGAAGGGAAGGGGTACATATCTGTAATAATTATATGAATAATGGCGGCAACAATCGGATCTAGATTTGTAAATTACAATTGAAATCTTGCTTAATTTTTATGCTGGTACTTTTATCTTAAAAATACTACGTTTCTTTTGAAGTTATTGGGTAAAATATTCCAAATGTAAACTGTGGGGAATTTTTAGTTTCGAAGTGTTAAGAATATGTTGGCACACATCTCTAATTTATGGTTTGTATCACTTTTGAACTGAAAAATTTTGATATAATAATGCTAGAATGATGAACCTGCATCACATGAATTAATAAATTTAATGGTAAAATACCTGGCCAATTTTCAACCCATCTTCCCCTAACCCCATTATTTACATGATGCGGTAACCTAGTTTAACGCTCGTTGATGGACCGTATACCCCGCGTTAAGCGGGGTCTTACTGTACTTATGAAGTTGTATAATTTGAAATGAAATTGTTAAAAATTTTGTCCTATAATTCAAATCTATCACTGATATATAAGAAAAATTTGAGATTGTATATAGAAATAAAAATATTTCGTAGAATGATAAAAGTGTTCATGAATAAACCGTTTTAATTATTACACAATGTTATCTATTTTTATAACGAATACAATATTTGGAAAAATATAATTGTATTCTCCCTTATTTTCACATCATCATCGTATCCTACTGCACAGCTAGCCTCATTATCAAAATTATCTTTGTAAAAAAAATATTTTTAATATCATTTCAATTTATTAAAGACAAAAGTATAACTGCTGAGAGAAAAAAAAGTCTTATACAGCATTTTTTTTAAGTAAATCTAATGTTGAATTAAAGAAAATTTCATACAACATATTTGTTTTCGTTAAAAAATACTTTCAACACAGTTTCAAATACTCGTACAATAATTTGTTTCTTATGTATAAATTACAAACAATATTATCTAAAAAAAGATAATTAAAAGTTTATTGAAAATTGAAAGAACAATTACATTTTTAAAAACTTTTTTTTATGTAATTTAATCATGTTAAACCAATTTTATTCTTTTCAAATTACTTCTGTGTTTCATAGTTTTGTGCAAATCAATCCGTGTGTGTGTTTGTTTGGTTGTTCACGAAGAACAAATTGCATTGTTTATCCACCTTTGCGGCTAAGCCTTTCTTAGAATATTACACCTTCGAGAATAAAAATCCAATCTCATTTTCCTGTTTTCGTCTTAAAATATCGAATTTCTTATTTGCCTTGCGTCCATTTCGCCATTTGCAATTTTAAAAACTTTGGATCAATATTGCCTCAAATAAAGCCAATACATAGATTTCGATCTGAAGGGTTTTCACCTAGCCTAAGCTGTACTTGCTTTTAATGTCGCACTTTAAGCTCGAGTCAAGGTTTGGAGTATTCAAAAAGGTTACTCGAATTACGTTAAATATACATTAAAAGATTTATCTAAGCGCGGTATTGTGTTACCGTTTCTGTGCTTTAATTTATTTACGTATTCCAGTGCTAGAAGTTTTTATCTTGAATTGCTTCATTTTCTGATAGAAGAGAATCAAATTACCTCTACCATAAGATGTTCTACGGAAATTCCTACGGAAAAAAATTAATTGAATAATAAATTAAACCAAAATCAACCCTAACCAATCAATTTTTTAATAAATGCCACCCCTTATCCTTTAAGTATAGTAAGTGTTTTATTAAGGTGCACCACTGGCGTCTGAGGGAGCCCTGCATCAAAATTCCTTCTTGATTTTTTAGATATAAGAGCCATGTTAATGGGACTGTAGTTAGACATGTTGGGGTCCCTGTAGCTTGGGGGCCCCGAATCATTGATACGGTGGTAGCTACTTCTCTGCGTGGCACTATAAAGCAACACGAGAGCTATTGGCGACAGATCTCGTAATTTGAGACAAGTGACGACACCGAGCTGGAAATCCTTTTCTTCGATCGTTCACACCGCTCCAGCGGCCGCAGTAGCCTAGTGGTCAAGGTAACGGATTCGTGGCCAACATGTCATGAGTTCGAACCTAGTACCGCTGAAGACCCGCCGTGTAGGGGAGCGATGCACATTTAATCTGTCGAGAGCTCAAATGTCCTCCCGTTGATGTGGTGTAGTAGTTAGGAGAGGGGGTGAAAGCTCAGGTGTCGTCCTCGTAATTTGACTATGGTTCAGAACGACGAGGTTCGTCGCCAAAAGCCCTTGAGTAGCTGAATAGTGCGACGTTAATATTCACTCACTCACTCCACACCGCTCCAAAGAGATGACATTAAGCCTCAGCAGATTTAACGGGCTTCAGCCCCACTACACGGCAGGTCTTCAGTTGCACTGGATTTGAACTCATGACACGCCAGCCTCAAGCCCGCAACCAGGACCATTAGTTATTATACCACGGCCATTTTTTTCCCAATGGAATCAGTTTTAAATTTCACGAGTATGTTTCGAATGACCAGTATTATTTTTTCGGATGACTTAGATTTTGCATTTTGCATAGATAAACCTCTGAAAATATAACTTTATAGAATTATCGATTAGAATAATTTTAAATCTAATTTTTTTCCATCTGATATTCAATTTAATTTTAAATCACAAACTCGTGGGCGGTGTGTCATGAGTTCAAACCCTAGTGTCATTAAAGACCCACCGTGTAGAGGGGGTCGATGCACGTTAAATCGGTCGAGGCCTTAAGTCCTCCCGTTGGCGTAGGGTGGTAGTTTGAAGTTGGGTTTGCTATATAGCTCTGGTTCGCGCGTCCTCGTCACTGAGATTCAAAATTATGAGATCTTTTGCTAATAGCACTCGTGTTTCTTTACGGTGTGAAGTTAATAAACACTCACTCATTCAATTTAACTTCAATTCTTGCCCCTTTTTTCATTTTAAATCTTTTTCATCACGGAATATAAAATATCAGATTCGAATTTGTAAACACCCCTATTACGAAAGTATTCCTTCCGAATGGAGCCCATAAATTCTTCTCCATAAAACACCGAAGAAAAACTGATGATTCTAATGATTTGTAAACACCAATTTTAAGGCCACTAAAACTTTGAATTTTCACTCTGACTTTTAAGCAAATGTACGCCTTCAAATACCATCCAAATCACTGCAGCTTCCTAATTCTGAGAAATCTCCTGCAGGCAGATGATTCTCTCCTGTGATCAGATAGTAGTGATCGCGATTTGTGTTTTTGCTGAACCACCACTTTGGCGTAATGATTAACATCAAATGTTCCGGAACAGAAAGTTGATCGCGACGTTCTCTTACGATACCTTCGCCTCTGATTGCCTTGAGCGACGATTATTGCCAAAACCCGAAGAGAGAAAGGGAAAAAACAAGAGTTGTAATGCTTTGTAGGTGGATGCGCCTTTAAGAATATAGCTTTCCTCAACAGAAATCACAATGGCGCCTACTTTGTACTGCTGATTTTATTGATGCGGTTTCTCTTTTAAAATCTCAAGTAATTGGAGCTATACGCGGAATGATGCTCTTTAAAGAAGCCATCTCTAGATCTCATAATGACTAGTTTTATGGACTTTCTTCCTGAATTTTTTTCAAATGGCCTTTTATTGGATTTGGTTGTTTGCTTAAGTGATCATGCTTTTCTGTCCAACTAAACTTTTATCAAAACAAGCGGGAGTTCGTTGTTAGATTTTATTTTTGAAAATTTCGTTTTTAGAACTAATTTTTTTTTCTGCTAGGGTTTATTTTCACATTAAAACTACGCAGTGAGCTACTTTTATTTGCCCCAATATGTTATTTCACTATATACTAGCTGGTATACCCGCTTTTTCGCACAGGGGGAATTGAAAAATTAAACAATGTCCGGGCTTAAAGTATTCAAAAGTTATGGCTTATTATTACGGAATTACCCATTAGAATGTAATAAACTGTTCATCCGGAACTGAGAAACCCTCCGAGATTTTTGGGTCTAGTCCGATCGGCCGCACGTGCTCGCATTATTCGACAATCGCAGACGATACACTTTTTACACTGACTTCATTAGTAAAGATGCGGACGCCACAGCAAAAGGTGCAGTGCTTACTTTGGTTAACGAAATTTAAATCAGTGTTCGAACAGAATGGAATGTCGTTACTGGCTTGCCTAATAGACTTATCAGGACTCGTACAAAATGAATCACGCACACGATCAACAGTGTCTTCTATTACGAAAACTTAAGGATACTAGACAGTTTGAGACACCAAAGTTCCCGTCTCCTTTAAAATTATTTCCCACTGGTGGATAGACTTTGATGTCAGAGGATCGACATTTCAGTCTGTTCGAACACGTCGTTGTATATGCGTGACTGATTTAAATTCCGTTAACCTAAAGTACGCACAGCAACTTTTGCTGTGGCGTATGCATCTTTACTAATGAAGTCAGTGTAAAAAAGTGCATCGCCTGCGATTGCCGAACAATGCATGCATGTGCGGCCGATTGGACTAGACTCAAAAAATCTCGGAGGGTAACCAATCTACGGATGGACAGTTTATTACATTCTGATGTATAGTTCCGTAATAATAAGCCATAACTTTTGGATATTTTAAGCCCGGACACCCTATACAGCAGGGTGTCAAACTCAAAAGCTAACTCGGGCCAAGCAAAAAAAGTTTAACATTTGGCGAGCCACAAAAAATATCAATATTCATATAGAAACGTATTTATTTCGAATAATACATTATAATAAACATATATAAAAGAACAAAAAAAATTTAATGTTTATATTCTGACACTTGACGTCTCTTTTCTGCTGCTATCTTTCCAATTTTGAGAGAATTTTTTAAATTTTATATATGTACTAGCTGGTATACCCGTTCTTCGCACGGGTGAATTGAAAAATTAAACAATACAAATTGAAGGATAAAGAATTTTTTAATGAGTTAATTTTACGTAAATTGTAAATTAAACAAAAAAAAAACATATTTGTTAAATTTTAAGTCTGAAGGTATAAAAAGGATTTTTTTTTATTTATAGCACCCCGTAACTCTCTTGTAGGTTGATTTTTGAAAACACCTTCCTAAGCTGATCTCTGCTCAGCAAAAGTAACACATTGTTATAAGATTAGTATAATGAAAGCTTATAACAATGTAAATAATTTATATCTGGATGTGTAATACATTAATATAACTTTCTATTGTATTCATTTTATGTTAAAATTGTAATATTCTCAAGCAACGCCGTTCCTTACATTATAATGGCGATTCAATGGAAACATAGCGAAATGTTGACAATAGAGCCAAGTCGGCATCATTTTTGGCAACCCTGTTGGCTAATTGGTGATTGATTGAATGGTGCAAAAGTTGATATGCTGTAGAACCACCTGGTGGGAGCTGCAACTAAAAGGATAGGACAAAAACCTTCTCCACAAAAAATACATATACATGCCAATTTTCAAAGTGATTGGTGGAACGGTGTTGTGAGTGAAGCGATTTCATATACACAAACATCCATTTATATAGAGAGAGACTATTGTGTTGGAATACATTGGCCGAGCTCCAAAAATGTTCGTTGTGGGCCGCATATGCCCGCCGGGCCGGGAGTTTGACACCCCTGCTGTACAGTGTTGCAAATTATTATGAAAATTGAGACATTTTTCTGTCTGAAAATATGCTTTGCGTTTAGTTCAATTCTCGTACATTTGGCGAAAACAACCTTAAAAAAGCATATTTAAATTCGGAATCAAAGATTACTTCTGTTTGTTACACACCAACAGTTACCAATCTACAAAGATTCTCACTCGTATATACTTGTTTCACCTAAATTAATAACATTTTAAATCATGTACAAATTATTCAATTCATTGAAATGAAGAAACGACACTCTGATACATTCCGTTCATTTCTCTAAACAAGACGTTCCACAATTTTAAATCAATGAAATTAATTTATTTAGACATTATTGAATTAACACACCCTCATAATTTAAGATGTTGAATTCTCCTCTGAGCATTATTTACGGATGTGCGAGAGATTGCAATTCGATTAATTCCAGGGCTGTTCCACACATGAAAAGGATTACTTGTGAAATCAATGTTAATACTTTGTTTTCGCCACCTTAATTAAAACTGTCAAACATTACCTTACGCCGCTCGATCTCTTTTGAAATAAAAGCGGATACACACTTCGGAAGAATTTCTTAAATCTAATACTTCTCCACTTCCGCAGGGGAAGGAACCGAGTTTACTCAATAAGGAAATGAATGTCTTTGTTTGCAAGTTAAAGGATAAATTATAATTGTCGCTTTGGGTAATTTTCTCAGTTTCACTATTTTTAATAAATTAAATAATAAATTCGTGAATCGAATTTGATATTTGTTGTCATTAATATTAAATTTACTTGCAGTATAAAATAATTATTATTGACGTGGTTTGGAAATCTGGAGAGTAATGTGCCTTCTCGAGTGTCGTTCTCGTCAGTTGACCGTGACTCAAGTCACGAAGTTTGTCGAAATAGATTTCATGTTGCTTCATAGTGTGATATGGATAAAATATCAATCAATCAATAATTATTAAAAACTGAGGGCGGGAAAAAGAAAGATCAGTAGGGTTTTTTTATACATAGTTTAGATCACAGTGGTCTCCAACCCCCGGTCCGTGGATCAAATACTACCGGTCCGCACAAGAAACATTAAATTATTTCCCTTTATTTACTGTGTGTATTTACTATTTTTCTTCGGTTTGGGCTATTTTTTTATGAAAATCACTTTATATTCCGTGTTAAATTACTTTATATTCATTTTTTGGAGTAGCTATATTCTATTCTGAAGTCACGATTAAATACAATTAAATTAAAATTATTGAATCAAAACAGTCAAAAATATAAACCATCAACGACCTCTCCATCAGCGGGCCGCGGTAAAATTAACAAACGACGACCGGTCCGTGGCGATAAAAAGGTTGGAGAACACTGGTTTAGATCAGGGGACGGTAACCTTATGGCACGCGTGCCACATGTTGCACGCGGTACAATTTTCACTGGCACTCCGCACTACTCTACAAATTTCTCAATTTTTGAGTGGATGGAAGGCGATAAATTTGTAATCTCCTTTTTATGCGACAAACATCATCAGAATTATGGAAATTTACGGAATTACGAAAAAATCTGAAAGATAACTCTAAGGATAAATTTATAGCTATTTTGTTAAATTATTAAATGCCATTTCTGGAGATATTTAATTGCTTGAAGAGAGAAAATTACATGTACTCAGCTTTCCGTTTTTGGTTCTACATATCTACAGGAACAATTCTTTCCTCATACAAAAAATATTTCGAGTTCGCAAACAAATTGTTTAACAACTGAATATCCCGAATCGTGTCAAATTGAAAGTCATGCATTATACCCCTGATTTTTTGTAACATGAAATTAGAGCAGTTTAAGCACTAGGTTCGCATTAAAATTTTTATTTAACTACAATGAAGAAATACTTACATTTCACGTTGTCTATTCCTATTTTAATAAATACGTTTAAAAATACATAAAATATGCACAATTTTAATTATTTTTATTTTTGTTGAAGAAATAGTTATATTTTATGCTGCTTATTTTAATTGAAGAAATATCTTTAAATGATGCAAAACTAATTTACAACAAAACTTAAGCCTACTTATATAATTGACCTCCGTTCTCTAACTCTGTATGCATTATCGCAGAAATAGAATTGTTTCAAAAATGTCCTACTGTATGGCACTCTGAGTCATATTGGTAGATTGGTTTGGCACGCCATAGCTATAAAAGGATGCCGACCCCTGGTTCAGATACATATCTAATAATATTGCATACAGTACTGTTTTAATTATACCATTTTATAAATTTAAAGGTATATAGTACCTTTAGATTCTAAAATCACAGATAACCAAATGACGCCGTAGCTTGTGTTTCAGTAACAGCCTGAATTTGAGCTAATGCAGGTTTTTTAATTACACTTAATTTTAAATGCAGATATAGATGCAAATCGCATGTTTAAAGGTGTTGCAATTATTTAGAGCTTTGAGTCTAAATTGCGGTTATCATTTGATGAAAATGCCCAGACATCGTATCCGTTCCGTGAGATGCGTTTCCTGTTTACAGTCGTAATGCCATTGAGTGTAAAGTTGTATTTGAGGCAGGAAGCGCGGGAAAATATGGCTCGCTGCCTCGCAGTTAAGCTTGGCGAGAAAAGTGCAGGAAATACCAGGGCGCGGTTCTAGGACCGGACAAACCGGACCCTTGCCCGGGGTGGCAAATTTTAATGGCAACATTTAGATGAATTTGAATTTTTTTTTTTTTCGTTACAAAAAATTTGATATATTTTCTGAAATATTATTGGGTGTGAATTTGGTATTTCATTTAACGTATCTTATTTCCTTAATTCGTACTGTGTATGTTTAATATCAGTTTGTCGCCCATCCGGTATAGTGGATAGCGACGCTGACTGCTGTGCCGTAGGGACTGGGTTCGAATTCCGGAGAAGACATGAATGTTTTCAAATGCATAGTGCCTGCGCGGCATGGGGGTACTCTAAATAGCCATCAAGCCGCAAGTCCTCTCGTGGGGTTGATGGAAGGGGAAGAGAGGTGGGAGGCCTCTGACCACCCCAGAATGTTCTCCCTCCAAATTGGGGTGGAATAGAGCCAAATCGTACTATCACCTGTATGGTGCTCAAAGCTACGGCTAATGACAGGTGTCAATTAGCCCTTTGCCGTAATGAATTTCGTGGGCCTCGATCTGGCCTTTGCCGATCAGGTGGCATTGGTAATAACAATATCAGTTTTCTTTTACGTTGAAACTTGAAGAGTTCGAACCAAGAGTACATGTTAAATCATGAAATTTGATATATTTATTCATTTTTAACTTTCTTCCCATCCAGGAGTGGGGTCACAACAGACATTTCCTTCACCATACAATGTGCGGTGACAGCTATCCAAAAGGGGCCAATGGTAATAAGAGTTTCTGATTGATAGAGAGTCATGGGAGATGTTTTATTTTAGTCTTTAGTGTAGTTACTATTTGTTATATATATATATTTAAAATAAACGCTTGTGAGATCTCCACCTTCAGTAAACTCCTTTTCGATGAAATTGACCTGCTGAAAGGGGCGATTTCTTCTCTTACATTTTACTCGTTTGAAATAATATCAGATAATTATGTCCTTAATTTTGGGAATTATTTTATAAGACTTAAAATAATATATGTATTGTTATGCTGGTTTTTTTTCCTCAAAAATTATTCAAGTGTTATAGGTGTGTATATATGTGAACAAATTTTTTTTTTTAAATTATAATTCTTTGCCTTGCAGAGAGGGGCGGCATTTTTCATATTTGTCTGGGGTGGCAAAACTGCTAGAGCCCCAGCCCTGGAAATACCAATAAACCAATCAATCATTGAATACAATCAATTGCATCAACCAATAAATTTTGGTCATTTTAATAAGAGTTTTATTTTAAACAATTTGTGTGTAGTAACGTGAAAAGCTCAAAATATCGATGATAAAAACTTGCTATTTAAAATATCAATATTTTTATAATAGCCTAAAATACTAACACAAAAATAATAATGACCAATTAGCTTACTTTCTGTTTCCCACTAGGTAACATTTTTGAAAGATAAACAGTAGACCTTACGCTTTTATTCCTTATAATTAAGTTGTTGTTTTTTTTTTAAAATTTATATCTTATTCAAACATTTTTTTCAAAATTTAAAAAAAAATTATGAAAGTTTAAAAATAAGTTTTTTTCTTTCTTTTTTTGATGTTACAAAATAAAATCTATTGATCCCATTAACAATATTTAGGTGCAGAGAATACAAGTCTGCAAGCAAAACACATTCACAAAAGTATTGGTTGGCATCTGAAAATTTTCTTATATCTTGTGGGAAAGGTACTCGAGTTTAAAGATAAATTTTTAATTTTTTTAACTATAAAATACATGCATTTTGCTCTTAAAATGTATCTATGTCATGTGTTGGGACTTTGATTTCTGTAAAATGTCCTTGCATGACTTTTTTCTCGTTCTCAAAACCCTATTAGTTTCTTTTATTGAAAATCAAAACTAAATTTTTATTACTTTTATTTATGCATTATAAACCTGTAAAGCGGAGAAATGACAACAAAATGCATCAATTTAAAAAGCAGGTGTTTCATAATATCTAGGCGATCAATTATTTCACCATCACTATTGTTTCATTTACAACAATATAAGCTATTGTTTTGCACTTTTTGTTTTGTTATTTCCAACTGTAGATTTGAAAAACTAATTTCAATTCCAAGTCTTTTCACCCAAATACCTTCTTAGTAATCAAGGTGAAGATATAACTATTATCTAAATATTATACTGCTTTCATAACAGAGATTGATACAACACTGATATGTTTGTTGAGAGAAGCACTTTCTGATTTTGAACTCTGATAAATACATTTTGAACTATCACCATTAGGGATTGCAGTATCGGGATACCGAATACCGGCATTTTGAGCCCTTTGAACAGTTTTGTAATAACGGTATTCACAAGTTTAAATGCCGTTTTTACGCATTTTCTAGAAATTTTTTAAACTGTCCCCTTTCTACGTTCAGGGATCGCCAACATAGCAAAACAGTATACTTTTTTTGTTATGTCTTCCTAACGGGTGAAATTAATTAGATTGAGAATATAAAGTTGCATCGTATAATCAAGAGAAGTGATAAAGTACGTGAACCATCCAAGGAGGCCAAAACTATCCTGTTACAGCTCAGATCGATACTGCACACGCGTAGGATTCGTAGTCTGATATTTGTATCTGTGAAAATAAGGTTGTTGTTGTGAAGAAAGTGCGTAATATTTCGATATTTTTTTTAATTAATGGTTTGTTATTCGCATTGTATATGCATATCACATTTTAGGGCTCAAAATATTTTTCAGATCTATTATATATATATATTCATAAGTAATAACTCCTAATGATGAATAAGAATAACTTTAAAAAACGTAAAATATCGGTTGATAATACTTCGGCTTGGTTTCATTATTTATAAAAAGAAAAGAATATGGCGGTGCAATTTAAAAAATGTTCAAGAGTTGTTAAAGTGAATGGGGGGAGGAAGTACAAGAGAATTCCATACACATTTAAAAACAAAACATGATACAAATTTGTTAAAGAGAAAAGAATCTAATTACGATGAAGATACAAATTTAAGCACAGTTTCTGACAGGGATTTTAGATTATTTTGAAAAAAAAAAGTTGATTTGGATGAAATTATAAGTAAAATGACAGAATTAGATGGTTTGCCATTTCGAGTGTTTTGCTCTTCAGCTGAATTAAGAAAATCCCTATCCGCCATAGATTAGTGATATTTACCGTTTTTTGTGTTTCAAATAAATAAGATGTTTCTTTACTTTTTTTTGTGATTCTTTATGTGTTATAATTAATGTTACAAATTATATTTCTTGTGATATTTACACTCTCTAATAAAACTGGCAAATAAATCAAAGAAACACTTGTGTTTTCTTTCTTTTTCTAAAATTTCTACTACCGATATTAAGATCTAAAAAATACCGGTACCGAACTTTTGGTTTGATATTTCCAATTCCTAATCACAATCTACCAAATCTAAATATAAATTAATGGAAATTCTGTTTGTTTCCATGGTTTTTTAAAGACAAGTCTCCGTCGACATTTATGTTTTTATTGCTCTAATTGCTGTCTGATTTCGAATTGATATGCTGTAAAACGTTCCTAACATTCTATATTAGTTTCTGAAACTATTTCTGATTAATTGATTTTTGAACGTTCAAAGGTACGATCTTCCTTCAACCATAGAGTATATTTAATAGGGCTGTATTAAATGAAAATCGAATATTTTGCTTTGAAAAATACAAAGTTTGGTATTGGTATTTTATTAATTTTCGTAAAAGTAATGTTCGTATATAAATAAAATGTATAATGTAGAGCTTTATCTTATTGTTGTAAAGAAAACTTGTACTTTTTTTTTTAAATTGTAATAAATTTCAAATGTCAAACGTTCCAAAGTGGGATTTTTTTCCTGTGAATAATTCAAGGGGTCAGCTACTACTCTTCTCAATTAGTATTGCTCATCTTTTCACTTATTTACATTTGAAAGAAAATAGTTTTTAGTGTGTGTACTTTTTATACTGCCATTCATATGTTCATGTAATAAAATCAAAATTTCATGTCAATATGAAAATAATTTTATATAATTAAATAAACTTACGTAACTTGATGTTATGAAATTAATATTATGATAAAATATTTCATGTAATTTGGATTTCGTAAAATGCGATGTATTCATAAGAAGAAAAAACAAAATCATATAAATACCTTGAATTCATATATTTTTTATTTTAATTTTAGAATTAAAATCGATATAGGGCAGCACAATCTCACTTTTTAAAAATAAATTAACTTTTAATTCGTATGATGTACATCATTTTCCCCTCTTCCTTTATTTTACATATAGAATCCACCTTTATAAAATTGCAAGAAACTCTTTATTTTCATGAAGTACATTCTCACATGCTGTACTGTGTAATTTATCTCTCTCTCTCTTTCTCTATTTTATTAGTAACAACAGAATTTTTCATATTAATTTTGTTTCTAATAAGTCTTACGGTTTTATGCGCATACGTTTCCTATAGCTTCAGTATTTTTAAAAGATATTTAGGTTTGTTATAATAGTAAATGTAGGAATTATCTATATAAAATAGCTTCTCCCATTTTTTATTATGTCTTATTTAAATGTGAATTTTAAAAATATAGTAATGGCATCTTTGTTGGATTAGCTTTATGTACGTACATATCTCGAAAATTCTCGGAGTAAAAAAAAAATGTCAGAATGCTTTTTGTCTAGAATAGCTCGCTGTTTGGTATTTGTATTCCTCTTTCATTTCTGTGAAAGCATTCTTGAGTGCTTTCCATCCGTATTTTAGTCACAAACATCAGAATACAAATCTGGTTTCTTAAAAATGTACGTATTAGATTTTTTACACTGAAAGAATTTTACCTCGATTGAAAAAATACATTCCTAACATGGTTCAATTCTACTGTGACATTATTTTGATTTTTTAATGTATTCTCTCATTTATTTTTAAGATCACTAAATTATACCTAAAATGTCATAATATTTTTTAGAAAATACTTGAAAAATGGTATAAAATATTAAATAATTTCAAAATAATATTTGAGTTTTTAGAAATTTATATTATTTTTCATTTACTTTTCTAAAATAATTCAAAAAATGTTTAGATTAAAAAATATTTTACACCTCATCTGAGTAGTCATTCATTTTTCTCTTTTTATACTTAATGTTTTATAAATTTTTGTCTTAAACTTCGTCTTGTATTTAAAAAATTTGCCTTTTTTTTTATTTTAGTTTTAATTTAAAAATCTAATTTTTCAAGCAACTGTAGTGATACATTTTATTTTTTTAATTTGAAATGAATTTCTTAATTATTAAAAACGGTATTTAAATTATTGTTTTATGACATTTTTTTTTTTTTCAAGTATTGATTTCATTGTTACATATATCCTTATGAAAAAATGAATCTTTTAACTTGTAGTAAAAATAACTATTTGCAAGAAATAGGTGTATTTAATTTAAACTATTGAGTGTTCGACATTATATGTTATAATTTTTATTTTCGAATAGGTTATTTATATCCCGCGTTCATTAATTTAAATTTTTTAGGCTACCCTAATTAATAAACTAATGTAAAATTAATTAATTTTGCTTATTATATTTTCCAATGCACTTAAAAACATTAACAAGTTTTCTGGAACTAATTAATTCAGTAAATCCATTCTATAACTTTAAGCTAATAAATTTCTCTTCTGTCATTAGCAACCTTAACACAAAGAATGAAAATCACAATCTGTAATTTTCCAAAACGTCGAATATTTATTCACTTTCTGAAAAAAAGATTTGGGTATCATTCCTTAAAAATATTTCAAAACAAGAAGTATTTTTAAATCCTTAAACATCATTAGTAATTAATTGTGAATTTCAATACAGTTGCTTTTTTACGTCATTTGAAAAATTAACGATACGAAATTAATTACAAATCATTACAGAATTCTGGATTTGAGTTATTTTTAATAGAGAAAGTGCCCCATTCGCTGTTATTATCTAAAAGGTTCTAACCGGATTTTAAAGAGATCTTTTTTTTTTTGTGAAAAAAATATCATAAGCTATATATTATCATATCATAAGCTATTTAAAATATTCTGTAAAGGGGAAAAAATTTTCAAGTCTTCACATTGCCATTTATTGAAACCTAGAAATAATCTTTCTATTTTGCCGTTATTTGAGTCTCATTGAATGAAATTTGTATGTAACCAGTTTTTTTGTTTTGTTTTTCCAGAATTAAAAGTAATTTTTCTTTAACTTCTAAAAGTAACTTTCCTCTTTACAGACGGACGAAAAATATGCATGTACTTCTAAAATATTTTAATATGAATACTCATTTCCAACTGCAAAATGTAAATCATTTTTAACAGATTTAAAAGGCCAGCTTAAGAAAAATTTCCATCTGGTATGTGCTGCCGTTTTAACTTTTCAGGTCGACCAATTTGAATTTTTATGAGATATCATTTTCGTTTTATGGTTCTGCTACAAACATGAAAGTCTCAGTACTTTTTTCCCCGCAAAATGCTAAACCCATCCAATTTTCTTTGCGACGTTATCTCAACTTCAGTTTCTTTCACAGTCCTTATTTCGTTTCATATATATTCGACAGCTAAAAGACGTATATCAAGAGTAAATGGAATTCTTTTTTCTAAGAAATAATACTTGTAAAGAGTATTTGAAATGATTTTTTTCCTCTACGGAGATGTTTATGGTTACAGTGTTGAAAATATGGCGATCATATTTTTTTTAGGTTCCGATTTAAAAAAAATACTGTTCCAAAAGAATAATAAATTCTTTCGAAGCCAAGTTAATCTGTTACTAAGAATTCGTGGATTTTTATACATTTCTTCAAATAAATGTTTTGTCTTTAAAATAAAGTTTTTACGAAATAGGCTGCGTTAACACATCGAATTTGTAATTGTTAGTGTTCAATTCCTACTATTAGTTCACACCCTTCCTATATATATATATAGGTGTTATAATACAGTTTTTTCAAATATTAATTCATTAATTTAATTTAATAACTGAATAAATAGTAACAAAAATAATAGTCCAATACCATATATAAAAAGGAAAATCGCTCATTGTGTCTCTGTAGCGCGATGAATAGCGTGTTAGATTTCTAATCCAGAGGTCGCGGGTTCGAATCCTACCTGGGATGGCCTAATTTCTGAGAACGTGATTCATTATGAATGAATAAATAGTAACACACAAACAAAAGTAACAGTCCAACACCATATATAGAAAGGAAAATCGTTTTCTATTTTGCCACTTATAATATTGTGGTTCTGCCATATGTATATACATATTTATATTAATTGTAATTATTTAATAAAAGTAACTATATAAAACATTTCTTAGTTGACCTAAGTAGGAGTTTACTTTAAAAAAAATATTTATATTACTTGTTTTTTGCTAAAGATGCGTTTGTCTTTGTAATCTGCTTCAAGTAAGGAAATAGTGTTTAATTTTTAATAGCATTTAGGCGTGACTATAGTAACAAAATTATGTTGATTTTTAGTAGCATTTCAGTGTGACTTATGCCACAAAATGTTCGTAAAATATTTCTGAAATGAAAAAATATGATCATAATGAAAATAAAGTTAATTTACTAGAAACTAGAAGACGCTCTACTGTACAAGAAAGTATAGTATACATGTGCCTTTTTTTCATCTCTAAAACCTTTTAAATAGAAAAATCATTCAATTCATTCATAGGAAAGTATTCTTTTCTTTGCAAGTTTGTTTCATTTTTTATCTGAAGGCTTTGGATGTCTTTTGTGACCAGGATAGAGATTTATTTCCAAATTGTCACAACACACACACGGCATTCTCCGTTATATTTTCTATTAATCACGACTTTTTTCCCATTTCCTCTGGCACGAGTGTCAGATCTTCTGACGTGAGACACAATATCCTTGCTCTATGGTAATCAATTTAACGTGGAAGGTGGCAGGCAAATTGAAAATTATTCTCTTTGTATTTACGTGGAAGAAGTAAGCAAAATAGATCCAAGAAATCGTTTGGATTGTTCTACCGTTATTCAGAACCGTGGTAAAATGCCAGATGCCAAAAATTGTTTATTTTTGTTACCATTTTTGGAAGCAAATAGAAAGTAACTGGAAAAAAGAGAGAATATGAAAGGAAGAACTTCCATTGAAGTTGTGATTTGAAACAGAAATGCTTCTCAAATTGTTGAGAATAGATGAAAAGGAATCCAATTGTAATTTATCTATACTTATAATAATCCTAAAATAATTATGTTCAAACAGGATCAGAAAATTTATAAATTAGTATTTTGCATACCTTCACTGGAATGATACTTTTATATAGATATTCGAATGGTATATATTTTTAAAGCGTAAAAATCGAACATTTATTATATATAAAAAAAAACCAGAAATATTTAAATTTATTTTCTTTAGGGAAAAAGCTGATCGAGAATGAAATGATAAAACATTACTAGCTTGATAGAATTTGTTAATTCTCTCTTGAAGCATGTATCCTAAAATACAAACAATGAATACCTTGCTCTTTCCTCATTAAACGTGGCTCGAATTTCCCCATCGCTTTTAAAAATACGTCTCATTGCTTGTTTTTTTATTGCTTGCTCTTATTTATTTCTACTTCAAAAGTGTACATTTAGTTTAAATATCTATATGAAACCCTCTCTTAAGTTTTAAAAGAAGAAATTAACTTCGTTACGTACTTATTTTTGAGATTCAACGATTCAATTTGCTTACTATCACGATCACTAACTTCCATCTGAATTTAAACGATTTTTCCTTTGAAGGAAGATTAGATTATTTTACGCTCGCGCATATACTTCCATGACGTTTATTAGTTGCGAAAAACGTGATAGTTAATAAATGCTCAATAAAAATGCTTTTAAAAAATACTTCTCGTAAGTGTTGAAATACACTTTCTTCAAAATATCACTCTACGTTACATTTTGAATTATTTCTAATTATTCTAAGAATAAAATATATAACTTTCGAAAAAAAAACCTTCACGTGGATTTAAGCTATTAATGTTTTTGAAATGAAGCAAGATGTTTGTTATATATATACAGGATTATTTAATGCTTTTTATTTAAAGGCATATATATAATTAATACGCATTAGTTGCAGAAACTTATTAAAAAAATATATTACAAGAACGATTTTTTGTAAATAAGTCGTTCTGTTTACGTTTTAGTTTCGCAAGGTTTGCTTTTTTCATTGGTCTCTCTCTTTTTAATTTATTTTATATCAATTTATACAAGTTGTATTACATGAAAATGTTGACAAATTACACGTTTTTCGTGTAAGGAGATAAAATGAGTTTACGGACGAAGATGAAAGAATTAAAAACAATAAAGGTCGTCATGGATGCCTGCTTTCATCAGTAAAGAAATCTGAAATTTACATTCATTATACTGGGTGGACATTAGACAAAAATTAATTTGAACAATGATAAGAATTAACAATTAATATTATCTGCGAAATATTTTACATTCATCAAGAAAATTCATTGATTTCCTCAATTTCTAGCAAAGATTTTTTAATCCACTGAATTTCTTAATTCTCTCAACTGTTGACTGTATTTTAATTTGTTCAAGAATACAGTAAAAATTGTTTAACACATGAAACTGAAGGGATTGAAATATTTTTCATGTTAAAACATACAGTAAAAAAAATCAACAAAAATAAGTTTGAGTACATTTTATTTACATAGATATGTAAAACATGTATATATTTGATATAAATCAATGAAACAAAAACATTCACAAGAATTTAATGAAATTTAATTCAAAATTTTCATGTTTTTTAAAAACATTTTAAATCCTCATGGTTTTCTTTTCTGATCCATTTTTGCTCTGGCTCAAACTTACTCCTTTCAAACTCTTCCATAGTTTGTGTTCTGTTTTCTTAAATTATTGTTGATAATGTGGAGTTCACTATAACAAAATATTTACAGATTTCCGTTTTCATCTTCTGTTTTTGATTAATAGCCCTTAAGCAGTTCCATCTTCATTTCAAGCGAAGTAGCAGTTTGCTTTCCCCTGAACTCTTTACCATTATGCTCGTAAAAAATTCTAAAATAGAAAAAATGCAAATCAAACTCTCTGATTTAAACTTACACTGCAAGTGTACTTGTCACTGAATTCCAAAGCCAACCGATGAGAGATGAGATGTTTTTGTAGGGGTGGAGGGGAAAGTAGCTTAAATAAACAAACTGACTCGTGTCACAGGATATTCCGAGAGTATTTCAAAACTAAGTTACCCTCCTTTCTGTGAAACATGTAAACCACCTCTCTTTCATTTCACATCACTTTTGAATCTAGTCTGCGCGGCTGGTGTGTCCCGTATTTTGCTGATGCCTAAGAAAGGAAATCTTTTCGTGTTGAGTGATTTTCGTTTCGTGTAAAGAAAAAAATGCATGCAAATATATAGTAGCGTGTCGGAACCGTTGTATTATTTCGTATTAACCGATATTTTGTCTTAAGCATTTTCGTGTTAAACATATTTCACTGTATTAATTAAAATAAGATTTCACATTATTTCAAGCAAATATTGGGGGAAATATTACTGTTGACAAAAAAAAAAAGATTCTTTCTTATCCAGAAATTTTTTTCCTCTAAAAAATCCGCAGTATTCAGAGAAAATCATAGCATTGAATAAATTGTATTTTCGGAAACGGCCATACTTTTATAGATGACGCTAGGTATAACACACTTTAATAACTGAGATTCAATAAATAAAAATAGCTATCCCATATTTAGTTTAATGAGAAATTGTCATGACGAGATAACTGTAACATGTTAGTTTTCCAAATCATGCGTTAAAGGTTTAAAGCTGAATTCTATTCATTGCTGCAAAACGGAACAATAGTTACGTATCACACTCGAGTGAGTTGCGTAGTAGTTCCTCATGCAATTGCATAGTGCAAAGAGGCATTCATTTTCCGAATTTGGATTTAAGTCATTTCAAAATTGAAAATTCTAGGATATAGGTCAAATAATCGTTTAGTTAAATAATTTTAACAATAGGAGAGTTATTAGGCCATTTCAAATGCCAAAGAACAAGAGGCAGATTTAACTCTTTCTATGTTTAAAATAAGGGAATACAAGAAAAGATGTAATAGAAAAAATATAATTACGTGTTCAAGAGAATAAAAAAATAAGATTTTTTTTAGAAATTTCGTAATTGTCTTAGGGAAAAGTTTCAGCCTCTCAGTAAGGTACGTGTAAGCTATTAATATATATTCTTTTATTAGGAATCGTGAATATAAATTTGTCAAAAAAAATTAAGTCTAATCCTTTTAAGGAAATACTACTAATAAATCTATCAAAATATGGATTTTAATCTCTTAATGAGAAATGAATGAGACCTGAGTTTCAAAATAAGGTATTCGTAATTATGATTTAGATAAAAATATATGATAGAGATTAGATATTTAAGTGTGTTTGTTTGTTCCTTTTACCACTAAAGGGAAGAAAAATCAGTTATTCTACGGGTTATCTAGCTAATGTGTACATCTGAAAATTGTTTCTTTTCTCAAAAGTTATTCAAATCCCCCTTTCCTTGGAGTTAAAGAAAAAAGTCTTTGAAACAATGGCAAGTTTCTGATTTTTTCCCCTCTTTATTTTAAAAACATTTAAAGGAAGAAGGGCTCAAACAATCAATAAATAAGTTAATAGAATCAGTTAATCTTAGAAACTCAAGGAAGAAATGTTTTAAAAATTTTTGAAAAAAAATAAATTTTTTAAAACATATGATAAAATTAGTCTTACTTTTAATTACAAACAATTGGTTATTGCGACAAATACACCTATTTGTAGCACATTTAGATTTAATAGTCACATTTTCTGAAACCCTACCCCTACCCAGTACCAAGGGAAATTAGAGGAACAAGCTTTTGAACTTAAGTGATAGGAACCCAAAGGCACATTGTTGGTAAAATGGCGGGAAACTCTTAATTTCGCATTTATTTTTAAAACGAAATCTATACATTGGTAAGGGTTGTTATTTAACAGTTTAAAAAGGGAACATATATTAAAAAATACGCGTATATACAAAAAAAGTGTTTGCTTCCAAATTCATTTACACTTAAATTTTCAGCATTTTAACATTTTTAAAAAGAATACTTCTAACAACATTCTTTAAAATATCATCATTTTTTCGCATGACATTACTGTTTGTTTTCTAAGTATTTTCTTATGGCTTGGCCACTTAATCATAAAAATACCAATTACTTTCAGCTTTTTCTCTAACCGTTTTCAATATTCTTAAAAATAACATCGGAAATACTTCAAACATCCGTCACCGTTTTCAGAAAAGGCTTCTGAATTGCTGAACAATGTATCCAACAAATTTGAACTCGAGAAAAAGCTTTATCCCCAGGCTTGTTGCTTGTCCTTCCCCTGAAAGGGGGGTTGGGGTGGACCTTAGTTGTCAGGTAGGGCGGGAATGATTAGCATTTTCATTTATCGTTTGGTGGTGCTCTCCACTTTCCACTTGGGGTGGTGCGTGCCTAGGTAACGGGGTATTGATTGTGGCGCGGGGAAACACATTCCTATTCGGAAACATGTTTCCTGTTGTTTAAAGCATTCATTTCCAAATGAATGATTTGTTGTTTGCATTAAGAAAGAAGAAAGATCGTAATGGGTGGGTTAAGAGTAAATGTTGTTATTTAGATTGCAAACATTTTTAAAGAGATATTTTGTATCGTTTGTGTAACAGTTCGATTTAAGAAATGTGTTATTTTTATGAAAAATTTGTATGGTAGATATTGATTTTCTTTAAATGATGGCCTAATATTACACAACCGACGTACTTTAACTGCTAAGTAATATTTAAAATAAAAATTTCTGTTTTAGAGTTGTATTTGACATATGATTTTACATAAAACTTTTCGAAGTACTTCGATGAGGAACTAAAAAAATCACTTCAAAAAGAAAAACATTTTACTATATTTTATAGAACTTCCCACAATTCGAAATTATATTCCCAGACTCTCTCTCTATCTACATATTCATTAAATGGATTATATGTTTATTAAATTTTACACGAATGCGTGTATATGTATTTTATTAATGTATACATTATTATTATCGTGATATAATAATCAGGATTTTATCAAAATATATAAATATTTCATGAATTATGTATGGTTTTAAAATTTTCATTATTATAAAGTATTTTTAAAAACGTTGATTTAAGATAAAGGACTAACATGGATGTTTGTGCAATATGTAACGGAGTAGTTTCAAAAAAAATTGTTAAGAGCTGAAAAATGTTATCTCTCCTTTTAGAATTACAGAAATTATTATTTAGAAATTGGCACAATATTTTGTTTGTCTTATATGAAGTATATTTGTAAAGTATATTAGACATAAATAACAAATTATTTAAGTAGCAAAATTGTGTGAGGGGGAGGTTTTTTTATTTTTTTTTTTCATAATAGTTATCAAATTTTACCCTGGAGCATCAATCAATGCTCAAAAAGTAACCTATAAATATAAATTTCATAATAATATACTTTTCTCAAAGTCCTGTGCAAAAGCCCATAAGGGCCAAGCCATTCTGTGCCGATCTCAGGATACGTGACCTTGGGCGCTGAGGTGAAAGAGCAGATATTCCGATCAGACGGTCAGTCTGACATGAACCCCAGTATTTAGTTCCCAAGCAAGCCTGGTACTCATTTATCGACCGACTGAAGGGAGGAAAGGCTGAGTCTATCTTGCCCAGCCCGTGATTTGAACCCCGGACCTGTGGCGTGGAAGAGCGAAACGCTACCACTCAGCTACTGGGCTACTATAATTATTATAATTCATTATTTATAATTATTAATACATTATTTATAAGACTGACGTTTAGTCAATATATTAATTTTTCACTCCAATTCCTCTGTTGTTTTGTTTTATTCAATAAAATTCTATTTTCTTCTAAGAATCCGTGAATTTTTTTCTGTAGAAACCATGTTTATAAAAGTGATGAACGTTGAAAAATGACTTTATCTGTTTGTTAGAAGATAGCAAAAAAAGTTTTTTGCTGATTTGAACACTTTTGAGGGTGTTTTTTAAAAATAAATAAATAAATATTGCTTCGTTAAGAATTGTTATGATTTCAAACGCTGTGTGGGAAAGGAATTAGAAAAAAATTTAAAAAGAATTCGTAAAATTGTTGTCCAATTGAAAATTTTTGTTATTATATTTTTTATAAGCAAACAATTAACTTACAAATATGATATATACAAAAATGCTTTACAAACATGTTTGCTTGCATTAGTTTCATATAAGTATGGTTGTAAATTTTATTATTGGTTTTTCTAGCCGTTTTACACATTTGCTGTATTTTTTATATTTATAAAAATAAACACAATTTATTTCTTTTCCAGGAAAAACAGTTTCATTTATTAAATTAAATTAAATGTTGTAACTGATATATTAATTTTTTATCAAGCACACATGATCAAAAATTAAGCAGCAAAACCACTTTCACGATTAGTAAAATTTGTAACTGGTTAAGGTATCCGACTATATGCGTTTGGAAAGCGCATAATTGGATAATTTTCAAGATATTTAGTGTCACTTAGATTAAAATACATGTTTGAAATTATTTTAATGACATTTTGACAAAAAAAATTTATTTAAATACAATATTTCGGCAAAAAACTAACTTAGAATAACCTTTTTTCAAAATGTTCTCCTTTTATGAAAAATTTCTATTATAATAATATTTTGCCGATATAGCTCAGACCTCTGTACAGAGGTATAAATTTTTGTACAGTACTCTGTTTTTTGAAAAATTCCATTATTTTCAGAGTGACAACCCATTGAAATAATTTTTTTGGTTTTTTTTCTTAAAATTTCTCCCTGTTGAAAAGACATGAATAAACCCACCAAGTTATATAAAAAAATTTAGTTAAACCCTCTGTGCAGAGGTTTGAACTAAAACTTTTAAAATAATAGAAGCTTTTTTTCAAAAAAAGGAGAATTTTTTAAAAAAGGGATTCATTTAAAAATTTTTGTCAAAATATTGTACTTAAATAATTTTTTATTGTAATACTATTTTTAAAACAATTTTAATACTTTTCTTCAAGTGACACTAAATATAAATATTATCCATTTATATATATATATACGCGTTTGCAAAATCACGGTTCCCAACGTAGTCGGATACCTTAATCAAAAATTATTCTTATACAGAAAAATTATAAAATATATTTAGTTATTTTCATGTTGCATTAAGTTACGACCTGAAAATTTAATAATTTATTTGATCACACGATTTCTGATAACATTATATAAATTTGATCCTTTTTATTGGAATATATGGTATGAATATTGATTTAACTGCATTCAAATTAAAAATTTCAAATCAAAAAATTCAATACTGTATAATTGTTGAATATTTGCATGCATTATATAACGGGGGGGCCCAAAAAATTTTTTCGGCGAACGGTGTAATATTTTTTGGGTGTTCAAAAATTTATTCGGTCCAAAAAATTAAAAAAGCGTTGAAATTATGCTTAGTTTTTATAAAAATTGAAGACGGAGGGCTCATTGGAAATCATCTGCCTTTAATGCGGTTGGATCGAGTTCGAATCACGCGAAAAACACTTTAATTCCCTTTTTATTTTTTTAAAAAAATAAATTTATATTTATGAAAAAGGGTTTTTTAAATATTAAATTATTTCTAGTAAAATATATTTTTTCATTTTATACATGAAAAAAATTACGAATTTAGAAAAAGTTAATAAATTTTAATAAATAAATTTTTTTTATAAATAATATTTATAATAAAATATTAATAAATAAAATGATATTTTAAAAATTTATAAAAGAAATGGAAATACAATATACTATAAATAAAATATTTATATATATATATATATATATATATATATATATATATATATTTATATATTTATATATATATATATATTTATATATTTATATATATATATTTTATTTAATTTTAAATAAAATTTTAAAATTTTTTTTTTATTATTAAATTAAAAATTTCGAAAATTTTTTGAAATACTTAATAATGCTTTTTAAAAAATCTATTTTTTTTTAAAAAATTATTTTAAAAATTTTAATAATTGTATTTAAATAATTTTAATTTAAAAAACTTTTTAAAAAATTTTAATTAATACTTTTTTAAATTTAAAAAACTTTTAAATAATTTTAATTAATACTTTTTAAATTTAAAAATACTTTTAAAAATTTTAAATTTTAAAAGTAATTTTAATAATTTTAAGTAATAGTAATTTTAATTTTTAATTAATAATACTTTTAAATAATTTTAATTGTAAAAATTGTAATAATTTTAATTAATAATCAAATTTTAATTTAATATTTTGTTTTTTAATTTAATTAATTTAAGCAATTTTTAAATACAAATTTTTTTAAATAATAAATTTTTTACATTTTTTTTTAAAATACAAAATTTTTTTCATAAATTTCCATTTTTTAAAAAATTTTAAAAACAAATTTTTTAATTTAAAAATTAAAGGAATTGAAAGAAAAAGGCATTCAAATGGACCCAAGCATTGAAGGGGGGCATTTTAATCCGGGAAAGGGTGGAATAATTGTTAAAAACAAACATAAATTTCGAACGCTGTTTTCTCCCAATTGACTGGTCATTCGACGGAATTACATTAAAGGGGTTTAACCCAAAAAGGGGACTACTATTACACCGAGTCTGCCCAAATGAATTTTTAGTCCCCTCCAAAAAAAAAATTTATCTTTATCGTGGATAACAAGCGGGGGTGGCGAACCAGTAGCACGCGTGCCATTGATGGCACCCGACACAATATTTTAGGCACGCCACCGATCAAAACGGTTTGTACATATTAGTTCAAAATAACAAAGTTCTCTATTAAATACAACGAGCAAACGCAAGTAATCGGTCTTAGGGTGGGGGAAACGTTCTTATTGTTGCCTTATTTGTACTTGACTACAATTGCTTATGATGCAAAATTTTTAAAAAATTTTAATTTTATTGACACAACTGTGTTTTAAAAGTTTATTTTATTATTTTTGATTTTTTAAATTTTTTAAAAAAAGGGTGTTTTGAAAAAGAACAAAAATAAAAATAATCAAAAACAAATTTGGTGAATCTAGAAATATGGCATAATTAGTGGTATAGTGTGAATGGAATAGTGTGGTATGCAGAACATCGTCTGTAAAATGGCATTTTGAAACAAATCACAAATCTTGTCAAAAAAGTGAATCACAGCAAAAATAAGTACTTGCTTAGAAACCGTTTGGCAGGTGACTCCAATTCAGCATGCATTTAAAAAAGAACTTTTTAAATCTTAACATAAGTTATTTGTGATCCACACAATCTGTAACAGAAGTCACACTAATGTTTACTTTAATTCGAATTACAGAGGTATAACTAAAACATTTACAACTATACAGTACAAAAATTTTTTTTCGTAGAAAATAAGATTTTTGTGTTATTATTAGTGAATCTATCCCTCTTACAGTGGCCACACGGGGGAAGTCCTGGGGTCGGCCCCCAAACCCCTTTGATTTTTTTCGTTGGTTAAATTCTAATATAAAATCTAAAATTTAATTAAATATTTTTTTTAAGATTAATTTTTTAATTAATGCTAATTATTTATTCAAAAATTATTTTTTATTGTGTTTGTTCTGAAAATGACAAAATCAAAAATAGCATGTTACAAGAATGGTGAACTTTCAACCCCGGACCCCCTTGAAAAATTCCTGTGTGCGCCTGCCTCATTATATACTTTTTAGAAAGAAATGGCACGTTGATCCATAAAGGTTCGCCACCCCTGGTCTAATGGATACTATTGGAAAAAATTTAATTTAGCAACAGCATTAAAAAAAACTGGTGATCCCTTCGTATGGAAAAAACTATTTGCAAATATAAAATATGTCGGGGTGCGAAATATTGTAGGATTCGATAATTGTTCAAATAGAAATTAAATCTCTTCGAAAAACACTTTTAATATCAAAATAATATAAAAAAACTAAAGCTAAAACTTCCAAAATGCTTAATTTTCACAATAATGCATGTAAATATCTGATAAAGTACATACAGGGGTGGGCAAATATTTTGGCTCGAGGAGCACTTTTCGGAAGCTGAAGATACCGGAGAGCCGCACCTTTTTTATAAAATGACTCCATTCATTGGTTAACTTTGTACTTCAGAAAAGTTATAAATTGTACTATAAAATCAATAAATATAAGTAAATAAAATAGAGACAGTTTTATTCTATTTATTTACTGTGCTTATTTCATATCATCTATGAATGCAAGCTCATTTAATTTTAGAATTAGTTTAATTATACAAATGTACGCTATTACACTTTTGTAAAAAAAAAATTTAAGAAAAAAGGGGAGGCGTTAAAATTCTCATCACAGCCAGCAAATTAATAACAGCAATCTGCATTTAAATTTACTTTTGTTGATCTTCATACAAAAAAAAACTTTGCTGACAAAATATATGTTGACAAAATGAAAAACCCCCGTCTGTTTTTGTCGGCGATGTGGGCGATTTGGGAAAAAAATTGACGAGTCGCGGATGAGACAAAAAATTTTATTATTGATTTTTTACTCTCAGCTATTTTTTTCTTTAGTCAAATTATTAAATATTTTAGTATTTAATATTCAGAATATTTTATTTGGGGGGAGGAGGGCAAAAACACCTCTTTTCGGTGTTCCAACGGTCTACCTCTCCCCTCTTTTGGGGGGGAGCAGTCCCCCCTTCTTTCCCTTCAATTTCACTGGGTTCGGCTAGCAAGTGGAGCGCAGATATTGTTTTTCTTATGGTCATCGGTTGTCAACGTGATATCATATGAAGGGATCCTGCAATATTTTAGAGGCTGCGGGCCCCAGTGGTCAAGGTATGGATCAGGCGGCATGCGGTTCGAGATGACTAAAACCCACCTGGGGGGCGATTCATTTAAATCTGTCGGGGCTCAAACGTCCTTCCGTTGGTGGGTATGGTAGCTGGGAGGGGTCCCACTCAGGTGTCGTCCATGTCAATTGACCATGGTTCAAAATTACGTGGTCCGTCGCCAAAAGGCCTCGTGTTGCTGAACAGTGCGACGTTAATATTCACTCACCCTGCAATATTTTAGGGTTGCAGGGGTGGATACGAGCGGCGTAATATGCATATGAAAGTCGATCTTACAGCTGCGAGACGGAAAAACGTTACAGCAGGCAACCAATTACCCACCCCTGCTTTACATGAATATGGAGCAAGAAGTGATAATCTCCACGGTGACAAAAATAAATTTTAAAAAAATATATCCTAACTGTATGTACTATGAGGGAAGAGAAAATTGTCCATAGAGCTTTTTTTAGATGTAGAAAAGGAGAGTCAAACTCGCGCGGCCCGGTCGATATATTGGCACACAATAAAATGTATATATTAAAATTTTAAAATTTTGCCCGAAATAAAGAGAGAGAATAAAGATAATATAGCAGAGAGAAGAGATGCCAAGTGCCAGAACGTGCCTATTGAATTTTGTTCTTTTTTGTTCTTTTAAATATGTTTATTATAATGTATTATTACTAGAAAAAACTTACGTTTTTATGAATTTTTGTTTTCTTTACGGTCCACCTTAAGATAAACCTTGTTTATTTAGCCCAAGTTATCCTTTGTGTTTGACAACCTTGGTGTGGAATAACGCAGGCTATTATCCTGTTCAACTTTTGTACTGCACACAATACATCAATTTAAATAAAATTGTGATTGAGGATTAGTTTCATTTTGAAAAGGGGGAGAATGCACTGATAGAATTCATAAGGCTTGTCATACACCTTGAAGCTGAAATATAAGCTATTTTTTCTATAACAGTTTTATTATTATTTGACCTCACGTTGATGTAATATATGACTCAGTAAAAAATCTAATAAACAGATATGATTAAAATATATTCATTTATAAATTCATAGTTAAATTATGTGAAGAATTTGTTCGATATTAAAACTAACCAAACACTACTATGTTAGAGGAAACGTTGTTTCGCGCGCGACTTCATGTAAATCAAACATTATGCACCGTTGAAAAGGCACTCTGGATTTTGAAGTACATCTGAGTAAAAGAAAAGTTATTTTAGATAAAAACAATGTCTATATTATCTCAAACACGAGCTAAACATTACTACCCTGCTTATGTGTCAACTGTATACGTGGCAGCAAAAAAAAAAATATGTGTCGAGATATATTGGTCGGGCCGCAAATAAGCTAGTTGCGGAGCACGAGTTTCACACCCCTGTTTTAGAGTAACTATTCGAATTGTTCTTTTTATAAAGAAAACCTATTGAAATATATCACAATACATGTTCTCAAAATGGCTGCTGTCACGGTGTACTGCCGTCTTACGGTCTCACTTAAAATATTTATCAACTGAAGCACAAATAATGTGAAGATGGCACCTGGTTAAACAGCGCGTGCATCCGCCGCTAGTGTCTTTGTCCGCGGTTAATAATAACTGTAAGTCACGCAAATCAAAGACTGGGACTTTGTTTCCTTTTGCTTTGTTTTTTTTTTAAAAAAAAGCTTCTTACCAAGCAAATGTGGGAAAAGGAAGCCGCGTCTTAATGGATACAGTGGTTTATGTATTTATGTATGTATGCATGTGTTTGCTCTTATAAATCTAACGCAAAGAACAGGGAATGAGAACATTTAAAGATATATTTAAGAAAACGTTTAATTTATGTTGCATTTTTCACAAAATGTTCAACATTAGAAAAATTTCGTTATATGTAAATTTCTGAAATTAACATATATTCAGGTCTCCTTAATTTTGTCTCTTTTGTCCTGGCTCTATACAAAAATTGGTCTGTTAATAAAAATTATGCTTTGTTTTATCAAGAATTTTTAATTCTATTTATCTGAATTTAAATTTAACCCAGAATATTCACACACACACATTTGCAGCTTTTAAAATTTAGAAGGGAAAAAAAAGGTTTAAAATGTTAGAAAATTTATTCACATAAAAAAATGTGTAATCTCACAAAACAATATGAAAGTTTATTTATCTCCAAAAAGACAGAGAGGTCGAGGTAGCCTAGTAATTATGGTTTCAAACTCGTGGCCGATGTGTCGCTGGTTCGAGTCCTGGTATCATTGAAGACTCACTCTATAGAAGGGGCTGATGCTGGTTAAATCTGTTTAGGCTTGATATCATCCCGTTGGTGTGGTAGTTAAAGAGAGGGTGCCAGCACAGGTGTCGTCCTCGTCACTCGATCGAGGTTCAAAATTACGAGATCTGTCACCAATGGCTCTCTGGATGCTTTATAGTGCGACGTTAAAAGAACTCACACCAAGTGGCCGGTAGCCGAGTGGTTAAGGTATAGGATCGTGGCTGGCCTTGTCACGAGTTCGAGCCTAGTACCACTAAAGACCCGTTTGTAGGGAGCGATGCACGTTAAATCAGTCGAGAGCTCAAACGTCTTCCCGTTGGAGTGGTAGTTAGGAAAGGGGGGTACCAGCTCAGGTGTGGTCCACGTCACTTGACCATGGTTCAAAATGACGTGGTCCATCGCCAAAAGCCCTTGTTTAGCTGAATAGTGCGACGTTAATATTCACTCACTCACACCAAAAAGACAATTCCAACAAAATTAAGTTCCAATTTCCTCAGCCAATTGTCATTCATGTGTTTTGAATATTGGGTTATTAAAAATATATTAATTATTTTTAATTCTTGCATGAATATTGTCATTGGAGTAATATTCTTGCTTTCGTATATAACTTTTCAATTTTTTTGAAAAACAACCGATAATTGATTATTTTTCTTCCATGTATAAAGTCTAAGTTTAATTTTGAATGAGCAAGTCACAATTAACTGTTAGCCAAAAATATAAAACTCTAATTCGCTTTAGATGACGATGGAGAGATTTCAGAGTTGGTGAAATATGAACACATTCATTTTTTTAATTGAATTAGCGGTGCAATAAAGCTACAAAAAAATAAATAAATAACTGGTGACAGACTTCGTTGTTTAGAAACATGACCAGGGTCAAGGACAGCATCTTACATGGTACATCATTTTCCTTATCTCGTATGGATCTCGTATGGACATTTGGATTTTGTGGTTTAATAGCATTCAATGAGTTGTAATTATCGTTATTCCATGTGGCAAATCTTGGGAGATTTAGGTCCGATTTGAATTCCCTGGCCATGAAACTCACGGTCATGTCTACTCAGCTTTTACGGAAAGTGAAAATTATTTTAGATATATATTTTTTATCACTATGTATATAAAGAAAAATATTTTTTTTTAATTTGATATTTAAAAATTTTCATAACTTAACTTTAAAAAATGAGAGCTTCTGACTTTTTTATTCTATATAATGAATTTTAAATTTAATAAAGTTCAATTTTTCGTTATGCTCTGGTTATACTAAGCTAATTCTGTAAAAGATTTTATTCGGGATTTTTATTTTTTGGCAATCCAAGGCTGTTTCTAACTGGATTAAGTTTCTGGGCTCAAATGAGTAACAACACTCTTTTGGTACGTTTTGTGTTTTTAGATTTATATTCCTTTTTTAAAAATGATGATCATCGTGAGTTGAATTTTTTTTCATTTATATTAAGGAGAAAAAAGCGACTCACTCATCACGAGTTCTCCAAGATTATTAGACCTTATAGACTTGAAATTTGTCACGCATGTTTTTTTGCTGGGAAGAGATCCGCTAAAATGTATCAGAGTTCTTGGATGCCATTTTCCTAAGGCTCGTCTTAATAAACCAAAGCACAAAAGTCCATCGGAGAAGCGTAGGGTGATTTTACACATATTTCACAAATGGGATACACTTGATTCCTGTTTCAGATTCTTTCTTTGCTAAATAAGCGGAGTGAGTGAGTGAGTGAATATTAACTCGCACTGTTCAGCTACACGAGGGCTTTTGGCGATGGACCATGTAATTTTAACCATGGTCAAGTGACGTGAAGACACCTTGACCACTGGGCTACCGCAGCCCTGCTAAATAAGCGGAAGTTGACTGAAACGTGTGACTAGAGGCTTTGACTAGAAGCTCAACTTTATCTATGTCCTTTCCAAAAAGGCTGGAATTTTTCTTCGAAAATTGGTTCTAAAATATTCTATTGATAGTATAATGAGTTAACTTTGACTTTATTTGAGACTTTTTTGGATTTTTTAGTTTGCCGTTGTTGGAAAATCCTGCCACTATCATGAACTTAACTGTACACTGACGAAGCCATTTCGTATAATCATTCCCGTCATTTGTGCAATAAAAATTTTGTGATCTTTTTTTTACTACAGTTACTTAAATATACCCATACTCATTTAGTGTTACCACAAATTTCCATTTTTCATCAGCTAGGTGCTTTTTACATGATTTTCTTTCAGCTATATATTTTAAAAACAGGAGACGAATTTAAGTTTAAACATGTGTTTTAACTTTAAATCCTTATGAATGTGTGTGTGATTTTAATTACAGTTCCGAACAACATTCCTAGTTTTGATGCAATGAATCTTTGAGTTGGCGAATTTTCTTTTAGGATCAGAGACTTCACTTTCTTGATAGTTCCCTGCGTTTGAATAGTCTTAGATAAGTTTCTTCGTCTTTTTACTTTGTGCTAGATATGTTTTCTCTTTCAAATTTAATATATTATAAATGCCTTTGATAGAAATGCAATAACAGAGATTTTTACACCGCTTTTTAAATTGTTGGTACTGATATTTCTGTTTGGAAAGCGTAATTGCGTAACCTTCTAGTCATGTCATTTTTAGGAGCCATTTTTAAAATCTTTTATTTTTACATTCCAATCAAAAGAAAACCTTAGCACACAGACGTATATTCTGAAATTACCATAGTTTTATCTCAAATTCAAACGGGAAAATGAATTACAAAATCGTTTCCATAAAGTGTAAATGACCTTCTGTATTTTATAAATGTTAATGTCAATAGGTGCTACGTTCACATGAAATGACTTCATCAATATTTTATTTTGTTTCCTTGTGTGGGTATCTTCTACACGCAATTCAATTATAAAAGAACTGCTCTGCGTGTAACAGTCTAACAAATGAATTCTTTGATCTATTTACTCAAAAGAGTATCACACACTTAATTCCGTATTGTAGCTCATGTACATTCACTTAAGCTATCGTCAAATTAAGAGTTGAACGATAAAATTTTATTAGTCTATTAAAAGAGATTGATCTATGATCTATATATAAAACAATTGAGATTAATTACCTAATTCTGTAGTGTATATATTTTTAGCATAGGTTTTTTTTACCTAGACCAAACAAGAAATGAATTACACAAAGGACAATACAAATAGCCGTGATTAATATGTTTATTCTTAAAAACAAGTACCGCTTGATTTAATCTTGATGAACATCAATTACTTTTCTCAATTGTTCCGCGGTAACCACAACTGGTAATCGGATTTTAAAGAGTTTCGCTTTTTTTTTAGGAAAAAGTGATAATAAATTGGGGTACAATGAAACGTTTTCATTCTGTGACCTATTTGAGAGACAGTTGTAAGAATGTAATTCCATCTTGAAATATAAATTGATTATTAAGTTACTAATATTGTATCCGTATACTTATAGTGCATGAGATGTTACTGAGAATATTTTAGTAGTATGCATATGTTCTGGATATTTCAATATTTGACGGCAAAAAAGAAAAAAATTATAAAGTGAAAAATTATGTGTGTGTGTGTGTTTTTAACTTTCTCACTGTCATCACTACAAAAATTGTAATGCAGATGTTTGCTGGTCTTTAATTGTTTGGGAATTTATTGTCACAAAAGAGGAATTGAGTAAAAGTGTTTTAAAAGTGTGATTGTTTAAAATAACTCTCTATTTGAATATAAAAAATGAAACTAATATTTTAAATAAAATTGTAAAACTAATAATTTAAAGCAAGAAATAAAAGACTGCAAAAATAAAATGAGAAAACATGTAATCGCTTTAAAAACCTTAACATGGATGTTTATGTCAACCACCTACTTGCAGAAACGTCTTGAGGCTCTGAGCCCCTACGCAAAAGTAGGCCCTGGGCTCTTACACAAATGTAGGCCCCCTTATGACTCTTAAAAGCAGACAGTACATAGGATACGTTGTCAAAAACTCGTAAAAGCAATAACCCGAAATAAATAAATGTGCATGACTTACAAGTGCGCAAATCGGCTGCTATGTTTTGACGGTATGATTAGTGATAGTATATGGTGAAAGAGGGGGGGCTTAGGTTTATTATGAACGACGGTCGTTACACGTAACTAAACGACATATCGTCCAAAATTTCCGTTTTTTCGGAGAATACTACCGGAAATAACATTTTACCGTTGAAATTATTTAGTGTTATTATATTAAGACCAAGTCGAGAACGAGACAAGGCCCCATTGTGGCTGAGGCCCTGTGCCCAGTAGGCCCATGCCTTAAAATGTCCCTGCCTACCGGTTCACTGCTACTCCGAGCATGCCTCAGACCAGGGATGTGCAAATAGCGGCAAGCAAAGTGGTTTTTTTTTATCCCCGCATGCCACCAAGACAGTTGGAAAAACAAAGACAAAATATTCCCTTTTTTGGGTTGACATCTATTAGTGAGAAATATCCCTCCAAAAAAGGCTTAGTCGAAATCTGTTTATTTATTGATTTCTGTGTATGTTGAAAACAATTTTCTTATGAAAAAAAAATAAATTTGTCTTTTTTAAGCTCGACTTGTTTCAAAAACAAAGGGGAACCGCATGCGTATATTATGCATGCGGGTTTCAAAAAATTTTTCGAAAAGGCCCCAATTTTAATTATTAAAATAGAGTTGGATGTTCATGAATGAATTGTTAGGCAAAAGATAAATGGGAGTTTGGGAAACTGATGGGGGGCCCCTTTCTCCAAACTTTAAGCCGGAACGCAAACATGCATTAATCTGATGTGACACTTTCGCGCTTCGTTACTCCACCAATCTCTCTTCTGTGTGTTTCCCTTCATTACTGGTGTGGGCGTAGGAAGATTAGATTTGGCCGCTGGGCTTTCTCACAAAATGAAAGGAGGGTCATTTCACTGGAAAATTTGGTATCTATAAATGGCTCGGTAAACACACACACATCGCTTTTATCTTTTCAAGTTTCGTTTTTGCATTGAAATTTTGGACTTCTTAAAAAAAATGCTTTATATCATTTGGATATCGTGACCCCGTTCCTTTATTTCGTAACTTGGTAGCGTCAGGGATCAATCAGCTAATTGCCAAAAAAAAGACATTTTATTCTAGATTAAATAATAAAATACGGTCGATTTTCAATAAAAATATGTTACAAAACAGGGGGGGGAAAGGGGGGATAGAAAAATTCTAGTTTAATTTTCAGTTCGAAGTTTCCCTAGCCACCCACTCCACCCGTCGTTCACCAGTTGGGGTCCGAAGGGGGGCTGCCCCGCAAACTCAATCGTGTGACTTTGAAGAGCCAAAAATTTCAGGCGAATATTTCGTAAAGGCAAAGAGATCAGTGTCCTCAACTTCGAAGACGTTTCATTTCACGCCCCCTCACCGTCATTGGCGCGTGTACAGATCTGCACCTGGCTCTCCTTACTGTAATCCTACTCCATTGACGCGTGGGGACAATAGGGCAGCACGTCTGATCCCCACTACGAAACGGCCTCGTGTTCCCCATCTGGAGGCTATAACTCACATTGTCACATTCCCACTGAGGGTGTCTCTTTGTCCTGACCAGCCAACATTACTCTCCATTCAAGTTGTTTGCAGCCCAGATGTGCGTGGGGAACTCAAACAGTTGATGCTGTTCCATAAAGCTCCCTTCCTATTGAGCATTGTGACTAACGATAGTCTGTATGTTAGCGAAAGAAAAGGTGTGGCGACATCAAAACCATTTTGCAGAGAAGCAGTTCACATATATTATGCCTTAAGCGTATGTAATTTTTTATTGAAAAGTAAATACATTACGCCTAGTGAATAGTTTTCAGTAATAGTTTTCAAGAATGAATTTATCTGGAACTGCAGTAATATATTAATCCTTCTTTAAATTTATTTTCTGTATTGGAAAGAGAAAATTATAGTTTCGTGAACTTTGTGATAAATTATAGTTGGGTTAACTTAATTAAAATTGTAAGAAAATATACAATTACATTAAGAAAAATTATGTGAAAATTCACGTTATTTTCTTTGAAGCTTAATGCATTGTTAGATATTTCATTAAAGAAAACGTAACCTCAATGATACAGAAAGAATGTATTTTTTCACATATATCTTGTTTCTCTCACAAAATGTTACTTTAAAAACATTCATGAAAAAAATATCTTTTTAAAAGTGATAATGGAAACAAAAATTCTTGTAAAAAAAAGTATAAATATAAAAAAAATATAAAAAACTAGAACTGCGCATTAATGATGAAAAAAATTCGAACACAATTACTGTTAATTCTCTTTTAAAACTTCAATCCAGAAATAATAGTTTGACGCGATAACACGCAATCATTTTATTTTTTATTACTCTAAAAGCAGCAAAAAAGGATTTTGCAAAATAAAAGTCTTTTTCAAAGCTAATCTGCAGTGAATAGATTTTTCAAAATGCTTACGCGAGGATCAAAAAGTAAATCCCTAGAATTCGACAAAAGCAAAATGCAAAGGAACTAAATCAGTAAACAAGCGGATTTAAAAGATAAGATAATAACTCTAAAAGGGTAAAAAGTAAAAAACATGGAGTGTTTCTTTTTAATTTTGAAATTTTATTCAGATTTTTTTCATTTATAAATTAAGGCTTATTGACATTATTACACAACATTTAATAAATAACAATAATTTTGAGTGATATATAACTTTTTAATTATCTACTATTAAGTAATCTGAATGAGTGTGTTATATTAACGTAGCACTATAAACCAACACGAGGGCTATTAGCGACGAATCTCGTAATTTTGAACCTCGGTCGAATGACGAAGACGACATCCCCCTCTTCTAACTACCACATCGCACCAAGGAAAGACATAGAGCTTCGACAGATTTAACGTTAATCGGCCCCTTCTACAAGGTACGGATGGCGATTCTTTCCGAAAAAGATCGATTTTTAAATCGATTCGAATCGTAACCTGATGAATCGATTCACAAAAATCGAAGTCTAAAAGATCGATTTACAAAAAATCGATTTTTTTTTCAAGTCTGCATTTACAATGTAAATATGCAGTAGAACGTCGTTTATCCGATTCAATTGGGACCGGACACCGTTCGGATACGCGATTGTTCGGATAACCGAAAACCGAATGCGATTCATGCAGTATATGAAACCGGACACTATACGAATATTGAAAATCATCACATGCGGTAAACGTGCTTGAAGAAAAAGCAAAATAGATGCAAAAAATGTAGAAATTTTACCTTTATTGTGGAAAACAATAACTTATTTTTCGCTGTACCATTGTACACCTTCGTGTTTTCGCTGCAAGTTCTCTGAAAAAAACTGGTCCGGATATTTGACGCTCCGGATAATAAGCGTTCGGATAAACGACGTTCTATTGTAAATCCATTTTATGAAAAACAAGAAAGATACCGAAATAAACGATCTCTTATCAGTAGATTTTTTAGTTCAGAGAATTCGACAGTTACAAATATTTTTATAGGCCGAGGTAGCCTGGTGGTCTGTAGCTGGCATGTCATGAATTCGAACTAAGTGCTACTGAAAACCCATTCTACAGAGGGGTTGATGCACGTTAAAATTGTCAAGGCTGTAAGCCCCTCCCCCCATTGGCGTGGTAGGGGAAGTTTGGAGAGGAGGTGCTGGCACAGATGACTTGACCATAGCTCAAAATTACGAGGTTTGTCCTCTATTGCTCTTGTTTATTTTTATTTATTATTATTTTTTTTAGCTTTGTATATTTGTATTATGTACGAATTTGTATTAATTACGAATGTATATCGTACTGTTACCTTTAATTTGTTTTTTTTTCTGTGCCCTTTTTTTTGAAAATGGGAAAAGATTTTGTTCAATAAAGACTCAATGGGGGGATGGTTTTTTCCGGGGATCATTTTTTTAAAACCGGGGGCACTAAACCCTTTTTTTTTTTCAGTGGCCGCATACATATGTCGCTTTTCCCCGAGGGGCAAAATAATATGTTAGTTATTTACGCGGGCCCATACATATTTGTTATTTCACGGGGCCGCAACGTTAGGATAAAAATGGGGAGGGAGAAATGCTTTAAACTAAATAACTTTGGGAAATTTAAATGGGAAAATTGATCAAAATTTGCAAACTCCTTTTTTTTTTATTATTATTTTTATTTCTTTTTTTTTAAAATTTTAACACTAAATTAGAAGCTTTTAAAGAAACACCCCATCAAATTTCTGCATCAGTAAACGGTTTCATATAAACCCAATAATATAACAAATTCAGGGGAAAATTTGTGTTACCATTGTGATATTACCACGACAAAACATTTTTTGTTTCTGTTGAAAAAGATTATTCGAAAACCTTTTATCACCTTTTGAAGAGATTTTTGGGGAAAAAGTGTCATTGAATGAGATTCCTGTTTATTTGTATTTTTTACACACTTTCGTACAAATCAAATGATTACTGACCATGTTTCCTTTGTTTTCATACAAAACGGTCAACCTCCCAATCGTCTTGAAACGATATATTTTCTTCGAATATTTTCGTTTGCAGATATAAAAGATATTAAAAAATTAGTTCCACCGATAAAATTATCGCTAATACCGTTGTCTTTTTTCACTAACCGTAACGTTACAAATAAAAAAAAGAATATCAATTCGTACCGGCACCACACAAAAGAAAAATTGATATTTTGATTTCTTGAAAAAAAAATTTACTTTTTTTACAGTGTTTTTAAGTAAGTGGTTTCAGAACAATGGGAACCCGGGGGTTTAAAAACGCTCAGGGGCCGCAGGTTGAGTATCACTGCTCAAACCTTTTTCGGGTGACTCGGTTTTCCCCCGGTATTTGCCCCCCCCTTTTCCCCTTTTTTATACGTTTAAAACCCCCCTCTTGAAGAAAAGTCGAAATTGTAATTTTTATCATCAATAACTTATTGTGCAATCTAGGTGCACCGTTTTTTAAAAAAAAAGATCCAAAAAATTTTAGAACTAAATTTTATTACTCAACCTCAGGAAAGAAACATGTTTGTAATTAATAAAAACCCCATTAAAAAGTGTCTTTTTTTTTCAATTCCCACTATTAATTCCACACTCTTTATTTTTATTTTTTGTTTATTTATCTTTGGGGGAATTTTCATTCGTTAATAAAAAAACATTTTTAAAGCGCTCAATTGGGGAAATTTTATATACATGATTATTTTTAATCAAATAATTATTTAATTTTAATTAATAAAAATTAATTGATTAAAACAATTTCAAAAATTCAAATACAAAAAGCTACGTTGGCATCTTTTTGGCGACTTTGTCAAAACTTGAAAAGATTTTTTTTTTCACTTTTAAAACATTCAGTTGAACTGAAAAAATTTTTACATTGTTTTGGATGGCAATACATACTTTTTGAAATCAAAAAAATTAAATTTTTTTAAAAGTTGGATTCTGTCATATGTACAAACATATTTATATTAATTGTAACATGTAAAAAGTAGTTAAAATAAAAATTTTCTTTGTTGATCTAAGTAGGAATTGACTTAAAATTTTTTTTTTATTATTTTTAAATATAAGCTTACTCGAATATGAAACAGGTTACGCTTACAAACAAAAATAGATTGCAAAATATGAGAGAAAAACACATTACATAAATACGCTCACACAAACACACAATATTTCTTAGTTCCTAAAACGATTTTTTCTTATTCCGTAAAAAGTATCCCAACAAAATTATTTTAAAATTACCCCCTATTTTATCATGTTCTCAATTTATAAATTTTATTTAATATCGAGGTTTCGTAATTTGTTGAAAAATAATCTGAAACTTTTAGGTTAAAAAATAAGCATTAATACTAGATGATTAATAGATTCTTTGAGATTTTTTTTTTATCTCTAGGGACTAGCATCTACATCTAGTAATTGAGAATATTAAAAAGTGCTGATGTAAATTAATATATGCATCTTAAGTGAATATCTGTGAGCAATCATCATTTTCAAAGACTACTCTTCAATTAATTATGAATTAGCGTTTTTTCCCATATTTCAATAAAAAAGTAGCCTTTTTTTTTCTCATAAAATATGCATTCCTAATTAATAAAATTAACTGGAAAATGGCACTAAAATATGACTTTTACTTTATTTTAAAAAACCGTTAAGCAGTATTCATAGATTTTTTTTCTTCTTTTTTCCACGAAAGTATGTTTTAATCCCATTCGCGATACTCATAATAATAAACATGATCAAACATACTTAAGGTTAATCAAAATAAATGTTTAGAATTTTTTTGCTGCAAAATACAACTTCCGTGTATGCTCCACCAAACTTTATCAACATCTACAATCCGAATTTGATGTTACTTTTAAAAAAATACATATTTGTCCGCGTAATGATGATAGATGATAATTTAACTAATGAAGGAATTTTTTTTCATGACAAGGAAATGGATCATCAAGGGATTTGCAATTTATAAACAGCGAAATAAAAATAAATTACTAGTTCACGAAATTATTGATTAAATTTTGTTTGCTTGATGTCTTGTTTTAAAAAAAATATTTAGACTGCTCATATTCATTTTTTACAGCTAATTTTGTTTTTTTATTTTATATTAACCTTTTTTCCTTGTTATGCAAATTTTATTTCCACGTATAATATTTTATACAATGCTAATTACTCGAAAAATAGAGCTAATATAGAAATATATTTTTTATTAAAAATTCCAATCTTAAATTTATAGGTATGAACAAAATTTCGTTCTCTCTCTAGTAAAAAACGGTCATATATATCCTTACTAATATTATAAACGCGAAAGTTTGTATGGATGTTTGTTATTCTTTCACGGAAAAACAACTGAATGGATTTTAAAAAATTAAAATAATTAGAAACATCACAAAAAATAAACCCTGGCTATAATTTATAAAGATATGTGAAGTTTCCAAAATTAACGATTTTTCTCAAGAAAGTAGGGAAAAAAACTGTCGTCTGCAAAAAAATCCTGCGACAGAATATCTATCCTTTTTGTTGAAAAAAACCCCCTTTTTTTTTTGCTCCCATTTTCAGTCCCTGCTTTTTAATTTATTCCTTTTACGCTATTTTTTTTTTTTTAAAAAAAACTAGATTTCGAAGGGGGTGGTGGCAAGTTTTTAACATAAAATAAATCAACAGAAAGTAATATTAACATTTTAACTTAATATAAATTATTTACACTGTTTTAAGCGTTCATTAAAAAATTTGAACAATGTTTTCTTTTTCAGAATAGACAGTTTGGGGAAGGTGTTTTAAAAAATCAACTGAAAAAAGAGAGTTTGGGGAGTTATAAATAAAAAAAACCCTTTATCCCGTTTTTAGATCTCGCTAAAATTTTTTAAAAAATATTTTTTTTTATTTCAGCGGAAATCAATTTTTTTAAATTGCAATTCACGTAAAATTAACTCATTAGAAACTTGTTTATCCTTCAATCTGTATTGTTTAATTTTTCAATTTACCCGTGTGAAGAACGTGTATACCAGCTAGTATTTAATAATTCCCTCTAATATCATTTTAAAGTAACTTTTAAGTATTTGGTCCATTCCCAGGGCTCGCGTTTAATTATTTTTAAAGGCCTCCCCAAGAACAGGATTTTTAATTTTAATCAAAATAAGATTTGTCAGAAACATCAGGCGGAGTTTTTTTACCAATCATAACTTTTGTTAGAAAATAGCCCTTCACCGCCTAGTACAATCCTCCAGCTTGTCGATTATTCTAACCCTTGTTAAAACTGTCCTGGAGGGATTTTTTTTAAATTTTTTTGGGTCGTATTGCACACATTATAACATGTGCCTCCTTCTTAAAATTTTGTTTTGCATTGTGTGTGTTGACTTCCAGATTTCAAACCATCAGGACAACCTCATGTATTTTTTTTACACATTCAGCACCTTTTACTTTTCTTTTAAGTCGACTTTTCACTGTACCGATCGCAAAAAAAAAAAATTTTTCAATAATTTTATGACTGTATGCTGAAAAATTACTTTGTTCTTTCAAATAAAAATTACAACAATATTTATTTATATAATGATGTTTGTAGCTTTTAGTACGACCAAGGACGTCTTAAGACATGGCTCAGGGCCTCGGGTGCAATGGGGACCTCGTCTCGTTCTCGACTCAGCCTTAATAACATCATAATTCGAACAATTTCAATGGTCAAATGTTATTTCCGGTAGTATTCTCCAAAAACCTGGTAATTTTGGATGATATGTCAACTGGCTGCTGTAAAAAATCGTTCATGAAGGCCTAGGCCTACCACCGTACACCATCATTACTCATTCTGTCAAAAGGCGGCAGTTGGTCAAGCCGGCTCGTGCGACTGTATGTCATGCACATTTATTTGTTTCGAGTTATTGTTTGTACAGTATTTGACCACGTATGCTATGTACTTTCTACTTTTAAGAGTCATAGGTGGAGCCTACATTTTTTTGGGCCCCGGGGCCTACATTTCTGTTGGGGCTCAGGGCCTGCGATAGGGCCCGGGGGGGTCAAAGTCAAAAATCCCTCGATTTTACCGATTTGAAGTTTTTCTTTAAGGCTGTAAATATCTCTGATTCAATAACAAAACCACCGAGCAATAGTCTAAGATTTAAAAATGGGTTCAGTGTTTTGTATTAAATACATACACACTCATTACTTTTGCAGAAACATAAATAAGGTGTATGTGTGTGTGTGTGTTTTTTTTTTTACATGATTAAGGAAATCAAAAGAAAAAGGAAGAAAAATATAGCAGAAATATAGAAAAAAAAATATTTCATGGTATATCTAAAGTCAAATTGGAAAGCTCAAGAAGTACCGGCATGATTTTTATTCTGAAACTGTAAAGTTAAAAATAAAAGTATTCTTGCATCTTTCTGTTTGTCCCGCTCTTTTTTTTTTTCTCTGTTTTGAAATAGTATTCTTCAACTTTCTTTCTATCTGTCTATTTCATTTTCATTTTTTTTTAATATAAGGTTGAAGATATATTTCCTGAGTTTCCTGGAAAAATAAATAGAGGAAAGAAAAGGTGTTTTTTTTTCGGTGTTTTCTTAATAATATACTACTGGAAGCTATATTTTTCATTAACATCTCAATTTAAATTTTCACTAAAGATGTACAGCAATTTTGTCAGAGTGCAGTAATATTAAAAACGTTAAAGCACAATTTTATGTATTGATACTTTTTATCCATATCACAATTTGCATGAGATAATTTTTAAAACCAATTTTTTCAAAAAAATAAAATGAGAAGAA
>BMAV01000367.1:0-15513 GCA_019973955.1 Trichonephila inaurata madagascariensis
TCCATTGAAAAAATTTTCAAAAACCAAAGGAAAAAAAAATTTGCTAATGTGCCATGTACTGCGCATTCTTTTCTGGTTAGGGGAGAATGGTTAAGGTTGTAACTGAAATCATGTTTAGTGCAAAAATACTGTTTTTTTTTTCTGCTTCAAACCATGGGGGGGGAACCAAATCTAAAATTAAACTGAATTCCCCAAAAAAGTTAAGTCAGACCAGACAGATGATTTTGCCCTTTGATGCTGTTGAACCAAAAAGATAATTATGGTAATATCCTGAATATTCTTAAGACATTTAGTGACAATGAAAATGGGAAAATTGTTTTAAAAAGATGCAGAAAATTTTTTTAATACATTAACAAAACTCAAACTTTTTAATTATTTTTTGGGAAGAAATTTTGAAAGATTTAATTCAGTTAAAAAAAATTATGACTCCTGGTTCGCACCCTTGAAGGGAATCTTATTTTTATTCTTAAAACTTTTTATAAGCAATGTGACAGGGAATCAGATAAAAAACTAAAAGGGTAATAAGACACAGCCAAAAAAAAAAGTCTAGTTGAGGGCAGAATATAGCGATGTGAAAAAGGACGAGTTAATTCAAAATTTGTGGATAAAGCCAGGGAAAAAAGCTGCAATGGGACAAAAATTTTAAAAGAGACCGCTTTTTTGCGTTAGAAAATTTTTTTATTCTTGATTTAAATACGAAGTCAAGATATATGCAGAATGTCGTAAGAAATTAAAACTTTTGATTGATTTGTAAGATCAACGTAAGGAAAATCGCTTGGAGGTTTTCCCTATTATTGATTACTATTCAGATGACGTAGACTAAACATTTAAAAAATGAAGGGTGTTCAATTCAAAACTTATCTATAACAAGGCTGAGCTGGGAGTCCTATACTTGTAGTGATACGTTCAATTTAATTTTTAAAAAGAAATTTGTGGACTTTTTTCCAAATTTGTTACAGTTTTTTTTAACGCTCCTATTACTGGTTGTGAACCCGGGCGTGCGTTCTCTAAAATGTCCTATATAGAAAACAAATATAGGACAACAATGCCCAAATATACTAGGTTTAATTATTTATCACTTCTTTCTATTAATACTGATCTCCCCAAAGACTTTAAATGTGATCATCAAATAAAAAAGTTGGAAACAAAAAGTGTAGAAAAGTTTTTTTTGTAAATTATGTTATTGTTTATAACGTATTTGAATTTTTTTGAAATAAAAATTTAAAAACCCTTAAGTTTCGTATATTTTAAATTTTCCCGCACAAAAATCTTTTTAAGGAAAATGGCAAAAATTTTTTAATTATTTAGGGGGCCCCAGATATTGTGTAGGGGCCCCCCAAAGATCACAGTCCAGCCCTGGCTAGGACGCCATCTTGGATTCCTTTCCCAGCAACAACAAACACTGCTTGGGTATGCCTCGTCATATCAAATTGGCACAGCTTTATTCTTACTAAAAAAAAAGTAATTTTTTTTTGGGTTTTAAAAAAATTTTTGAGAAATACATATCTTTATTACTATCGTCACATTATTTCAGTATTTAAATTTCTAGAATAATTTCCAAAAAACAAAGTTATTTGAAAACCTTGTAATGGTCCTAACCCAAGCCCTTTTACCTCATTATCTTGTCTACCTAAAGCTGTAGGAGGAAGCGATGCATGATAAGACTCTCCATGATAAATCTAATTTATTATTATCATTTATAATATTCCACAACAAAGTAACCTAAGAAAAAACCCCTAGATTGATATAAAAAAGCAACTGCCTTAAGTGAATAAGCTCATGAAATCAGATGAGTTTGCTTTAATCAATCCTATCCTAATAATTCTTGATTCACTAATTTAGTCTAGTAGCCAAAAATCCGTCTTTGTAGAAATTTTTAATTCTTTTGCATTCAGATGCTCCGCTCCTTCTGATCTAACGATTATTAAACTCTTTTTATACTCTAACTAATTTGCCTCTTAGGGTTTCTTCTTGAGAGGGATGGCTTGAAATAAACGGGAATTAGCCAAAAGGGTTATTTGATGAAGGTCGCGTAAGACCCCTCACAGCCTACAGCACATTGTGACGTCTCTCGCGTCCTTCTGCTAACATAACTCCCATGTTCTTTGACGGCTACGATTAATGGCAAAACCTTTCAACCCAATACCAAGAAGACAAACGAATAGAATAGGTAAATGAGATATACTTTAAAAGGATAGAAGCTTTGATGATAAGAAGCGGCAAGTTTAGAAGATAACTTAGTTGTGGAATCATTCTGATTAAAGTTAGATGTCCTATAGTTTTGGAAGAAGATTCGTTCATTATAAAGAAGTTGGAATCCTCGCATATTCAGTTACATTATAGATATCCTCAATCACTAAAGGGAAAGGAGATCTAAAAAAAAGGTAATTTTTTGTTAGGAAGTTAATGAACCCAGTTTATTTATTATAATTAAGATAAATGATCTAGTTGCGTGATCTGACGAAAAAAAAAGTTTAATTGGGTGTTAACTCTCACTTTAAGAAGTTGTCAATTAAATTAAGTAATATAAGTTATTCTTAAAAAAAAAGTTGTTTTAAAGAACCCAATATGCTCATCATTTTGAAAACCCCACCCTCAGCTTACGCGGACCCGGAAAAAGACATAGTCATCACAGGATGGCTATGTCACAATCCCCGGCTTATAATTCTGGGTTAAGAATGCAGGTGGGGAAGCTACCTGAAATGTTTTTTCAGGGTCAAAAACTTCGGTTTATCAAACAATAGAGAACAAATACAGTTACTTGAAATCCCAAGTAATCTGTCGGTATTAAAAAAAATCATCTCAGGGAAGGGGTCAAGATTGGTACTCGATATTTGGATCGGTGTTGGGGCAAAATACACCACGGTTTCGCGGCTCAAGGCTGAATTAAAAACTTTTCCCGGGGGAAAAAAAAGAAAAAAATTTCAATCACAAATTTTCGCCTCCCCGCAGGGGAAAAAAACAGGAACCCCTGATTTCGTTTATAATTTTTAAATCGAGAGAAGTTTAAATTAGGGGAAAGTCCCAGGGAGGTTGGTGGATCATATTTTAGTTCGACTCGAACCACAAATCAGGATTATGTGGAAGTGCGCAATCCACAGGGAAAAGGAACCTTTTGGAAGTCTTGGCTAAATTCGAAGAGTATTCTTCAAATTAAAAGGGGTTCAAGAATGATAAATAGAAAGACGGGTCAAAATGGGATAGGATGCCTAATTTTGATGCTAATGGAAAACTGGAGAATTCGAAGTGGACGTAGACCAAATAACAGTAGAAATAATTTTTTATGAGAATACCCTCAAAGTAATATAGGTTTCGGAGGAATAGATTTCAAAATATGATCAGAGATTCAACAAGGGAGGTTCTCATTTCGAAATGGCGAAATGAAAATTTTTAATGGGGGACCGTAGAAATAGGGGTTCAGTGAAAATTTCATCGAGGCGATAGGATGCAAAGGGGACGTTAAATATTGTAAAGGTTTAAAAGTCAACCTCAAAAGTATCGACAAGAGAAACTTAAAATTTCTCCGATATGTATATCCCCCGTAGAACTTCCCACGTTCCTATTTTTTAAATAACACATTTTTGAAAGCGTATGGGACACCGGAGCAGATAAATCATTTATATCGGAAAGGGTATATAGAAAATTTTTTTTTATAAGAAAATTAAAAAAATCCGGAGCCCAGGTAATAACAGCACAGGGTGCGAAATGCAAAACATGAGGATTGTAGAATTTAATATTCGCATCAACAATTCGAAAGAAATTGGTCATTTCATGTGTTGACGGTTTAAATACCCATGTATTCTCATTGTTTTTATAATGGGTCAAGGATCGTATTAGATTTGATCAGAAATCGTTGAAAATTCAAAATTCGCTGGTTGAAGATAATAAAGTAGATAAAGGGAATTTACGTTAATGGGTCAGAAATGAAGTTAAATTTTGGTAGCTAATGTTTTCCAAAGCATGTGGAAAGTATAATTGGAGAAAAAATTTAATTGTGCCATAATTAGGGATTTAGTACTTATTTCCCGAACAATTAATAACAGAACAGAAAAATGACCCAAAATTTAAAGGTCATATCTATAGATATTTAGAAACCCGGAAGATAACTCGGTTAATGCAACGATATGTGAGATTGGTCCCACGATTTCCGTTTAATTGAAGGTTGTTATTTTATACGAAACACGCAACGTCATTAGGTGAAATGCGTGTATACATTCAAAATTTTTAAAGGAATGAAATAATGAGAGAATTTCATGACAAGCCAAAGGGAGACAACAGGAAATCAAGAAAGGGACGAAAAAGGGGAGATTACAAGCCCTACAACAAGCAAAACAAGAAATTCCAGTGCAGCCGAGGAAGAAAAGTGGTAGCACCTCATCGTTGGACGAATGGTGGGAAACATATAAAAATCAGGTTGTATTGTTTCATTTTTATGATCTTCCAACAAATTGGTCGGAAGAATTATTGCAAAAGAAAGAAGTCAGGCGGTGTTTAAAAAGTTATAAGCCAAGCAAAAGTCAAACACTACAATGGGTGTATATTTAATTTTGGAACTTTTGACTTGTTAAAAATTTTTTTTTCTGGAGAAAACAATTGTAATTGCACATTTGTTTGCTTCGATGTATGACTTCGTGAGATGCGACAATTCCTTTGGTTATTTGTTATATTGGTTTATTGAAAAATGTTTGTAATTGTATAATATGTGTATATATATATATATGTTGTTGTATTGTTACGTATTATGAGGCATCTGGTTCAGGGAAACGCGGCGTAGTCAGGGCACTAACAATAATAATAACGGGGCTGCGCGGCTCATTTTGGGGGTTTTTTGGGAAACCCGATGTGGGGGTGGAGATGAAAAATTATTGTGATTTACAAATAATATATAATGAACAAATATTGTAAAACTTATTGGTATTATGTAAACATAGATTGGAAACAATGACTCAGAAAGTTTTCATTTCAGGGAGACAGACCCTGAAAATTATGATAAGTGACTTCAACAAGAAAAATGGAGCGGGAAAAACCAGCTCCATATGCAGTGATGATAAAGATGCAAAGTTTGGGTCTGCGCACCCAAAAAAAATTTTTAGAAAATTTAAGTGTATAGTTACTTTAATTTTAAATGTTAAAAGTGATGGGCAAAGAATTAAACAGTAATTATTAATGTTGGCCTAGTTAATGGGTAAAATTTATTGTCACAGTTTAAATTTTAAATTTAAATTGAATATTAAATTTAATTCTAAGATGAGTAATGAAAATTTAAAATCAAGATAAATATTGGAAATTATAAAAGTTAAAATGAGGATTTAAGATTAAAATTTAAATAAAACTCAGAAAGCAGAAATTCAGAAATAGAGATTTAGACACGTAATTTATTAAGGGCATTGAGAACAATTAAGTAAATCACGTTTTCTTCTTAGAGGGTTGTGACGTCTCTCGCGTCCTTCTGCTAACATAACTCCTTTTGTTCTTTGACGGCCACGATTAATGGCAAAACCTTTAAACCCCAATACCAAGAAGACAAACGAATAGAATAGTAAATGAGATATACTTTAAAAGGAAAAGAAGTTTTTGATGATAAGAAGCGGCAAGTTTAGAGATAACTTAGTGTGGAATCATTCTGATTAAGAGTTAGATGTCCTATAGTTTTGGAAAAAAAGATTCGTTCATTATAAAAAAGTTTGGAATCCTCGCATATTCAGTTACATTATAGATATCACTCAATCACTGAAGGAAGGAGATCTACAAAAGGTAATATTTTGTATAGGAAGTTAGATGAATCAGTTTATTTATTATAATTAAGATAAATGATCTAGTTGCGTGATCTGACTTGAATACAAAGTTTAATTGGGTGTTAACTCTCACTTTAAGAAAGTTGTCAATTAGAATTAAGTAATATAAGTTATTCTTAATAAAAGTTGTATTAAGAACCCAATATGTCTCATCATTTTGATAATCCCACACCTCTAGCTTACGCGGATCCGGAAAGACATAGTCATCACAGGATGGCTATGTCACAACATAACATCATTGATACTAGTTGCTGGCGATAAATCATCAATTACCAATAAGCTTACCAATTAACACATTTTCTTTGAAGCTGCTTAAATAATTTGAAGCAATATAAACTGAATATTTAAGAATTATATATTTCTTCATTTATTGCTAACCACGAAGTAAATTAATAACAATACAAATTATTATAATCACACAATGTTTCATTTTCGAGTATAGTTATCGATATTAGAATTGTTTTATAGTAAATAATCATTTGATGTGCTCTCTCTCTCTCTCTCTTTAAAGCCACTTGATATTTCTTATTTTTAATAGATTTCTATTGGTTTTTATAAGTGACTGAAGTTTTTTTTTTTTTCAATATGAGGTAAATAAAATTTTTTCGTTGAATAACAAAGCTAATCCAAAATGTTTGCGAAAGGTTACGGTGCACTCGAGTTAAGAAAAGACAATTTTAATTCCTTCAATCAACATAAAAAAATACTCTAAGAAACAAGTGAAAATTATGGATGTTTACTCATATAAAAAAAAAAAAAAATAGAAAACTAATAGTAAAAATGCAATAATTTTGTTACCATTAAAATCGACAGTAAGGGATATTAAATAAATAAAAGTATACTATAAAACACACACACACACATGTTTCATTTTATTTTTCTATGAATCAAAAATAATTCTTCATGTTTAAGCATAAGAACACTTGTTTTAAATTATTAAAAGCCATGAACTATATTCATATGACGTCATTAGTCACATGATAATTCAGTCACGTGTTTTCAGCCAATCGGTTCATAAATTAATGTGACGTCCTAATTATATCATAAATATAATCACGCGTTTCCAGCCAGTTACTTCATTTGCTTTACTGTTGCCAACTTTTGCTATTTGCAGAAACTTTCTTTTAGGAAGCACATATTTGTCAACGATATAATAATGCACATAGTTAAACAAAATGCACTTAATTTAAAAGTATTTCGTATAATGTAAGACTTTTTTTTAAATTTTGAAAACTGTTTGAAGAATTTTAACACGTGAACTCTTTGCCCAAACATATCAAATTTTAAATGTTATCTCAACTTTACAAGTTGAACAACTAGTATGTCAATTTTTAATCAATGGGAAATACGTGATTGCATTTATCATGTGTGACCATCATGAATTTAATCCATTGCAGAATACACATTTTTATAGATTTACTACACAAAATAAGTTGTTTATATCAAACTTTGTAATCAAACAATTTTAGAGCATATATATATTTTATTCATTTGAAATGAAACTAATTAGTATGTATTTGTATTTTTTCTGCTCAAAATTACAAGGAATGCCCTGTATTTCAAACATTCTTATTAAACCTTCATACATTTTTTGAAGAACTCTAAAAAACATTTGTTAACAGAAGAAAAGTTTACAAAAAGGTTTCGCAAACATTCGAATCAGGCAACTTGAATATCCAAATCAATTTAACTTTAAACACAGGAACTGACTTACGACATCCTCTCTTATTTATGCTGATAAGAATAAGACAGGAGGAAGATTGTAAGAGAGCTTTCTTTTGTTATCAGTTGTTAGATATGTTTTCCGAACAACTCGAGAGTGGATTAGTTAAAAAGCTGTTTTTATATGAATAGCTTTGGTTTACTCTTTCAAAAAACTTTTAGCTATTGATTTTCAATAATTTCTCCACTTTTGCGGTTCTTTCTTTGTCGACGCTTCAATGACAATAAAATTTAGTCGATTTTTTAATTTCGGGGGTTTAAAAGTCTTAAAATTTTGTCTCTTATCGTTTTATTTTTTTTCTTTAATTATATTTTTTTAAAATTTTTGGGGTCTTCCGACTTGAATAGGCAATTTGTAACAAAATGAAAAAAATTTTCATATTATTTTAATAACATAGGGCTACTAAATTAAAGTTTTTGAAAAATAAAAAAGATTTCGATGTTCTTTATGTAATTTGATGTGTGCTGATTTCTCTCTCTCTCTCTCTCGAAAATAGACACCATTTATTTCATCACGTCAGGACATTTTGTAAACTCTATCTCGTATTTTTTCTAAACTCCTATTTGAAAAAGGAATTTTTTTCTTTCATTTTGCTTATGTCATCCGAAGCGCGCGTATTTTATTCACTTAAATCTATGTAAACATCGATTCTGGATGAGGCAAATTGATTTTTTACTCAATAGATGAAAAACACTGTCACTTGATGTCACGCGTTGCTTGTGGTTGAGAGAAAAACAGGAAGTTTCCTTGAATATCCTCCAATATTCTATTTTAATTAGCTTTTAATGAGGTAATGTGCATAAAATAAACAACTGACTTCGAAGAGAAAATATTATGGCCGTGCACATTAAAGTTTGAAGCAAAACAAAACATAGTTTCGTTTTAAATGCGTATTTTTTCCCTTTGAAACTTCTTTTGGACGTTCTTCTTTTATATTCAGTCTCGATCCTATCTCGTGTTAACATACAACAGTAGTAGATGGGCATGCTTTTGTTAAAACTTCTTTGAGATTTGTTCTCTATACCTTTGATGGTGGAACCTTTCACCATGTTCTCCCTTTGATTTTCTAAATGTTCTGGCGGAATGCCCATAGATGGTAAAGGAAATATATTTTTTGAAAACCAATCTTCTGTTTCCTTTGTTGCCAAAATCCAAATTTTTAACTTCATAAGCCTGCTGATACTTGGATCAAAAAAGACCCTATTTTTTTACAACTTAGTTTTGGAAAATCTGGACACTCTCTGCGATGGCAATTGGGAAAAAATCACCTCTTCTGGAATAGCCGGGAAATTGGGTTGTTACACATACTCTTACAGTCAGAAGGGTTAACAATACATCATTCACCAACAGCTGTTCAGAATCACATTCCTGGTGCCTGGTTCTTCTTTTCGGCCATTCTGTTTTAGTACAGTTTTATTATTACAGTTTTTTTAAGGGTGCCCCCCTAAAAAAAAACATAGGAACTTTGTATATCCGTCTTGTTCATCGAGATGCATGGAGATAACTTTCAGATCTCCCAAATGATCAACCATGGTCGGCAAATTTAATTTGTTAAGATGAGAATCAGGCTTTCATAGAGTTCCTTTAAAAAGCACCAAATATCCAACTGGTACAAATGCATACTAAACTTCCATGATGAAGACAGCCTTGGGGGTTTTTTTTCGATGAACCTATAAACTATCTCCATCTAATTTTATTGAGGTGATATTTAAATTTGCTCATCATCTGGGAGCATCTGAACACTAGACCAGGTTTTCTTCTACCTCAAAGTATACCGAACAAATTTTTTTTTTCCCCCGATTCTGTACCCATGAAAACGATTCCTTTCACAAAAAAAATTTCTTTTTTTTCAAACAATTAAACTGCCTCTTTCGAAAGAGAGGTACGGGTCTCTTTTTAAATCATTAAGTTCATCCCGGTAGAATATCTAAGGTGACTCGGCTCCTGAGAGCTTATATTCGTTATTGGAACCTTGAACTTTTGGGGAAAAAATTTTTGGGACAGAAAATGTGACAGAGTGGTATTCTGTATGTTTTTCCCCCTGTAAAATGAAGGTCAGACTCGAAGGGAAGAAACTGAACATTGAAAATATTTTTTGGTACATCCAATAAAAATTTTATTTTTCAAGAAAACATGACGTGATAGGGATTCTTCAATATTTTTTTGAAATCAGCTCAAAAAAAACGTGAAGTTGATATTTTTTTTTACATCCGGGGGCCTGTGTTATTTTTATGAAATGAATGTTCACATGCAAAACACATGGTTATTAAAAAAAACAGTTATTTGCCTTTAAAACTAAATTATTTGTAACGTGGTTTAAATCGTTGCTATTTGTAAAATATTTTGTGTCAAAAATGAAATTTAAATTTCTTTTATCCCCTTTTTTATCTTTTTTTTTTAAAATGTTCTTTTGGAAGGGGGGATATTTAATTTTTTATATTTTTAATATCTTGACATCCCCTTTTTAAACTATTCTAACTCTTAGAAAAAAATATAAAATTTTAATAACTTTTTTTGAAACAATTTATTCTAGTATACGGTGTGTTTTGGCCCCTATTTGTTTTTATTGCAGAATGATTTTATCTTTTCTATCGTTTCAGTATTTCAAAAGATCCCAAAATTTCCCCTTGGGAACGATATATCTTATGATACCTAAATAAGGGAAAATGTATGATTCAGTGCGGAATTTTCTAGCGTTTCTCAGTTATTGTTCTAAGCCTTTATCTTGTAATAAGGGAATCTGGGTCTAAAATGTTCCATTTTTTCGATTGAGGGGGCTGTTTTTTGCGGAGAAGGAAAATTTTTTTGATTAGAGCACAACCCAAAAGTATGAGGTGGAATTATATATTTTGTTGGAAGATGATATTGCGTGATCGAAAAAGACTAGGGGCATAATATAAAGATATAAAAACACTACAGTAGTGCTCCCCGATCTTTCTATCGTCGTGGATCAGTTAACGTTTAATAATTTTACCAAAAGGGCCGGGTGGCGGGGAACACATCGATTGTTCATATCTTGATTTTGATTTAATTTTTTAATTTCATTTTAGAACCCTTTCGGGAAAAAATACAGTTACCAAAAATGAATTTTATGTAAAAGTGCAGAAAGAAATGCCCCCTAAATAAAATAGAAAATATTCAATATTCTTTGGGCGGCCGTTACCCATTTGATCCATAGATCCGGGACTACTGCATTACAGCATGGATGATATCCCTATTCCAACGAGAAATGATAAAGGTGTCTTTTGATTTCGGGGGCCTCATCCACATCAATCGAAAAACCTGCGGAAAAGGTTTCTTTCTGACATTCATTCTCTATGGTTTTTGGGCCAGCATTTTACAATGATTTTTTTCCTTGCTACAAGCGACGTTGGGAAGTTATTTACAATTTTTTAATGGAAGGAAAACTTTTTAGAACAAATCGCATGCGCAGGTTTCGAAGTCGAAAAAGATATCGTAGCAACCGACGTCCCTGAGATTGAGTGTGAATCACGATGGGAAGCACACTGGCTGACAACGTGGTTGCCAGTAGAAGTACGTACTGTTATCCGATATGAATTGGTTTTTGAGACTGTGTATCCATGAACCCCCAATATGTACTGAAGAGGTGATGCCTTGTTAAATGGTATTATAGGTTCGTGAAATAACGCAGAATGTAGAAGATAGTCGGGCATTCTTCCCAGCTTACAAGAAAACAATTTTTTCCCTACGGACTTGCCCCCTGTGTCGCTTTTTTGGATTTAAATTTAAAAAAGTGTTGGGTAAGGCATTAAAAATTCCCCCCCAAAGGGGTTTTTGAAACTTTTTAAACTCATTGCACACTTCAAAAAAATGTCGCAATGTTGAGTGGCGACTATGGAAAAAAAGTCCATGATTGTTGTTCATGACGTAAAGGGGGAATGTTTTTGGAAAATTAATTTTTCGACTAGAAGGCAAAAAAAAACAAAAAAACTTTTTTTTTCTAACGCCCCTTTTAAATTCTACACTATTTTCCATGATGACTTAAAGATGTAAGCTGGGGAAAGAACAGCACAAAAAAATAGGCTCCAGCCAATTCTCTCCTTCCCTTTTAAAAAAGTTAAAGCTTGAATTTAATTTTTAAATTTTTCACATGATGCTTCAAACAAAATCTAGGTTTTATTCGTTCTATTTTTATTTTCTTAGTTTGAGATCAACATAAAAAAAAACATTAGGAACTAGAATCAAATTTTCCATCCTCTATATAAATAGATGGGTTTTTGGGTTTGTTAACGTTGCATTTTTTATCTACTCTAGGGCTATGGGTTTTCCCCTCCCCCAAACAATTTGCCTTCACAGTCCCTAAGGAGGATCATTGCTCGACATGACGCTAAATTGATTTCATTCTAAACGATCCGAATGCTTGCCATTAAAATTGTAACACCAAAAAGGAATAATTTTCGAACATCAAAACCATTAAAAGGGGAAGAAGTTTGGATATCAAATGTTAAATATTTCAGCGCATTTGCAACTCTAAAAAAGGGGAAACGAATCTGAAGCACTGCGTAAAAAAAAGTGTAGTGTATTTTTAAAGGTCAAACTTTGTTCAGAATGTTACGTTATGTCTCAAAAAAAGAAAAAAAACCCGAGAGGACAAACAAGGTGAGGTCGGTCCTGAAAAAACCTTTACAACTACAGCACGGACCATTACTCGGGGAAATTGCCTGTTTGTAGCCCCCAATATCCTTTTGAGTGGTGTGGTGGCGTTGGCAGCAATTTGGATAGAGTCAGCTTGGTCATCAGTTGGGTTTTTTTCCTTGACAATCCCAAAGGGGCCCTACTCTTTGCACCGATAGACAAAACTGAAAATAGGAAAGTCACAATGTCGTCTTTCGAAGAGCCCCGATTCTGCTTGCGTATTCTGATGGCCGTAAAACGTGTCGGGGGCCCCTCGTTGCCTCTTTTCGTATTAGCAGAGACTCTGCACCTGGTGTGATGGTTTGAGTAAAAATACGCATGCCTCTGGTTGAGATAGACGGCCCATTTAAACGCTTTTCTGACATCTCAAGTTCAGGGGTTGTGCCCTCCAGACTCTCTGTATTAGCAAGATAAGGCAAGACCATACGTTCAGGTCGTGTTCTGACCTTCCTCGTCTCAGGTATTCGATTGTTACCTGACCTCCCGATCTCTGGATCTGTCACTCGTTGAAAATATCTGGTCTTGGGTGGTTGAAAGGCTACCCGCCCCCTCTCCTACGGTGATGAAGTGTGCCACAGACTGGACGCATCGGAATGGTAGCCCATTTTGTCATTCAAACCCAGTTTGACTCCGTGTCCAAGGGGTTAGAACTGTTTCATCCCCACATCGGCAAATTTTCACTAAAATTTGCACCCCCGAAAACCTCCCCGTCTTCATCCATACTGTTTGAGTGGGGGTAAATATCTGTATTTGCTTTCTTTCATGGTGTTTCAATTTTAATGGCCAGCAGTGTATTTGCCTTTGAAGAGTGAATCATGTGACGAGATTACACAATGCGACCGAATAAAATCGTATTAAATCAATTCTGAACGGACGACTACAGTAAGCGACTGGTAATGATGAAATTCATTCTAGATGCTTTTTTTTTTTTTTTTTTGAGTCATTGGTTCAAGCAGGGATGTTAGATTACAGAAATGCGGGTTCTATTGAAATTTAATGTCAACACGTCATCAATGAAGGGGAGTTTTGTAGATGCTGCATGCCAGCTCTGGTGTCACTTGATCATAATTTAAAATTACGAGGTCTATCGGCAACAACCCTCTTTTTCCTTCATAGTGTAATACAAGCAAAAAATCAATCTAAATCAAAAGAGAGGTTTTCAGACCTTTATTTGCTGTTGCGCATGTGTGGCCGAGGAAGCCGGGTAGTCAGGGTTACGAACCAGTGGTCGGCGTTGTAGAGTCACAGGTTGAAGTTCTTGTACCACTTAAAGATCCACAGGGTAGAGGGTCTGATACACGTCAAATATGCTGAGGTTCAAAGTCCTTCCGTTGGTGGGATGCAGGTTAGGAGTGTTGGGTGCTGGACACTTTTGCAATCATTGTTACTCTACTGTGGTTCAAAACTACCAAGTCCGTTGCCATTAGCCCTCGTTTTGCTTCAGAGAGCGAAGTAAATTAAAATCAAATAATTGCTGTTGTGTAATCTCAGAAGCTGTGCAACCTTTCCGCACAATCTATTTTTTAATTATTTTTTTTATCCTGTAAAGAAAATCGTATTTTTCTGAAAATAGATCTAGTTCTATTCATAAGGCAGTAAGCAATATAATTAAAATTAAAGATATCAGTAAGATTTTAACATTGGTATTTTGGACTGCACCAAAAACCCCACGGTTATTTGATTAAATCCATTCATACAGTTAATAGTAAAGCAAGTTTGGAACAGAATGGCAGAACTTTGTTTTTTTTTTTTAAATTTATAATAGCAGATTAGAAACAGTTGTTAACAGAGTTCAACAAACTCGGTACATTCACCCAAAGCTGATATCTCTTTTTTGTGCGGCGCCATATTGTGGATACCAATCGGTGCAGGTAATTTTGACGCCCAGTTTCCTTTCTGGGGAGGCATCAGCTCAGACGATGCAGTCTGTACTAGGATTTAATTTTGCCTCATTTCTGCATCATAAAATCATCGATTTGGGCTGGGGGTTGGTTTTTTGTCGTTTGACTTTAAAAAGTAAAGCGAAACCTACCAACCGACATGTGAAATTTAATAAATTGTAGTTTAAAAGACTAAAAGCACGCTTTTATAGTTAACCGTTAAAATAAAAAAAAGTGTGTGTGTGTGTACTTATGTACGCACGAAAGGTAAAAATTTTAAAAATCCAAAAATCTTTAGCAGGGCAAGCTGGGTGTGGGAGAAATGCATCACGAGCAGGTTGAACGATACTAACTTGAAGGCGGAAATGTTCTGTCAGTTCTGCATATTTCTAGACAAAGCTTTTTTCATCCTTTCCCTACAAACCAAAGAAAAAGGTTCGCTGATACGGGGTTATAGTTCAGTGGTGAGCATTCGACTGCAGATCGAGGGGGCTCGGTTTTCCCAACCCCCATGCTCCCTTCTTCGGGGGAAATGACGAAAATTTTTTTGAGTTCGATGGCGGGGAAAGATCTGTCCCTTTTTGCATATTTCTAATCAAAACATTTTCATATCCGTTCCCACGGAACCGAAACAAAAAGGTTGGGGTGACCGGGGGGAAAGGGTCTTGGTAGAGCATTCGACTGCATATCGAGTGGTCCCCCTTTTAAACCAAGTCTTCCTCTCCAGGTAAGTGAAAGAAAAATTTTTGGGATTTTTTAAGGTGGCGATGATTTGTCCGTTCTGTATATTTCTAGGCAAAAAATTTTTCGCATCCGTGACGTGTGCGCCCTTGAAAATTTACCCCCATCGCCCCAAAAAATATCTTTAAAATAATTCATAATATAAGAATAAAAAAAGATTAACACAAAAGGGAAAATTTAAAGTCATTCAGATAACAGATGGTGTGCTTTGAACTACATCTTCACACTTAATCTGCAGTTAGGAATGGAACTAATAAAAAATTTATATATTAATTAATATGGAGCACCCCCCGCTTTTACCACAACGCATTCATTTTTTTTCGTTAATCATTTTATTCTTATATTATGAATTATTTTTTCTAAATTTTTAATTAGATTAAATATAAAAGCGTGTTTTTTGTTTTTTTAAACTATATTTTATTTTTCATTTTTAAGTTCGATCTACAAAAGGAAGCGTGTTTTTTTGTTTTAGAATATCATTTACTCATTGATGAATCAATCAAATTTGTCATGTTTTTAAAATCTGAATACCCATTCTATCCTTTCAGTGCCCAAAGGCGTGGGTTTTAAAAATTTTGGATCAAAAACTGAAGAAGCTAAGTTTGGGAAAAATTTAATGCGGTAGAAGGAAGAATATAATTCACACACACACACACAATCTATTTTTCAATAAAAAGATCACTATTTCTATTAACCCCGAGCCTTTTTTGCTTTGGGT
>BMAV01000368.1:0-13210 GCA_019973955.1 Trichonephila inaurata madagascariensis
TTATTTTTTTTTATATTTTTTTTTTTTTACGTTTTTCCGATGAATTTTATTCTTGTTAAAAAAATTTAACTACCCAAAATTTCACATACGTGACACAAAAACGGTTTGATATATTTGGGAAGTAATTGAACTCAAAGATTTAATTTCGGACAAACCTTTTTGCAGAAAGTAAAAAATTAAAAACAGAATATTTGATTAAAGAAAATCAAATTTAAACATACATTTAGTAATGATCAAAAGATATAAAACGCTTAAGGTTATTGTCATCTAAGTCCAATAAAAAATAAAAATGAAAGTCACAATTCCATTCGTTTTGGTTTTTTTACTACTCATGTCCAAAAGTTAGATACAAATACTACTGTTTTAAAAAACTTAGAATTTTCAAATAGTATTTAATGAAAACTTAATGTGGGATGTGAAAAAAAGATTAAAGAGGCTTAATAAATAAAAAACATTGATAATACGACTTTCGCTAAAATCAAATTTTTAAAAAAAAAAATAATTTATCAGTAGTTAAAATTTATTTAAAAAATTCCCAAAAAAAACAAATCATGAGTTTTAAAATGGCCACTGGTGCCAAAATATACCAAGGATTTCCTACCTTTTTAACTACGATTATTCACGAATTGTGTGTTTAAAGGTTAAGCTCGTTGAGACTGTTTTAACTGAAACGGAATTTAGGTGTTGACGTGCTGAAAGTTTTTTCCCTGAAATATCCCGTACATGCTTTGAAAAATTGCCCAGAAAAAAAAAAAGGCCCAGTAAAGGGGGACATAGCCATCCTTGATACCATTGTGCCGGTTCCGCGTAAGCTAGGGGTGTGGATTATCAAAATGATGAGACATAATAATTTAAACAACTTTTTTAAAAATAACTTATATTACTTTCCTAATTTTACAATTTTAATAAAGTGAGGTCCGCCCAAAATTAAACCACGTATTCAAGTCAGATCCGCAACTAGATCCTTTATCTCAATTATCATTAATAACCTATTCATCTAATTACTTATATAATATTACCTTTTTTAGTTCTCCTTTCCCTTTTCCTGAGAATGATATCTATAAACTTTATATACGGGTTAACTTCTTTATCTTAGGCTTCTATTCTTAAATATCGGACTCTAATTTGATCGCAAATTTCCACTAAGCTTTGTCCGCACGATCAGAATAATTCCAAACTACTATCCTAAGCTTTTGCGCGCATATCTAACGCCACGCTATTTTGGCCCCCCAATATCAAGCTTCACGGCATATCTTATCATCAAAGCTTCTATCCTTTTATAGTATATCTCATTTAATATTATGTTCGTTTATCTTCTTGGTATTGGGTTGGAAAGTTTTGCCATTAATCGTATTTCCAAAAAAACATAGGAGTTATGTTAGCAAAAAGCGCGATAGACGTCACACATGTGCTGGAAAACTTTGATGATGATCACGTGGTGGGAAGTGTATTATTCATCAATATGAAACTATCATTCATGAATATGAATCCTGGACCTATTGTGACTCAATACAGACGAAAATAAAACTTTAAAGATTTCGACTCTGTATCCTTGAGGTGCTACAGAGTCCGACTTAAAGATGTGACGGTCAGAGCGACTACCAAGCATGTCCCTGCTCATACTATGACTCTTTCTGAAATAAAATTGTGTATTTCAGTAATCTTTCTCAAGTGCTAACGTTCTACGTATTCTTTAGGATGTTATACAGTAAGTTTTAAGACTATAAATCTGGACACATCTATGAACAAAAGACATTGACCTACTGTGCCCCACTCTACTACTATAGATACACTGAAAACAGTCACGTTTATGTGCACACGAGAAGATGTAAATTACTGGTGGCTTACTAAACAGATCAACTTTTTTAAGTCTCGAGTAAATAATTTGTCTCAGAACTCGTACTCCTGTGTCAACTATCAACGCTGAAGCAAGTTATTTGGCAGCGTCCACTCTGACGTCTATTATCAAATGTTGGTCTTGCCAAACGGTTATCACTCTTGCTTGTCCTGGTAGTGGTTGTCGAGTAGCATCTCCAGTACGAAACCTCTGCTTGTGCCTGAAGGAGCAACCACTGCCACAAGGAAATACAAACTGAGTTCGAGACGCTTCGGTTTGAGGTCACCCGCATTCAAATATTCCAATAATTCTCCCTTTCACAAATATCACCACTTGGTGTCTTTATAACGCCACTAATACTTTTTGATGTTTTACATTGCTTCTTACCACAATTGAGAAAAACGTGCCAGAATTGAGCAAGCACTTCAAATGGTTATATTACCATTCTGAAGTGCGCCGATGTCTTATGCGCCTGCCGGTGTAAACCGAAATTTTTGGCATTTGTACAACCTTTTATTTTCATCTCTTGTCTCTCTCTGCAAGAGATTTGAAACTATTTTATCAATATTTGCTGATAACTTTTCACATCTTACTAATTAGGGTAACCTTTGGAGACTAGTGTACTTATATAAATAAAAAATAATTTTCCTTATTATTTCGAAACTGCATCTGTAAGCGTTTTAATTTTGAATAATAAAAATAAAGTCAGGTCCCCAAAATCAACATTTCACAATTCTCTCTCAATAATCAACCCTTTCACGTTCATTGTATCAGTATTAAACATGTATAAATTAATGCTATGTTCGGTCAAATGTACCAAATTAAGAACTCCGACTTGCAACATTTCTGTATAAGAATAATCTTTTTGTAGACAGCTGTTTAAGTTAGATATTTTGATATATATGAGAACTTACTCTGAAAGCGATCATTTTAAATTATGTCTTTCAGTTTTACAGCATGTGGTTTATATCTTCAGACTTTAAACAATATTGTACATAATTTGAAATAAAGTGAATTTTTTTATTGCGCATTTTAAATTTTATTTATTTTTTGCTTCATACTAACCTACTATTTCAGATTTATTATTGCTACTTAACTTTTGAACTATCTTTTTATATAAATTTACCTATCAAAGCAGAAAACGTTAAACACTACTAGCCCTTAAAATTGCAACACCATATAGAACAGATAATACAAATATAAAATACGCATGAAAGGGAAAAGGCGCTGAGATATGCAAATATGATTAGCATTTAACTTTAATTAAATTACCCACGAATGAGAAAATAACTCAAACTCTGTATAAAAGACAGTTATGTAGGCAAATTTCTCATTCTTCAAATGCATTTGAATGTTGCTTATTTGTAAGAAGACTGCATAATGCCTCATATAAAATGCAGAAATCGCTGCCAGCACGTTTTGAATTCTATAGTGGTAGGATCGTGGTCTACTGAGAGTATGATTTACCGTTCTGCGATATTGCTATCTGCATTGGTCGCACGAACTGTCTGCATGATGACCATTATTGCGATTTCCCTTGACACTACACCACAAACATATGCCGACAGTGGTGTGCACATCAGCAAAATTGGATACAGGAATGGCTTTAGAAGATTCCCGGTTTAGAGTGCAGCATTGGGATGGACCTATCCGTCTGAAGATTAGGGGGAGAATCCAAGTGGCCTGCATCCATTCGGCATCGTTTTACAGTCTATGCACCTGATGTGATCGTATGAGCAGTCTTTGGGTAATGACACAAATACCTCTTAATCGTGTCTTCAGTAATCTCTGAAGTGTTACATTTCTCAGATCTTAATGCTGGTGACTGTGCCTTATCTCAGAAACATCATCTCTTAGCGTGATAACGCAAGACTGCATGTTGTCCATCATGTCCTAACATCGTTCTGAAGGATGTCTATTGTTACCCTAGCCAGCACTTTCTGCAGATCTCTCACCAACTGAAAACCTCTGGCCATGCATAACTTGAAATAAAGGGAATGCTTTTATGATGCTGAGAGACAAGGCAGCCACCACTCTAGACTTTTCGATTAATGAATTGTTCTACAGAAGATTTGAAGCAGCATAAAATGACTGTCATCCAAACCCAACTCGGCTAGATGCCTAGTCGGTTTAGTGCCGTTTTAGCAGTGTCGTAACGTACACCCCCGTATCGCGTGGGGGAGGGGCAAAGCTTGACTGCCACCTAGTACCTACCCTTTGTAAAATCCAACTTGGGGGGTCCAAAACGACTTTGCAGGGGCTCAAGTGTTCTCCGTTACGCCACTGCGTTTTAGCTACCAGAGGTGGAAGCTGTGTATACAAATTTCAATTGCTTTATATTCCCACATTTCTTACAAATTTCTTACAGTGGTTTTTTTTTACTACTATTTTAAATATGTATAAAAAGTTAAGTTTTATTAGTTTCTTTCCTTATGGTTCTGGAATTTTAGTGGCCAACTGTGTAGATATGCCCCCATCATTTGTCCACAATCATTACTTGTTAAAATCATTTTCAGTATTGTTTAATTGCTTAAAGATCTTTAAGAAAATAGTTAACTAAATACCTCGGGCATAGTTCTAATGGAGGTTAGATTATATGTCTTACAATTTTTAAATTGACTACTGCTGTACTTTTATGTATTGTGAGTGATCTGTATTTAAACTTTCAAGAAGATATAAAAAAGTATAGAAATGTTCCCCAATAAAACATTCTTAATGTTTTTTATACTGAAAAAAATAATCATAAATTATGCATCAAGCATGTACACTGTTTATTCATACGCTATTCCAGGCCGAGAAATTCATTTTTCTTAGAACTCAATCATCAAATCACACTGGTGTGCAAAACTTAAGCAACAGGTGGATTTATTGCCATAACTTCACGAAAAATCATCTGAGAGACATGAAATTCTGAAATGAGGGAGAGTATTATGTACGTAAAGGATGACGAAAGCATCGGCGCTGAAAAAGGAATACAACGCATACGGTATGAAATCAAACAAAAACAAGCTTTATTGAACGCATAGTATCGTGACTCATGATTGTCTATCCAACAGGAAGAACAACAAGCAGATGTTTCTTAATATGGTATATGCCTTCCCCTTACTACAATGGTTGCTTTGCACCGTCTCCGCATACTCAAAACCAGCTGGTGCAACATTTCTTGAGGTAGGAGTGCTCATTCCTCAATCAACATCTGTTTGAGTTGTTGGTTGTACTCCGGATGATGTAAGCGTTTGGCAATACGTCTCCCTAAAGCATCCCACACATGTTCGATGGGATTTAAATCTGGGGAGCACGCTGGCCAATCCATTCGAGGGATACCTTCACTTTCCAGCAGCTCCTCAACAGCAAGAGTGCGATGTGGCAGTGCATTGTCATCCATAAAGATGAAGTCTGGGCCAATGGCACCTCGGAAAAGATGCACATGGGGAAGAAGTACCTCCTCACAATAGCGATCCCCGGTTACAGACCCTCTGTCGAAAATGGGAAGCTCAGTTCTGCCGTTCAGCATAATACCAACCCAGACAAGAACTCCAGGACCACCGTAACGATGTCTTTCCTTGATGTTACTGGGATAAAACCGGGTCCCGATCTCTCTCCAAATCAAAACGCGTTGAGAATCGCTTCTGGTACTGAACCGACTCTCCTCCGTAAAGAGAACACGACTCCATTGATCAGTTTTCCAGTTTTTGTGCTCTCTTTCCCACCGTAAACGGTGGCTTCGGTGGCCATCTTTCAACGGGAGGCAGCGTTCAGGACGGCGGGTGAACAGGCCCCCTTTGTGAAGGCGTCTGGCCACAGTAAACCTCTACACTTGTCGACCTGTTTCTGTACAGAGTTTCTGAGCAATGGCACTTGCAGACTGCTGTCGAACTTTTTTCGCCTGCAGGATGATATATCGGTCATCCCCTGCAGTTGTCATCCTCGGCGGCCACACCAAACCCTTTTCTAACAGCTGTACCTGTGGGTTTGGAACGCTTTCCAAGCGCGAAACGACACTTTTGTTGATTCCGAACTCTGCAGCTACACTGGTGACAGTACGCCCCTCCTCCAGCTTTCCGATCATTATTTCACGTGTGAAGTCATCCAGATGATTTCTTCTAGCCATATTTCATGAACTGATTCACTGGCACTTGAAGAGAATATGATGAATTGCGTCTCCGTCCTTCATTTCATTCTACTGTAGAGCAGCGCGCGCCGACATCACACGTTTTGCGACGCTCACATCGCTTCTGACGTTTTGTTCCTGATATTTGCATACGCATGACGTTTCTACTGACTTACGTGTTCCCTCACTGATCTCCAGACCTCCTTTTCTGCAATTTTATGGCTATCTGCTAAATTTTTACATTGTTGCTTAAGTTTTGCACACCAGTGTATAAAATTATCTAAAACCGAACGGAAAATTGAAATTTGGTACTTCATATTCAACTTAAGAGCTTGATGATTTGGATCTTGATGACTTGTTATTTTCTAATCGAAGCAGCCGAGAATTTTTGCTTACGCGTATATAAATCTTGATCGTGACTTCAGATTTTTATCTTATCTTTAAATTTTGAGAATTTTTTATCTTTGGGATTTTAATTTTTTTTTTCTTGTTGATGTTGTAGTAGTTGTAAAGATTCGTAGTATTTCTTAAACAATGATTGTTATTTATTAACTAAACTCAACGTTCTTTTATATAATTGTCTGTGTTCGAGATTTTCTTGAGGGAAAATTTTGATATTAAAGTGTTCACTATTATATATAAATTTTTTGCATTGATTGACAAAATTGATTTATAAGGATTACTATAACTGCTGTTATTTTTAAACTATTTTAATGAATTTTGATTCATTTTTTAAAGTATTTTCTAATCTTGATTTTTAAAAGTCTTTTTTTCCCCTAAACGCTGAGTATTTTTGTACAATATTCCAGTAACGAAATTTTCAATTTACAGATGACGCTTTCTTAATCGGCCGCAACAGGACTAAACTCTAGGTCACATTGTAAAATTATAGATAAAATAGAGTATTATAAAATTCAATGAACTAATATCTATTTGTGATCAACGAGAGAAAACAAATTCAAAATTATATAATACTATGACTATTGTAATGATCTTACCCCTGACGTCACTTCCTCATCATCTTGTCTACCTAAAGCTGTAGGAGGTAACGATGAATGACCAAGACTATCCGCGAGTAAATCTAATTTATTGTTATCAAATATAATATTCCAGAACAAACAGTAATCTATAAAGAGGAACCCTAAGGCATAAAAGAAAGCAACCATCTTATGTGAATAAGCGCGCCAAATCCAGATAGATTAACTTTAATCAATCCCATCCTAATAATTCTAGATTTACGCACTAATTTATTCCTAGCAGCTAAAATCCGTCCTCTAGACACGATGAAGTAATTCTGAATTCTTACCATAGTAACGCTGTATTATTTCAGCTGCTTCCGCTTCTTCTGATCTACAATTGGTAAACTCTAACTTTGCTATGCACTAACTAATTTTGGCATCTCATAGTTTCTTCTTAGAGAGGATGGCTGTGAAATAAAAGCCAGATGCTAGCACAAAAATTCCCCAAGAGGATTGGTTGCACTGACGATCACGTGTAAATCCCGTTACACTGGCTGACGATAGGGTGCCACAAAGTAAAAAGAATTGCGAACTAAAATCTAAAATAAATGGTATTCCCAGAAAAGGGAGCCAAGGAAAACATATTTATAGAAAAATTTGAACACGATACCGGTCAAAAAAATCAAGGTTCTGTAACTTTGGGAAATGTGAAAAATAAATTTAAACATTTATCTACTCAGTTATCATTATTTCATTTTAAACATTCACAGGTGGCATAGAGGTGAAGATGGTTTTATTGGATAACAGAATTAAGTGGATGATATATTTAAAGTATGGGCACCCTGCTGTATCCCACCATGGAAGTTAAGGAAGCATCCCTGATAGATACAAAGGGCTGTGGCAGAGCCGCAGTAGTACGTCCCATCCTGTTAAAGGGGAGAATGTCTCCTGTGCTTCATTATTGCTTAAGGATGTAAGCATATATCATTCTTTATATTTCTTGCTTACTGGTAGGATGTCTTCCCTATTAATTCCACAGGCACGTGCAAATACCTAAAGGTCTTAGTTTGGCGATTACTCAACCTGCAGTCCCACCGGGTCGCTACTAGAGTGGCCAGTCATGACGTGCTCTGAGAGAAATTCTTTTTATTTAAAGGTATCCGACTACATTTCAGGGCTGCGACTTTTAAAAGGCGCGCGCATAAATGGATAATTTTCAGCGTATTTAATGCTCAGCAGATCAGAATACATGCATAAAATTTGTTTTGACATTTTAACGAAAAATTTATTTAAAAATACAATACTTGTAAAAATTAATAGCCCAGGAGATAGCCTTTTTTAAACTGTTCTTCTTTGGTGAAAAATGCTTCTATTATAAGCAAATTTTACATATATATATAAGAAGCTCAGACCCAACATACAGAGGGGCTTAGCTTCTTAGATTCTTGAAAAGAATTCCATATTATTTTCCAGGTTACAACCATTTTGAAATAATCATCGGCGTTTTTCTTCAAAATGTCTCCCTTTATTTAGTAAATAAAGAACATGGATAAAACCCACTTCTAAAGTTATATATTTTGAAATTCTAATTGAGCCTCTATACAGAGGTGGGCCCTTATCTGAAACCAAAATTTTAACCCTTGTAGGCATTTTCCCCAAGGAGAACAGTTTGAAAGGTTATTCCCCAAGTTGTTTTTATCAAAATATTAGCCCATAAATAATTTTTATTGTATTACTATTGTAAAACAGTTTATATACATTTTCTAATCTAAGTGACTTTTTTAAATATCCATAAATATTATCCAGACATACGCTTTTTGAAAACATCATGGTTCAGACACGTAGAGTGGGTACCTAAGACAATACGTGAAATTTGGTGGAAATTCTTTTACAAAATTCAATATTTCAACACAGCGCATTTTGTCGATGTCGTACCTGCAGATTGATATTCTTGCACTTTCTATTTGCTTAACGGTTGCGGGTGGTGCTGATGAGCAGACAACAGTGGATTATCGATAATTTGCTTGGTGGAACTAATTTTGTGTGAAAGCAATCCTTCATACCTTGAAAGCGAAAAATATTCAAATTTTGGAGGTTGACTGTTTTGTAGTGAAAAACAAACATATGGATCAATTACTTGTTTGATTTGTTAGGGAAATTTGCTGTATTTAAAATATCAATAAACAGGAATTATTTGGCGCATTTCCTCTTTCAAGAGGTGATAAATAGGCTTTATTAAGATATTCTTTGCAAGCAGCTTGCTCCAAAGTGTTTGTTAGTTGTAATGTCACGGTAACCGTCATCCTAAGAAGTTTGTTATAGTGGTATTGAAATCCAAGTCATATGGAAACCGTTTATTGGGGCAGAGGTGTACGAGAGGGGTGGGCACAATAGATTCTTTTTAATGAATTTAGTGTTAGTGACAGGAAATAAAAGAATATGAAATAATTAAATAAAAACAAAACAGAGTCCTGTATTTAGTCAATTTTTCCATAATTTTAAATTTCCAAATGTGTATCTTGGTGTGAGCGAACACCCCACCCCACCCTCATTAGAATGAAACATATGTACGCGGCCCAGCGGAAAAGGTTTATCTTAGACCATGGGTACTCCATGGCATAGCAGCCCTTTATATATATTATTTATTTCACACAAAATGAAATTAGGCAGAGGGGGAGGGGTAGAGTAGCTTCAGATCAACAGGATTAACATTAGGGGAAATTTAAGCACAGCAGAAAACAGTCAAATATTACCAACTTCCATTTCTTTTCTAATAATTATTTTTCTCTGAATTCCTACATTTAGCTCACACTCTCTATATATTTTAGCTATCTTGAGTGGAATTTCCGAAATCAGTAATAAAATAAATTTTTAAAGAACTCAAATTGAGGCTGAAATTTTATATACACTTGGGAATTATTTTGGATGACAATGCAGTAGATTTAATTACTAGCTAGCCAAAATTTAATTGAATTAAAACTAATTATTCAAAAGATTACAAATACAGCAGCCACGTTAGCAGCATCATTTTGGCGACTTATGTCCAGAGGCAAGAAAGGTTTTTCTCACGTTTAAAGGTGCTCCACATTGTTTTGAGCTGCAATTTTCTATACACTATTGTTTGTTAAAAGAGCACACAATGAATTTAATTACAAGTGAATTAAAATTAATTGACCAAAACTAATTCATTTAAAATTAAAAGATACAACCAATGGTTTCCATTTTTAGCGACTTCCAGGTTAAAATTTTAAAAGGAATTTTTTCTCACGTTTTTAAAGCATTCAGTAGAACTGAAATTTTATATACACGATTGTTTTGGATGACAATATGATACTTTAATGATAATTAATAAAAATTAATTACCTCTTAATGTTGTGATTATGTCATTCGCGCTGCCGATGCAGACAAACTACTAGGGCTGATTTGTTTTTACTTTATTTCCTTGAAGGAAAAATTGCATATTTATTGCATACACTAGATGGCAGGATTTAAGATACAATAAGGTAAGGTTTAGAGGCAAAGGGTTTTACTCTAGCTAATCAGAGCTACAATATTATTTTTTATATCATGGAGTATTTTTATTTATTTCATGGTGAAATTTTTATGTTATATAACTTTGGCGCACTTATAGCATCATTATATATCAGTCAGATAATTAGCTTGTATGCGTCCATCTTTTTTTGGAATAGCGCTGTTTATCAAATTAATTTTTTGTTTAGTTCCAATAAAGACATACTGAATGCAGGGAACTTGAAACAGATGAGATGTGCTGTATCATAATTATGAATAATTAGTAAAATTTGTAAATTCAGTTAAGATATTTCATGTTCCATGCTTTTATGTTGGTTACTCAGTTACTCAGATGTGTGTTTTGTAAGTCACGTGTGGGAGTGAGTTTTAAAAAACAATTTTTTTAAAAATAAGATTAAATGATTTCTTAAAAAATGGCGAACCATAGTGAATATAGGTTCTTGAGATGATATTAGTACAATTATTATTTTTAAGGAAATCTAATAGGGATAACAAAATTTATCCCCAATTTTTTTTTACAAAATTCTTGATATGATAATTTACTGCAGAAGTATACCCTGAAATTTTTGTTACTGTACTATAAAGGAGTTTCTTTCAAAAAGAATTGGAGACTTTTTGACCAAAATTATTATTGTTTTGTAGAAGCAACTCAGTGTTCTGTCTAGCTTCGAGTAACAAATTACTTTGATTGTTCATTTTTTATTATTATTATTATTTTAAAAATAGAGTAATTTTAGAAAATGTTTGCGCTGTATAACATTTATAGTCATCTATATTTATCAAATGCAAACTCTTTTTCCAGGGATGTAAACTTGACGAGACAGTTGTACAAGAATTAACGCAAAAAGGTAAATTTCTTCGATTTTCATTTTGTTTGTAAAGAACAGCACTGTTAAATTAACTTACGTTTATTATTCTTTTCTGAAATACATATTCGTTGCTAAGCATATGATAAAACCTTTTAAACTGAAGCGGCGAATTGAATCTAGAGCTTAATATTACCAATAATCAAATGTAATTTGGATGAGTAAATTACTTGCGGATATTTTAAAATCTATACCTAATGTAATCTATTCGATTTATTTAGAACACTACAATTCGAAATCCATACAAAATTGTTCTGAATATGCACTTGAAAATATGCAGCAACTGAATGTTCTAGATACATTTAGATTTTATCAAAGAGAGGAAAGAGAGAGGTACATAGAGGATAGTAATAATTCGAACACAGATGGCCGGATTTAGGCAATGACAACATGGACATTTTTCTAGATGTCGGGTTTTTTTATTCACGGTTAACGTTTGATATAAAATCAGATAGGTATAATACTGAAGCGCCAATTTTTTAGCAAGGTACCGCTGGGCACAAATTTAGATCTGATCCACCTTAGCCGTAACATATAGATTTATAAAAAATAATTTATTTTCTTTGGATTTAAATCCTATCAAATATGTGTAGAAAAAATTGTGAAAGAGTGATTTATTTAATATCCGTGTGTGCGAAAGCCAAACTCCCTATTCAGTGTTCAGCCTGTGATTCTATCTGTTCTGCAGACACTTATAAGCAAAGAGTACAAAATAAAATTTGTTCTTTTGAAAAAATTAGACCACTCTGATCTCAATTTTCATGTGAGTAAAAATTTGGTAGAAATTCTAATTTGCACCGAATCTAACACCTAACTTATAAAAATTTGGAATATTCCGAGTTAAAAAAAAATCCTCAAATATTTATCTTTTGTTAACGTTTGAAGAGTAATGCTAAATGAACAATTTTGTATGTGTTTATCATCATTCATCGATGTTTGACTTAACAAAAATTATGCAACATTGCAAAATCTGCGTAAGACGTACTGGTTCATCAAATTCTTGCTGAATTATTACCACTGTTCAGGAACGCCTTAAGGTATGGGCCAGCTGGGCCTCAGTAGGGGCCTTGTTTCGTTTTCAACTCGGCCTCAATAGAAACATGATCCGAATAATTTTAATCGTCAAATGTTCTTCCCGGGCATATTCTCTGAAAAACTGGGAATTTCGAACTATATATCAACTGGTAGCAGTGTTAAGATTGCATTGTTATGTAATGACCGTCGCCGCCATACATTATCATTACCCATTTAGTCGAAAGACGGTAGTCGATTCAGCCGGTTTATGCCTAGTTTTGTGATACTGTGGGTCACACAAATTTATTTGTTTCAGATTACTGTTTGTACCAGTATTTGACAACTTACATATACACATACAATTTGCTTTTAAGGTTCAGATAGGGGTTACTTTTACTTAGGGACCTAGGTTCTCAAGAAGTCTTAAAACGTCATTGCCACTGTTTCAGTTAAACTCAATTAAACATTGGAATATATTGAAATGAAAACACTCTTTTTTTTATCCTTTATAAAAATGGCAACAAATTATGCCAAATTAGAAACAATCAAAAAATTGTTTATAGAAACTGCATCCTAAAGGCCTTATCACATGTACACGTTTAGAGCAATTTTCCAACCAATTCCGAACAATTTATACCTAGTTGCCATAACAACGGCTACGAACAACTTTTTCCCAGTAAGCTGAAAAGGTTGTTCCAAATAAATTAGCGAAATTCAGACAATGGGGTTCTTGAGGCTCCGCCTAAGCAAAATGGCGGTAAAGATGGCAGCTTCGGTTTCGTCAAACGCATCAGATAAGGTGTATTGTATTTTAATGGTGTATAATAATTTAACGTAATTTTAAAAAGAAAGGATTTTTTTTTGCCCCCCAACAAAAAACCCCCCAAAAAAA
>BMAV01000369.1:0-48207 GCA_019973955.1 Trichonephila inaurata madagascariensis
TTTTTGGGAACGTAAAAACGATTTTTGAACTTTTCTATGCACTTCTACCCATAAAATTATTCTGAAGACTTCGGAATGCAATAAAAGGACCTAGACAGTGTTTGCGACGGATTTATTTTTTCAGAGGATTTGCTTATTTATTCCGTTTCTTCCCTCCTCTCCCCTCTCCATACATCCCATGACGGCGCCTAATTGGAAAACGGTGGCATTGGGGAGCGAATAGCTTAACTTTTAATCGGCAGTTAAAGCTATCAAGAGAAATTTATCAAACCGTACAAGTTATCAAGAGAAATCTTGAATATAATTTTATATATGACAAGTGCATGGGGACACTGATAATTATTAAACTTAGTATCGTTAAATTAATTATAAAATAAATTACGCAGTACTGATATATTTATAAGAGTATTATATCATTGTAAATGTGTATTTTATTTTTATTATGCCAGAATATATTTTGTTTGTATACTTTCAGTGAATTAATATATATATATTTTAAATAATCTTTAGTTTTCGACTTTTCAATAGGCTCGCACCCCGTCGTAAGTTTATCTTGCCCCCTAGGGGGAGCGTCCTAGAGTTTGAGAAACGCTGATATATATGACTTTAATTTACTGAAGACTCCTTTTATTTATAAAGGAGTTCCCAAAATGGTCTATATCGACCTCCAGGGGTATATAACAAAATGAAAGGGGCCCACGTTAGCAAAATTAATTCGGGGATCCATGAGATATAAATGGAATTTTAAGGTAGTGACTCTCATTAAACTAAGTCAAGATTTTAAATTTAAAACAAAGTTTAATTCAATAGAAAACAGATTTTACCTATTTAACGGACTTGTTTACTAAGTTTAAGGTATGTGACTACCTGTTTTTTTTACGAAGCACTTTTTTTTTAAATATATAAGACTATAAGAAGTCAAATACACAATTTCTACAAAAGTAAAAATAATTTTGGAAATATTGGCAAACGTGAGTGAAATTTTAGTGAAAAATTGTATATGTTATACTGTGTAAACCTTGTATTGAAGATTCTAATTATATTCTAATAATATTTATATAGTACATAAATAGCATCATTATCTGTGTTTAGAGCTGTAAGATTTGTAACACTTTTGAAAGTTTTTGAAATATGTCAATATTTATGCAAAAACTCAATATTTTACATAAAACTAATGTTATTTCCTTACAAAAAATACATTAAAATACAGAATTATATACACAGCGATTAGATTATAGTTTAAAATAAGAATAAGAGCAAATAAAATATTTTTTGAATATTTTATTTCAATACCTTAAAAAGAAATCTTTAAAAAAAAATCGTGAAGCACAATTTTTTTTACCCTCTTGCTGTTTTCTGGAAAGTTTTATAGACTATATCATTTGTCGCATTTTTAGTGAAATTTTGTTGAAATAAATGATGTTACAACAAACCTTTTACACAAAATTATAATTGATGTATTTAAATAATTTAATATAGTACATAAATAACATCATTTTCTGTGTTAGGAATGAAAAGAATTGTAATAAATTCAAAAGTTTTTTTAAAAGTGCCAAACGTTTTGCAACAACTCACTTTTTTTTTTAAAAAAAAATAATGTTTTGCTTTAATAAAAAAGCAATAATGTATTTAAATATCTACACAGAGATTGGATTTTTATCCATACTCCAGAAGGAACTCAATAAAATATGTTCTGAAAATTTTAATTCAATATCTTAAAAACATTTTATGTACTGAATTTTACTGTGAATAAAAATATTGTAAAAGTTTCTCGCAAAATAAATTTAAAAATCTTAACACAAAATTCAAAAACTGAAAAACTTGGTACTGGGTCTACGAGGTAAAAACGATCCGGAACTTTTGATTAAAACTATATGGTTGAGGTGACTCATGATGATGGTCACTTGTTCATGGGAGTTGTGTCAGAAATTCGATCCATAGGCCACTGAAATAACGTAGTGTAGTGGAGTTGATGCACGTGAAATCCATCAAGGTTGAAAGCTTTCCAATTCGAGTAGTGTGGTGGCTTAGAAACAGATATTTCAGCATAGATGTCATCCTCACCTCTTGACTGAGGCACAAAATTACGAGGCTCGTCTTCAATAGCCCTTACGTTGTTTTACAATGTGACGTTTGTAAACATTCGTTTAAACTACCACTTTTAGCAAATACTTTTGAGAATGCAATGTAATTCAAACACATAATGACACATATTGAATCGAGATCAAATGCATTATAACAAAAATAATTAACTTTAAAATATATTAGCACCTCTATTTATCCTGTCTTAGTTTTATTCTCAGAATAATTAATGTTGTTTTTGTTGTTTCGAATCTCGCAAGAAAGCCTACATCAAGCCATTTGACCGTTTTGCATACGAATGCCACAGACCAGGTCTTAATCTCCAAACAACTGTCCCAGGGAAATGCCCCAGTAGTCCAGAAGACGAGAGGAGAAGCATGGAGAGAGCAGGGACAGGTAACTAAGGCCATACCACGCAGGTGACCGCTTCTAAAGCGCGCCAAGGCTGCCTGAAGAGCCCTGGATCTCCTGCGCTGTAGAGACAGGACAGGACTCTTAGCTGCGTACCAGTGGTGAGCAGGAGGGTTCCTCTATACCAGAATCATTTTAGCTTTGTGGAAGGAATGAATTGCAGAATAGCTCATGACAGAGGGACGGGGATTAGGAAGATCACAACCCCTAACAGCCAGCTCATCAGCTGTCTTGTTCCTAGGCACACCCACATGCGACGGTATCCACTGGAGACACACTGGTTTCCTCTGACCAAGCCTAGCCAATTTGGATATAATGCCTATACCAGTATTATCCACAATTTTTGGCCAATTCTTCAAATATTGGATGGAGCTTCTGCTGTCTGTCTGAATCCAGATACTGTCCTTATTAGAGTTGAGAGCATGATCGAGAGCACCACTAATAGCAATGAATTCCGATCTAAAGACGGAACAGTAGTCAGAATTCCTAATGCTGATTTTATCATCATTCCCGGGAGTGCTACTAAATATACCACTTCCTGCTCTACCTGTAACCGAACAACTACCGTCTGTGTAAATAATCAAGGTGTGATCGCGTATGTCATTTATTACTTCAAGTGGCAGCCGTCTGAGTAATTCCGGATGGCTGTTATGCTTGGCAGTACTGGTCAATAATCCCTCCCGGAATTCAAAGAATAATTAATTAATATCTTAAGTGAATGCTTTGAGATTTAACCACGTTTCCTTGCATCAAATAACGTTTTATTTTATAGATAGTTTTCGAAGAACTTGTAGATAATGAATTTAATTTGATAACAGGTAGAATTGGAAAAAAGAATTTGTTTTATCACCTGAAAAATCAAATGAGTTTGCTAGAAAAGAAAAGTAAAAATAATGAAGCATGTTTAACAAATCGAGATTTCCAACTGAATTTTTGAAGTTTCATAAGAAATTAATGTGAGAGGTAATAAGAAAATGAGAAACACGTGAAAAGAAAGATTAAAGATTATTGTAAGGAACACAGTAACTCTGCATCTTCTCATCCCTCTCTCCTCCATATAATAAAAGAGCCTAGTTTGAGTGGCAACTGAGAAAAAAAATATTTTAATGTAAATAAAGAACTAAATACCTAGAATAGTGCAAGCAGGAAATTTGATCCAACTAGTATTTAAGAATATATAGGGTGTTGCCGAGTTATACCGACAAATTCAGAGGGGTGATATTCAGTAGCATGGATCGCAAAATATGTTCAGTTGGAGAAATTTGCAAAAATACTAAAGAGTGTGATGTCAAGTGAAAAAAAGAGGCAATAAGAGGTAAGAAATACATTTCTCGGAAGTAAAGAATGTTTAAAATACGAACAATGGGTCAATGCTATGACAAATCATTTTCAATGGAATTGTTTGAAGTTAAGGCCGCTTGGGTCAAAACACAACCGACACTGATGGTCGAAAGTCTGCCGAATGCGTTCAAACAAATCCAGTGCGCTGGCGATGTCAAGTGAAGAGACAACGATCCGTAACGTGAGATCCTTCACTGTAGACCCCGGAGTCTCATACACAAACCATTTCAGGAGACCCTTCAAGAAGAAATCTAAAGGATTGAGGTCTGGGGAGCATGGAGGTCAATCAACATGCCCTCCGCGTCCAGTCCCCCTACTCGTGTAGCATGGGGGTGGTTACACACAGAAATTGAAAGATGTGCTGGTGCACCGTCCTGCAGGAACGACACTCTTTGGTGCGCAGAGACGGGTACTCCCAGTTGCCTCTGCAGGAGGACGTGTTGTAGGAAAACAAGGTAATTTGTGTCATTGAAGCGTTCAGACTTTATATGTGTACCCCCCGCTTAGTTTAAAACCCCCCAACTGGCTCATTGCCCCCCCCGACGGTACTATTATCCCCATTTTACCACTAACGTGGTTGCGACCCATTTTTCTACGTTTGTCGTCCCCGTCCCTTATCACCCCTCAGGTTTATCATTCAATTCGGAAGAAATTTATAGAAATTCGTTCAATTCCCGAAAAGAAAACAAATTCAACCTACGATTGTTTGAATTGAATTAACGTCTCTCACACATGGACTATTGTAATTTTCTTTCTGGACCACTATTAACCCGCGGCACTCGCCTTTTTTTTTCTACCGTTTTACTGCGGGTGAGAAAACACCCAAATTTTTAAACCCTGTATTTAATTATGAAAATAAATTAAGTCATATGATACATTTTTTAAAAGACAAGATGTGTTTTGTATTATACAAATAAAATTATTGAATTTTTGCTAAAATGAGACTAACATTAATTTAAATAAACATACAAAAATTTTCTTTTTAAAACACAAAATTTTTAATTTTTTTTCAAAAACCCCCAGTAAAATGTAAAACCAGTAATAATATACTTTAAAATTTGAGATAATGATAGTAGAAAGTAAAAAAATAATATTTTAATCTTTTTCCCAAACATTCGGGCAGCTGTATACAAATGCTCAACTTCTCGCGGGAGCTCAGCCCCCGATAAATTTTGAAGGTCATTACAGTCCAATCGTTCAAAAAGAGGATTTCATCAGGCCTGAAGGTTAAAAGACCAAAATTGCAGCTACAGAAAATCGTGGTTCTGCCATTCTTTTTTGAATCCGGGGGGATTTTTTGGCGGGTTGTAAGAACACCCCGCGCGAGTGATCGCGGGTTAAGTGACTAGTAGGATATTTTAGACGGTCCCTTTTAAATTTCCACATTACACTGGTGGCTGCGATAACTTAGGGTCATATTCAATACCTCGTGGCTAAAGTGCCATGAGTTATAGCACTATAGCCGCAAAAGATCCATCATGTAAAGCAGCCAATGCACACTAAATCTGTGAGGTTCAAAGTCCTCCCGTTGAAGTGTTATGGTAGTTTGGAGAAGGTGGTGCAACCCCCCGTCACTTGATTGAGGTTCAAAATGACGTGGTCCTTCACCGATAGCTCTCGTGTTGTTTTATAATACGTAGTTAATCAAGACTTAAAATTAGTTAGTACTTCTCTAATTTACTTCAATTCACTTCAAAATTCTATTCATACTTTTATAGTGTGTATGTTTACCTTGAGTTAAATTGATGCCGTTTACTTTTGCTCTCATTTTGAAGAACTTCAGCACATTAAGTAAAAATTAAAGAATCTGTATACAATCTCCCTCTGCTCTATTTTGTATATTTTTACATGACAGACTGCTTGTTTTATTATTTGATTTACTACTAAAGACTCTGTGGCTACTTATTCCTTAAAATAAAATTTATTTTACGTTTGAAGTGTTATATATGCATGTTTAATTATAGTATATTATTACAAAGTATGTATAAATAATTATTCATTTCTCCTTCCCACTGAAATGAATTTAAATCCAATTGAGTACATGTGATATTTATTTTATTTTCATTACAGCTTCTCTTATCTTTGCACATTTTATGAAATATTTTTCTCATTTTAAATTCCATGGGAAATAATATATATGGCCACCCTATTTTCATGTTATCAAGAACAGTAAGATGAAAATACAGTCGGACTTCAATACAACGAATTCGCTAAATCCCGGAAAAAAGCTTGTATGGAAAATTCGTTATATAGAGGTTAATCATTTAATATACTTTATAGACCACATAAAACAAATTTTAACTTCATAAACACTATATATTAAAAAAAGTAATTATTCACAATTTTTAAAAATTAATATGTGCTTATTTTATATATCTTACTCATCAAAAAAGAAAGAAAGAAAGAAAAACTGGAAGGAAAACAAGAAGAAAAAATATCGAAGAATTCTATGTATTTTCAATATTAAGAAAATAATTTTATACTAAAATTAATGAACTTCAAATTTATTTTATAATTTAAGGCATACAAGAGTAATAATAAACACACATTATTTTATAATTAGAGCACAGGAACACGGTACAACTCCACTGAGGGTGAAAGAGGAAAAAGAAGATGTTTCTAGTAAACTGGGCAATGGGGGTTAAATGTTGCACTTCTTGGATGAAACGTCCAGAACTCTAATGCTCTCAGTTAGTTAGAATCTAATAATATCAGATTTATGACCATAATATGTGTTAAAGAGAGAATAACTTGAAATTTTTTCAGAAATACTTTAAAAAAAGGGAGAACAAAAATTGAATCACAAAGAAAAGAGTTCGTTATATAGAAAAGGTACTTAGCTATAGAGAGGTTATTTTACGCAGAAAATCATGAAATGTTCAAGGTTCCAGGAAAAGTTCGGTATATAGATAAATTCACAATATAGAGATTCGACTGTAATTTAATTTAAAAGACATACAACAGAAAAATTCAAAACTATTTCGGTAAGGTTATCAAATTTTATCCATATGACAAATAAATACGAATCCCCGTCTTTCATTTATGGCAGACATTAAAAATACTTTTAGTTGGCACAAAAGCCTCTCCTAACCCACCACCGAACTCCATTCAAGACGCATGGGTTTCAACGCAAACAAACCCTCCTGATAAAAGGGCAGGCAAAAAGAAAACTTCACTTTTCCACTTGCGCTTTTGTGAACATTCGCTCTCCAAAGCGTACAAATCTCATCTTGATAACCTCCCGGACATTTATGTACCTTGGGGACTCCTTCAGCTCTGTCCGGTTTCCCGTTTCGAGCCGGATTAAAATTCCGGACTCTAATATTGGAACTGCAGGATTCCTCCTGCACAGAGGAATATGATTGAGAATGGGAATGGTATTCTTCATAATGAAAGCCATATTGCTTTTCGAATCGAAGTGAAGTGAAAGAGTGTTGTGAAATAGTTCGACGAATAGAAATTGAAGGAGGGGTGGAGAGAACCACTTGGATAAAAGGTATTTCGAAACGCTGACTTATATATATATATGAGCACAGAAATTCGAGAGCAAGGTAAATTCTACTTTGAGTTTGGATGTTTTAGAAGGTGAATGGTTCCAGGGATATGTCAAAAATCGAACTTTCGTAAAATTTGTAAGATTCAGTTTAAATCAGCACTTCTCAAACTGTGGGACGTGCCCCTCTCGGCGGGCGTGATAACCCTACATGGGGGTTGCGAGCATATCGAAATGTCGAAAACAATAGATTATTTTTTAGAAAAAATTAATAATTTGCAAAAAAAAAAGCAAAACAAAATACATTCTGATATAATAAAAAATAAAATACACATTTACATTGATAGAACACACTTCTAAAAGTATCAGTTCTGCATAATATATTTGATAATTAATTTATCGATACTATATCAATAACAAATTTAATAATTATTGCTGAAGCCATGGGCTTGTCATAAATAAAATTATATAAAAAATGTAATGCTTACCTTGTTAATATGTAGGTTCATAATGAAATTCGCATTATTGCTTTAGTGTCAAAGTATATTATTATTGTGATTTCAATACATAGTTATTGTGTGTGGTGGGGTGATGAAAATTATAATTGAAAATGGGGTCGCAAGTATTGAAAGTTCGGGAAGCATTGGTTTAAATGCAGTGAATTACTTTAAAACTTACTCTTTTACCTGAGCAAGTAGTCAAAAAATACATACGGACCACGTGTTAACGAACCCCTATTTGACAAATTTCACGACTTAATTGTTATTTATCCCGATTGAAATGAGGGCAAATTAATCCTAAATTAATGATTAATAAACCCCGATTTAACGAATTAATTCAATAGCCGAAAAAATGTTTTTATTAGTATAGATTAAATAAAATTGAATACATTTTCAGATGACATACAACTTTTTCTACAAAACAAAAAGATCCTTTTCTTGTAAGCATCAAATTACTCCCGGAAAGTGCAACCCATTGTTAGACTTTTCAGATGCAGATGAGTCAGGAGTGTAACATATCGTGTGAGTTTTGATTAGGACAAGAAATTCCTTTCTTATCTCATACCTCGCCATAATGCTGGGGAAATTTAAGGTTTTAACGATTTTGTTACATTTTATGATGGACGGTCTATCGGTACAAATGAAGTTGAAGAAACTGTTAATTTGTCGGGTTCAATGAATAGCGATTTTCATGCAGAAATTGATAATGACAATTGATAATGGCAATTCAAAACTGTTAGATGCATTTACATTGTTTTCAAACTGTGAAAACATACCTCATGCAGCAGGATGTAAATGACACATTATTTTCTTCTCTTTAGAAAAAAAAATATTTTTCAAATCAAAAAAGATTGTCAAACATCTCTATTAGTCAATATGTTAAAATGCCCAATTAACTGGTGCGTAATTGTTTAGTAATAATATTTTTAGCTACTAAATAAAAAAATTCTTAGCTTCTACATATGGATATTTTGTTATGTATTTATTTACTATAGAATTTTTTCAAAGGTAAGTGCGAAAATTTTGTACTTTTAAACCCAATATAACGAATAACCCCGAGTTACCGCATTGAATTTTCGGTTCTAATGAATTCGTTAAATCGAGGTACGACTGTATATTTGTAAATATAGTCACATTTATTGAATCATAATTGAGCTAGAAAAACAAGAAAATATTTTATATAACTTTAAGATCATATGAACTAAAGTAAGGAAGCCAGTTTTATATTTCAGTGAATAGTCAAATGAAAGGCTTAATTTTCTTTCTAAGCGAAACTGGATAACTTAGCCGAACAACTTATCTTAAAATTCAACTTTTCTATTCAGATTCCCCAATAATGAATTTTTTTTAATATTACTGTATATTCCAGCATATAACGCGAACTTTTAACACTAAAAAATATAATCGAAATTTAAAGGTTAGTGTTACACAACAGGTGTAAAAATGATAGCTTTAAAAACAGAGAGAAAATAAGCATTAGGAAATTTGATTTCTACATGTCTAAATACTGTTGCTTGAAATGATATGTATACATTGGGAACATTCATTATGGAATGGCATGAAATGTTCGCCTTAATCTCCAGTTACATCTTCAGGCAAATCATCCATTTCTGTTTCATCTCCATGTGTTATTAGCATAATGGAGTTCTTCCACATTACAAAACTCACTTCCAACCGTCGATATAACCTTTGGACAGTGGTGGATATGTCGTGTTGGTCAAGTTCAATGGCCTGCCAGATCACCAGACCTATCACGCACGAATTCTTCTTCTAAGGTCACATGAAGTGTTTGGTGTCCTTGACGCTCGTTCCTTTAGTTGAAGATCTCATCGCTCGAATGTATCTAACTGTCAAGAGGAAACGTGATAAGATACGCCAAGAATTATTCAGAAAATGAGGAATTCTATGCAGACCGCTATCAAGCTTGTCAAAGGACTTATAGTCGTATTTTACAAACCCGGTTGTGGTACAAGCTTTCAATAAAATGTTTTCTGTCCCATTAATGTGTTGCTGCTTCTGTTCTTTTCCTTTATATTTTTACACCATAGCCCGCAAATGCGACATTTATAACCCTGTATTCCTATGTAATTCCGAGTTGTCTATACCCCCTGCACACCCCGGAAGTTTGCCGGCCTGGTAGAGAATCACATTGAATTATACTGTATGATTCTTAATTAGTTCCTGCATATAAATAAATTTAATGTTTGTTCCGACAATAGGAAAAATAAATCTAGATAATGCCTTATATCAGAATGAAAAAAAAAATGTGTTTACCATACGTTTTTGTTTATCAGTTAATTTATTTGATTAAAGACAAAAATATCAGTTTTAAATTAATGTAGAAGGTTTCAGGAGAAGTATTAAAACTATTCATTAAATTATTTTTTGCATTTGATTAGCTTCTTAGATTGTTACAGAATCAGTGGGGAACAAGAATCCGATTACATAGAGAGAGAGAATATGTGACAAAAATTATTTGTACGAAATAAATTGAAAGAATTTATTTTTATTTATAAATTTGTACTTTAAAATTTAGTGTAAGATTCAATTAAAAGTGATTCCTTATACAATGGGGATCCAATATTTTTAAAATGAATATCTTTCCTATTTGATAGTAGTAGAGAACTTCAAATAAATGTTTAAATGTTACATTGATTTAAATGGTCAAAAATAAATACTTGATAACAAAACAATTAAGTGAAAGAAATTATTTTTTTCATAATATAAAATAATAAGCTTTTGTAAATCTGATCTTTCAGTAGGAAAGCTATTGAGGAGGAAATTTCAGGAGGAAATTTACTATAATCTATAAAATTGAATTTTTCTTCTTCTTAGTTAAAGTAAAAGGAAATTGTGACTTTTTTTTTTTAATCGTCTGGGAGGTCTCGAAAGAACTTTAGTGTTTATCTACCCCATTGCACTAACTTTCAACAGCGCATAAATTTCGAATCAGACGCCAAATTCCACTTATTTCTATGCAAAGTGATTCAATATATCTATGTATCACCAGTACTTGAAAGGAAAAAACGATCACCAACCCGGCAGAAACCCAGTACTCTATCTTCTATAACTGGGAACGGTTTTTCACTGAAATGGCAAAGAAAATAAAGATTACGAGTACTAAAATGTTTCCAGGCATTGATTCCAAAATTTACGAGCTAACTTTGACAGCCCCATATTACCTGTCTACAGTTTATTTTGCTCAGATTTTACATTGCGATTCTGCCTCTTCTTTTCTTTTTTTGCCCTTTTTTCCACATTAAACGTACGGAGCAGCTGTCTTTTACGACGCCCCTTCGCCAACAGATGGCGCTTAGTACCCAGTCGCAGCTATGGATATCACCGGAGTAGGAAAGCGATTTGTAATAAAAAAAATACCTTCCTCATGGGTTGACATCGTGTAAAACATAGTCGAGTAATGGAATGTTGTTTTTTATATGTTATCATAGATGGATTATCAATTGATGCTTGGCAGCTCAGTTGATTAATACGATTCAGAGGAAAGTAATTAATTTTATTTTTTCAATGCAATTTCTCCACATTTGTACTTTTGATACGTTTACGTAAAATTGCAACACAATCAGGAGCTAATTGCATGTATATTTAAAAAATAAAAATCATATTTTAGTTAACGAAAAATCCAACGTGTTAAGAGCATCAACACTTTAAAGCTTTTTTTTTTTTTTAAATTTGCTGGTATATTAGCCGAATAACGTGCAACTCTTTTGTGTGTACCTACTTGAAATATATTTATGTAATGTCTCTTTGTTTTGAAGTCATTTATTCGTATTATTTTCGTGGGGTTTTGATGAAAATCGTATACTTGAAGGACCACAACTCCTTAAGTTTTTAAGATATTTCATTTGTTTTAAACAAACAAACGTAAAAGTCAATATTTTTATGCAAATCTCTATATTTATTATTAAAGCTAGCATTTTTATATGTCTGGCTCGCACGCGTAAATTTCAATCTGTTCTGTGTGTGTGTGTGTAATACGCCGGATTTTACGGTACTTATTAAAAGGTATCTGGCTATAGGTTTGGAGACACGTTTCCTAAAATACCATGGGGTTAGTAATTTTATGTTATTTTGTTGGGGCTTATGACTTAAATTAATGAAAAATACCAATTAGGAAGTTATATGACAATTAAAATTTATTAAAATGAGGTATTTTAGCTAAATTTTGATGAAAATTATACATAAATTCGAAACAATCCGAACAGAATTTAAAGTCATATATATATATATATATATATATATATATATATATAAATTATTTTTACACAATATATTTAAAACATTTATAAAGGCAATGAATTAAAATCTAAAATATATTTACAATTTATAAAAAGTTATGGCTCATTGCATATTTCCTTGTAGAAAATTTTGTAAAATGTTTTGTGCTCGTAAGAATAAACTGTTTAAAAAAAACTATTGATATCAGAACAAATCCTTAGTTCATTAACTTTATCATACTTTAAATAACATGTATACGAAATATAAAAGAAATACATTCACAAATTTTTGAGATATCAGGTTTTAAGTAACATTACTTTATATTTTAAAAAAAACGACCTTTTATGAAAAGCATCTAAAGTTTTCTTTCCTATTTTACTAAAATAATGCTTAACATCAGATATTTAAAATTCGTCGTTTTTATAGCTCATACCTTACTCGTTCTCTGTCTTATTAAAAGTTTTTTTTCTGTCTGCTTGATTTTTTTCCAACTCAAAATGGCAAAAAGAGAAAAAAAATTAAATTCCAGTCAAACATTGATTCAGAAACGTAGGCAAATACCATAGAATGACTACGTTTGGAACCGTGAATTTTAAAAATAGGATAATTAAGTAATTTTCAGATATATTACGTTTTTGAATGTGAATATATACTTGTAAAATAATTGTTTAAAGAATATCATTAAAACAAATATTTAAATGCAAATTTTCACAAAAATGAAAAAAAAAATGATATATTTTCAAAGCCTTTTCCTTGTAGAAAAAAGGCTTCTATAACAATAATATTTTGATTATATATAGATAGGATGTGTATACCGTGTCTGCAATGCGGATTTCTAAAAATATACTTTATTTTCAGAGTTACGATCAATTGAAGGAATAACTGTTTTTTCGTACAAATTTCTGTATTCAGACATAATGTAATAATAATAAATCCATTTCAAAATTATTTATTTCGGAAATCATTTATAAAAACCGGAATAAAAGTTTTAACTATATATAGACGAAATATCACAGAAGTAAGCATTGCACATGTTTTGAAAATATAATCTGTCTTCATTTTTTGCTAACAATTGTATACCTATAATGTATAATTCAACTGTCCTCTCGAATATTTTAACTCTAAACTATATTTTTTTCTTTTATTGTGCAAGTATTAATTATATTAATTGTGAGCCACAAATAATTACTATTATTGTGTAAGTATTGCATTTTAATAAAAAAAATATGCATCTTAAATTGTTTATGTGTATATATATATATATGACATGCTTCAGCCAGAATCAGTCTTAATTTTCAAAATTGATCTTTATTCGATGAATTCTGTACAAGTTCTGACACTGAGGGTAAAAGAATGCCTGTAAATCAACTTTTCCCCCGCAGATTTTAAGGCCTCGTATTTTATGATATGTTCTTGAAAGTTAATGCTGACTTATAGAGCTATTAAACATAATGATCTGAGATTAGAAAGGTTTAGTGGTTAGGTCAACTGTTTCGGAAAAATAATTGGGTGATTCATTTAATACTTAAAGATGTACTTTAAAATAAATGTTAAGTGTTATATTGGGAATTTAATTATAAATCTAATTTAATTATCCTTACACACACACACACACATATATATATATATATATATATATATATATATATATAGCAGATATTCCGGTCAGGCATTCCATCTGACTCGAAACTCCTAGTGTTTATTTCGCAGGCAAGCTTGGTACTCATTTATTGAGCCACTGAAGGGATGATAGGCTGAGTTGACCTTTCCCAACCTGAGATTTGAACCCAGACGGGTTTTTGGAGATATACATTATCCCCCCAACCATAGGTTTTGAAATATAAAGTATAAATGAAAAAAAGTAGCAAAGAAATAATATTTAAAAAAGTATAAACACTTTTATACATTTAAACAATCCTAAACACAACTAAAATTTCTGAGACTTGGCCATAAAATTAAAAACATACCTAAAATTTCGAAAGCATAGAATTAGATTTAAAAAGCTATACAAGAAAAATGCATATTGAGTATGCTAGGACAATAAATAGAATAGCTATTGCATCACTTATATAACGAGTTGAAATCAAACAGATTTAAGCAAAATGAAAAAGGAATGGGATAAGTTTATTGTGAAGAACACAAACATTATTGTACAGTATTATATACCATATTTTTATTCATACATTTATATAGATAAAATCAGTAGGTTTATCATGTTATAAACAACATTTCTGATTTTTTTTTATGTAATTATGGAGTTTTTCTGTATGATCAGTAACTAGATCGTTAATTTTTGTATGTAACTAAGTATAATGTTTCCTTAAATTGACATGAGGTATAAATTGCCCCAAAAATTACATACATAATGTTGAAATTAAAAAAAATTCTGCAGATATTTTGGTCGGGTGGTCAGTTTGACATGAAACCCCTAGTGTTATTTCCCAAGCAGAAGCTTGGTACTCCTTTAACAACCCACTAAAGGTATAAATAGCTGATTGGATCTTGTTCAACCTGGAATTTGCACCCCGGTCCTGTGTCGCAGGAACTACATACACTACATTTTGGCCACTGGATCTAAATGCGCACTAATCAATGTTATTTTGATATTCAGAGAACCTTAATTAGAAGATACTCGTGCATACAATTGTTATAAATGTAAACTACATTTAAAAATTATATAAGCACACTTATTTGCCAAAAAATGAAGGAAAAATTATATTTATTCATATTATTTTGTTTCAGTATGGAAAATGCATCTATAATAATAACATTTTTCCCTTAAAAAGCTAATATCTCTCTATACTGCCAGATCTAAGATTATTATAGAATCCACATTTTTGTCAAAGTTTCTAACTATGGATAAATGAACGATATTTTCTGTTAAAATTTCGTTAATCTGATATAATATAAATATATTAATAAATTCATTTCTAAGCTATATGTTTCAAAATTCTTTCTAAAGGCAATCAATAACATTTCGCAAAACATTTCAACAAAATTCTATAAATAGATAAAACATCTTTTGAGTTATTCCATGTTAAAAATTTTAGTTTTTCTAAACAAGCACAGTTTTTCAAAAAAATAGATTTTAAGATAAATATTACCCTACCCTAAAATTATGATGTTTTTTTTAAAAACTGACAAATTTTTTTTATGGTATTATTTCATAACCCGTCTTCTTACCTTTTTGTATAAAAATACCAAGTATATCCCATTCTCACACTAGAACAAAAACTGCATGTGTTTTTGTAAAAGCAGATGCCATAACTTTACATAAGATGTCAAACTTTAAAATGCGTTTCAATCGAAATGTGTTTTTCTCGAAAAGTTCAAACTCGACAACGATTGCTCAAAAAGTTTTTAAAATAATTTGCTGAAATTTTTTGTGTATGTTCTGTATAACAGTAGAAGTGTGTTAATGTTCAGATTTATCAATCACTTTTTTATTACAAAAATTAAAGTTCTTCATGGGAATATAATCACTGTTTTTTTAAAGCAATATCATATAATAGCTAAGATAAAGAGCTCTACTTTTTGTAAAAATAAAAATCCTTATCTTAAGACATTTCAAAAAGGATCAAAAAAGTAATACACAAAATTTGAAAAAAAAAATTTTTCATTTAATATTTGACGAAGACCCCCGTTTACTTAATTTTTGTCAATTTTACTTTTTTAGTAGTAATATTTTTTCCCCCCAATTTTTTTAGTCCTTTCTTCTTAAAATGTACTAAATCTAAAAACCACAAAAAATCTTCATTTCTCCATTTTTTTTTAAAGTTGCCGCAAGTAGTCGGATATCTTAAATAGGGGACAAAAAGTGTTTTAAAGAAATATAAGCAGTAAATATTTTTAAAATATTGAAATTTTAATTTTTACGAGAAGACTTAATTTTTTTTCCTATTACCTCACATTAAAACGCTTGAAATTTAATTTCTACATTTTGTCGATTTGAGAGAAAAGTAGTTTTATAAAAATAAAATTTCAAAATATATTTCATTGGATAAGGGAAGAAAAAAATTGTATCTTTTCTTTATCATTCAAGATATTAACGTTTTCGAATACCTTAAGAGGGAAATTTATCATAATAAAAATAAACACTAAATAAACTACTTAAAATCATTTACAAAGTTTTACAATGATTCAAAACCTTCATAATCCTTTAAGAGACAACGCGCTAGATCATCTGCTTCAATCAAGATTTAAAGTTAAACCATGAGTAAATTAAAAGCAAAATATTGTAACGGAAGTCACTTGCTTTAAAGAACTATCATTAGTGCTACATCAGCACTATAAAAAGCACTATCTTGGAATTTAAGTCAAAGGCTTTTTGGAATTTTTTCAAGATCTTGTTACATTTAAGCAGCCTATCGTAGGATTAAATCTGACATTAATTAGAAGCAGAAGTCAGTTTACATTAAAAAGAGAGATCAATTGAACTTTTTCTTAAGAATAGAAAACAACGTAGCTATTTAAATTCATTTTATATGTTATTTAGCTTCAACAGAAACATCTACAATTTACTGTGCAATTAATTATTTTCGATTAAACAATATTGTTTAAAAATGCATCGAACCCTATGTCTAGAGATTAAACAATTATGATTTAACAGATGTAATATTTTGTTACATAATTAACAGTTTTGCATAATTAAGTTACATAATTAACAGCTTTTTACATAATTAAGTTTTTAGATAAAAAAAAATTCAATTTTTAATTTTATGGCTAGGAAATTTTAATTTTAGTACATGTTTACTATGGATGTGCAGCATTTGGGAACTGTTAATTAGAATATTTTTGTTTGTATTGTTAACATTTATTTACAAATTTCTTTATGCAACGTGGCTTATCGTATTTAAAAATGTCATCGTAAACCCTACAAATACCGTATTTATATAATTATAATTAGTAGCAATTATAAAAATAGAAATATTCTTGTTAATTAAAATTCTTTAACATAAGCATAAATATAAATTTATTTTTCTGAAGGAGTGCTTTTGGATTTTAAATACTCTTTTTGAAGTATCGAATATCATTTAAAGTAAACAATTGGATTAATTGGTTGAATGTTCGATTGTTTATAACTAATAAGTGAGTATGTGTGATTGTTGGTATCAATAAATATTAATCAACAGATAAATAAAATCTCATGTAGTTTTGATATTATTACTCAGTAATCTGTAGTTTTTCATCTTACGAAAATCAATATGAAAGAAAATGTAACACAGAAACTTTGAAGCACACTATATACACGATAGAGAAAAAATGCTTCAAAATGAATTAATTATCCGAAATGATTGAGGATTGAGGGCATTCAATTAAACGGAATTTATTTAGACAATCGATGATTTGCGAATAAAAAAATTGTACCAGTGTAATATAAGTATTGTAAAGTAAAGAAACAAAAAAATCTTGAATGCAAAACTGTACACATTTTGTACAATAAAACTTACTAATAATAAAGAATGCTACTGATAGTACTTAGCAGAAATATTCTTTTAAAACCACGTTTCCAAGATAGATGGCAGCACGGGTTCTATGATGAGTATTTTAGCGAGGAAGGCGAACAGTTTTATAGCAGAAATTGCGTTTGCAGCTGAAGGTGTTTTCATCGGATTGCAAAGATTGTCATTTTTGTTCTGAAAAAATAGTTAATATCTAAAGGTAAATGCCTTATTTTGTTTTGTATGTTAATGAAGAACTTAGAAAACGATTTATCTACCTATTTTAAGTGAACAGTATGTATAATTGATTTTACAGTTGAATATGTTTAATTAATTAATTAGCTCTAACAAATGAAATTTCGCAAAGTTGAGTAATTTGTTTATGTATATCCCTTAATTTTCAATGTAGTGATTCAAAACTAATAAATAAAAAAACTAATTTTTCATGAAAAAAAGTGTGTGTGCTTATGACCACACGATAGAAATGATAACTTCACATTTTGTAATGCCATTTCAGGGATTAGTTTGTGAAAAAAACAAGGATATTAGTATTTTCCTATAAAAAATTTTTTATTCATATGTTTACCAAAAAGTAATTTTTGTGGGAAAAATAAAAACATTTGGGGGTTAAGTATTCTAAGAGGGAAACAATGGTTTATGGTAGCTGAAATAGGCTATAAACCTTTTATTCACAATTTTTTTTAAATATTCAAAAAAAATAGCAAGGTTTTTTTATACATCCTAGTGCTTCATTTGGATCATTTGACATAATTAAATTGAATTTTGATTTTAAAATAATCAACTAAAGGTTTTGATTTGTCTTTTGAAAAATCTACTTTCAAATCCCCAATTAAAATCATAATAATTTGTTCAAAAGACCCAAATGGGTTTTGGGAATTTTTGTTGTAATTTAAAATATTTAACCCATCCATGAATTAAAATTGCAAAGGGATAGTAAGGCAGGTAGTTGATTGAGAAAGAGGGAAACTAGGTCAAAACCGGATTTAACGAAAATTTTAAACCCAATCTCTGTGACCAAAATACCGCACGCAGTCAGCGGGGGCCCACGAAATTCATAGTGGGGGGTCCGGTAGCCCCGTCGTTGGGCCAGGTTTTAACCCCCATAAAAGGCAGCGAATTAGCTCGATGAAATTCACCGAAGGGACGATAGATACAAACCACCCACTTCCCCCCCTTTTCCATGGGACTGGAGGGGAGGGAAATATTCTCCAGCCCCTGCACTCATGATTCATCCAACAAAACTTTTGGACCCACTGATTTAACGAGCACGTTCTCTGAGTGTACTCGGAGGGTATTTGATGACATCGGGCATCAAATCCAGCTTTCCGGTCTGGAGACCGATACTCTAACCACCAGGCTACCCTTGGCCTTACCTAATCCCTGGCTTATACTAGTTCTTTTGTCATTGTATGGCAGTTTTGTACAAAGATATCCGGCGCTGCTGCAAGGAAAGACTTCTTAATTATATTTTGTTTTCTTGTATTTAAATTATTTAAAGTAACTTTTCCTTAATACCTGTATACTTCATTTTGTTATTAAAATTTTTAATTGTTTAAATTTTCTCTTTAGACTCAAAGTATATTTAAGTAATGCGATTAATAGAACTATTTGTTCATTGCTATTCCATTTCGCTTACAAAAATAGATTTTATTCTTAAGATCACTGCAATATTGTTAATGATAATTATACTATTTACTTAGCTCTATATAAATTTGTCCTTTTTCTACATTTTATCACAATTATTTTGGATGACAATACACTAATTTAATTATAATTACCGTAAAATCCGGCGTATAACGCGCACTTTGAACACAAAAATAAGATCGAAAATTAAGGGTGCGCGTTATACGCCGGGTATAAAAACGATAGCTTTAAAAATAACAAAAAGGATGGACATAAAAAAAATTTACTTCTAGATGTATCGAAACACTGTTTATTTAAAAGAAACGTCTTGCCTTATGAACAAGAGCAGTTGTAATTCTAGAAGTATACTATTTTTTCAAAAGTCTGGGATAATACCTCGAATAAAATACTTCAAAACATAAAAACAATGTATATTAATACTTCAGATTTCTTCATTAAAAAGGGGGTGCGCGTTATACGGCGAATATACCTAAAAATTGAAAAATTTGGCTTGAAAGTATAGGTGCGCGTTATACGCCGGATTTTACGGTAATAAAAATTAATTGATTAAAACTAATTATTCAAAGAATTACAAATACAGCCACGTTGGCACCATTTTACGACCCTTTTGGAGACTTGTTTCATAACTTGAAAAGGTTTTTTTTCTAACATTTTAAACCTCTCATTGGAGCTTAAATTTTCTATACACTATTGTGTGTGTGTGTTTTGTGGAAAAACACGATAACTTAATTATGATGAATTAAAATTAATTGACTGAAACTAATTATTTAAAGAATTACAGATACATCCACGTTGATTTCATTTTTAGCGACTTGGGTCAAAACTTTAAAAGATTTTTTTTTCCTCACGTTTTAAAGCATTGAGTTAAACTGAAATTTTATATACACGATTGTTTGGGATGACAATACGATACTTTAAATGATAATTAATAAAAATTAATTACCACTTAATATTGTGATTCTGTCATATGTATATACATATTTATATAAATTGTAACTATTTAATAAAAAGAAGCTAAAATACAATTTTTCTTTGTTGATCTAAGTAGAAATTGATTTATATATACATATGTATATATAAGTATATTCAAAAACTGCAGAAAATTATAATGCGGTAGATAAAGGGTTACAGTTCTCGGGTAGGGTCTACTTTTAAATAGGGGTCCAGGGTCTCAAAAGGCCTTAAGACTTCCTTGTGTACAAGGTGGGTATTCAGGAGTTCAATGGCATAGACTCAAGACTCCCTCCCCAGAAATTCGTAACAATACTACTAGTTTACTACGGCCGCTCAAGGGTTTTTGGAATCTTATTCCTTTGATCAAGATTATTAATAACAACAGCTTATTTTTACTGAAGTACCTTTATTTCTAAACGTAGTGACGATTTATAATCTTCTGAATACATTTAAAACTAGTATTTTAAAATGTGAGTAAAATATCAAATTTTATTTGAATATTCATCATTATTACTATTTTTAATGAAAATAATTATCCATAAAAAAACACTACCTACCATATGAGTGAATCTACGAACATTCTGCATTCAAAAATACGATCTCTCTCTCATTAAGTATATTTTTTTTATATTTGAGAAAAACAAAAACACGCCCTTTCCTTGTCTTTAATTTTATTTCAAAGTGTACAACATTTTGAATTTTCACAGAGCTGCTAACTGGTTTGTTTGACAATGCTTAAAATATAATTATTTGTTATTGAAATATTACTGCTACTTTTCACCGTCCTCCAAGGTCATTTTTTACATTTTTGACACACAGTGTTCTGTTAGATAACCTTCCCCATCTGTCTTGGTATGTTTACAGTAGCAAGGAACTTTTAATAAACGCGTAGAATTATGTCACACAATTTTGGCAACGGTAGCATAATATCGTTTGACATCTTTGGACACCAGCCAAGCTGTATGAAGAGAAGATATATGAATTCTTGTAGGAATGAAGAACAGCGAGTTAAGATGCTTTGTCAATTTTGTTTTTTGAATATTTTGGCTGCTATGGTGTATTAATTCTTTTTTGAATATTTAAAGAAGACGTGTAATTTTTTTTTAAAAAGTGAAGGTTGTAAAAGACTTTAAAAAGTAGAATTTTGTAACTTGAATATATAATTAGTAGGCACAACATTAAAAATATTACTAAAACAGTATATTACTTCCAAATATTTTCAGGAAAACGTATGATTACGGAAAGCCTATTAATTTTCAGAAAGATTAAAAGTATTTTGGCTATTATTTTTTTTAAAAAAAACAATAAACGATTTTTTTTTACAAATAAAAGAATACTAGAACAATTTATTTAAAGTATTCTAATACAAATTTTAATTAATCCTTTTACGTTTTTCATGGAGTTTAATAAAATATTTTGGTATTATTATCAGTAAATTATATAACTATATTCTAAAAGATTAAAAACACTTTTAGTCTTTAAATATTATTTTTATTTTTATGAATGTGCTTGAACTGTTAAAAAAGATAACATATCTAATAAAGATTAAATAATTGTCTCAATTCATTTTGATTCAATAATTTTTCTTTTATATCATTAGATAAATGAACATGTTTCATATTAAAAAAATATAGTAATTATATTAGTTCGTAATACATAGTTCCTCTTAAAATATTCACGAAATAAAACTAATAACCGTAATATAAAAACTAAGTTGAATAAAAAATGCATTTCAGAAAGCTTTTTACAATTAAACTGATAAAATGTATTGAAGCTTATGAAGTTTTAAATACTTTATATCTAAGCTAGTAGTTTTCCTTTATATATTTGAATTATATACTTTTATTTGGTATTTGTTACATAAAGTTATAAATCTCAATTGAATTAGTAGAAAATTAAGCATTATATTTTATTCAGTTCAAATATAATAAAAATATGATATTTTTTATTTTATTTTATTTTTGTCTTTGGTTTAACTTTATTTTAATTTAGTATTTGATTCAATTATATTATAGATAATTTCCAAATTGATTATTTTTTGCTTATTCTTAAAATTTTTAATTTTGTAATATTCCTTTTTTGAACAATTAGAAAAATGTAAATCAAAAAAAGATTTATTTTTATATTTTGCTTTCAAATAATATACTTCTCTTTTATTTAATGTATATGTTATTTAATTTATGTAAAAATTAAAATATATATATATTTTAAAACATAAACATAATCAAAACGAAAAGAAGGCAATTCATATTTGAAATCATATATAAATGAAAGAAATATATATGGGTGTTTTAAATGGCTTTAACCATTACCATTCAATATTCTTATTATTCCATACATACTGATAGCGTATGCCTTGTTTTCGCTTCTGCTTCTATGGGCATTTTTTTCAAAGATGATTTCTACATACCTAAAAAACAGTTACATTATTTTAACAGTTTGTTCTTCAAAACAAAATTAATGGTGAATACTGGATATTTAAAACTAAAAGAAATGAAATACAATATGAAAAATACAACTTTGAGCTCAATTTTATTACATATATACACAAAATTCAAGCATTTTGTCTTTTACTCCCGCTTATATTCCTTTATAATATATATATATATATATATATATATATATATATATAATTATTTTTTGGATGAAAATTTGAGATTTATTTTCTATTTTTGTAAATGGCAAGGAACGCCTTCAGCAAAAATTTTATTGTAATTTTGTTAAAATACAAAGAAAGGGGGTATAGTACAAGAATTTTAAATAAAGTGTTTCAATTTTGAGTTTTGTTCATACAGACGATTTCATTCCATATAGACGAAATCCAAACGTCTGAGTTTTCTTTTTTTTTTTCATTTCTGGTCCAATTCTTTTGGAAAAAAGCATTATTTCCTATTTGTGCTAAATGTAGTTTTTTTTTTTAAAGAATTGCTCTTTCACGAAAATCTATAGTATAATTTTGATGAATATGAAAAAAATTAATTTGAAATGATTTAAAAATGGGAATATGAAATTCTAAATTTCTTGATAAAATTTGAATTTTGAGATTTTCTCATGCAAACGCTTTTTAGTTCATTTAGACAAATTCCATATGCATGAGTCCCTATTATTTTATTTTCATTCAAATAAGTTATATTTAAATTAATTAATTTTTAGGTTCCTTCAAAAATTATATTTTGTTATTCCTTTTCAAATAATGCGTAGAATTCTTTGCAAAATCTAAATGCAAGCCCTATTTTCCTATTTTTTAGATAAAAATAATTAATTATTTCTTTTTAGCAAACTTATTCGATGACATAAGCTTATCAGAACAACCTATATATGGGGATCTATAAGACAATAAGAAGCAATCTGATACTTTTTAAATAGAAAACGATTAGAAAATCGATACAAAACCTTATGTACTTTATTGATAACATACCATTTTCATTATATTTTTAAGTATTAGTAAATTAAAAATCTTACGTTCTCATATCTTCAAGACCATTTCGACAGGATAACCTTTCTGCAATCATGGCAAAATATATTTATTCTTATAAAAAGGGATTTGCGAATAAATGCAATCAATGTTTTTTGAAGTTTTTCTATGATGCAGAATTAACGGCTACAGTAACAGAGAGATCTTGGTAGATAATTCTTGGCTAGTGTTGTTTCTTTCGAATCATAAATTTTAATGACAATGAAGATATACTGAACCGGGTGGATGGCGTAGTTGGTTTTGTCCTAGCATTGTACGACCGTGTTTACGCGGTCGACCCCAAGCCATGTCGGTGGATTTTTTGACGCAGAAATACAACAGCGTCTATGAGTATGATTATATGACATATTTAAGATCCATAGAGTGCCTGTTTGTCTTGGATACCCTTCCAAAATGAAATTCCGGGTACGATTTCGTACTGTCAGAGCTGAGAGGCCTCCTTCTGGGGAAGAAACTGGTGTCAAAATTACGTTCTGGCAATTAATGATCATCTATGAGGACCAATGGTGCCTCGTTAAAAAGTAATACCAGCTCCCGATTAATATACTAGGTCAACGTTTCTAAAACTGGGGGCGTTATGAATCTACAAGGAGGTCGCGAGCATATTAAAAAATAAAAAATAAAATTATTTAAAAAAATTATTAATTTACCGAAATTAAACAAACAAAATACATTCTGACACAATAAAAAGTAACTTGTACATTTACACTGATATATTATACTTATAAATGTATCAGTGCTACACAATATATTTTATAATTAATTTTCTAATACGAAGTTAAGTACAAGTTAAACAATTTCCAGTAAACCCATGAGATTATCATATATAAAATTGCATACAAAACTTAACACTTAACTATATAATTAGTTCGGTTTATAATTAATCCCTTAACTGCCGATTAAAAGTTACGTGATTCGTTCCCAATGCCACCCATTAACCACGTAGATGCGCGTACTTGATATATTGGGGGAGGGAGGAATAAAGAAGCAAAAATATTCTGAAATAAATAAATTCTTCGTAAACATTGTCAAGGTCATTTTACTGCATTCCAAAGCCTTTGGAATAATTTTATGGATAGCAGTGCAGAGAAAAGTTCGTACGGAAAGACGTATATATACGTCCAGGGAAATTAATGCTTTGACTGAGTGAGAGTGTATATACGCCAGTGGCACTTAAGAGGTTAAGGTCGTATCGTAGTTTTCGCATTGAAGTATATTATTATTGAATTCAATACATTGTTATTGTGTGAGGTCAGGGGGGGTGCGATGAAAATCATGATTGCATATTGGGTCGCAAATATTGAAACTATGAGAAGCACTGTACCAGGTCTATGATGATAAAATAGCAATTCACAGCCTATTTGAAGAAGAAAAAAAGAAATATGGTATACTATGAAGAATGCTTAATATACGTTAAACATGTCAAGAATCAAAATTTTGTGGGAATGGATTTCAAATCTGGATATTTGGGAGCTAGCGCACATACAGATCTCATCACATGATTGTGGTTCAAAATTATGAGGTCCAGAGACCTAAAGCTTCAATTCCCTGCATTAATAAACAAAGAAATGGAAATAATAATACATTGTAACATGTTTTAAAAGTATTTTCATACCTCACATAGAGAATAAGTGAGTCATAACCAAAGACTAGGGTGACCTCCGAGCAGGCACCTCTCTCATGTGACTTTCATACCAAAGGGAAAAATTTGAGTCACGACTGGTTAAATGCGTATCAAACCTGATGTAATCGGTGAGTCTTCAGTGGCACTAGGTTTTGAACCTGCAGCTTAACAAAGCTGACCATGAGTTCGTGATGATGACCACTAAGCTACAGTGGCCACATTTTATTCTGAAGTATAACACACAGTAAAAGAAATTCAAATACCATAGATGCATCATAATAAAATAAGCCATAATCATCAATATGAAGAAAAGATCTGTTTTACGTTTACCTTGATAAAGTTCTTTTTAATTATAAATGTAGTTTTTAAATTAGAGTTTGAAAGATTTTATGTATACGGTATCATAATATGATTTTAAGGAGAAAATGCAAATTTTTCACGAATTTATTGGAATAAAATTATTTTTAAATTTTTATTTGAATGTGTATTTTATGAAGTTGACGTAATGTAGTAAATATGTTATTTGTTTTACTTTAAATATTCAAATGATTTTAAATGATAAATATTTCTGCTTAGAGGATTAGTATAGATAAAAGTGGGTATTCGTGATGTTCGCGGCCATCCAGTAATTTCAATTGTGGTTCTGAAACATTCATGTTCTGCCAAGTTCTGATGCACTTGAGTGAACATTTGATGATCCAGTTAACACCTCGTTAGATATCTTTCCCCATACAACCGAGCAGCAGCACGTCCATTTCCGTTGGCTAGGCCACAGATGAAGTGGATATCCGTTAACTCAGCATTCGTATAACGATTCATATTCATCATATGCTGGCAGTGTCTGAAATAAAGAAACTACACGAGCCAGCCTTGCAAGCTTGCGTAGAGCCCGCTCATGCTTTCCTATGTAATTGCTGCTCTTCTCGATGTATTCTTCCTTTCCTCCAATTTGTACACCGCATTCGGAGACACTCTGTATAACTAACGATTTATATCACTTAGTTATACGACTATATATAAATTAATCTTTTTTTTTACATAGTTTTTTCACATGATGTACAAAAGATATTTTTTCTCATTAGAAAAGAGCTAATAATTTATATAGCTCATTTATGTATTGTTGTTTCGTACTAAGATGAAAAATAACTTAATTTCGTAACTTAATCAATATTTTCACAAGGAAAAAAATGCAATATTTCAAGTTATTCTTATGATACATTCTGCAATAATGGGGGAAAAAATGAATCACACAAATGTAGGAGGAAAATACTATCTATGCAATTTCCTCTTTCTCAAATCAGCCTTACATACAGAGTATCAGAAAAAATGCTTATAGTGAAAATTTTATCTATTCCAAAAATGTCATTTTGAAAGAAAAAAAAATCGAAGCAGACGACAATCGTTATGTTCCATTTTGTTATTCTTATTTCTTCAGTATCTTAGAACAGCAGCTGATGCCCTTTTGAGAAATAGTATCTCTTTCTGTCGATGATCCAAACGTAAGACTGTTTTGAAAGACAAAATTATTCAGTTTTGTTCTTCGAAATTACCCTCATCAGTCTTGAACTACCTTTATTGTCGTCAATTATTTCCCTTTTCAAAATGTCGCATCACTGTCAAGAATAAACAGATCCCTTCTGCCGATCGTATCAGTTGGGAAATGGTCTCTGAAATTTTATTGAAAGAAAAATTCAGCAAAGCGATATAATGCTCTTTTTGTTTTGTTCTTCGGTACTTTATTTTATCTTTGTTCGTTTACTACAGAAAAAAAAAATTCAAGATGCATGACGTCACGGAAATGGCAAAGCTTTTAGTTGTCAATTTCTTTATAGAGATAAATGCATTTAAAAAGTTACTAATACATGATTATGTTATAAAAAGAAATGAAAACGTACGGGATGGGGTTAAAAATATTTTGTTCACTGTTTCCCAAAAATTATACAACAAACGGATGGTTTCTAATGACATACAAATAAACCAAATTTTCTAGGTAATATTTATTAAACCATCAGGTATACTTAAACATATGAGAAATTGCTACAAATAATGCATATGTTGCGTGATTTCTACTGGGACAAAGAGACTTTATATGTTTGGACATTCAAACTAAATGCAAAAGTATGCATATGCATCAATAGGTAGTATGATAACTGTGAACAGTAATACAGGCTTAAACATGATGTTGTTTCTACGTTGTAGACGCAACAATATCATTTGGCCATGTAAAAGGATTCCACGTTCTCTTCGTCACGTCTAGTATAGGTTTTTGGAGGGTGTTGGAGGCAAACAACAAAGCTTTCGACACGCGTCTTTTCTTTAACATAACCTCTGGGTTCTTTGGTGGCCAAGATTAATGGCAACTCTTTTCCAACCAAAACCCAAGAAGCGAAATGTGAACAAGAAATGCAAATAAGATAGTTTTTAAAAGAACAGAAGTTTCAGTAAGCAGGACGGCGATTTGGGGAAAGTTATGATTGAAGAGATACAAGCGTGAATTGACAACCACTCGTGAAGTTACATGGAAAATAAACCAGTAATACAAGGTGCATACCATTGCATGCGCACCCAGACGTCTCCATTTAGAAATCGATTCTTAGTTGGATTAAGGTAGGACTGATTATTTGATATTAGGACTTGTAATATTATTAAAAGTGAGAGTAGGTGGATTGAATAATTATTTAGAGAAAGTGCTCTAAGTTACGCAATTCGGTTTAACTATCATTGTGTGTGTTTGTTCATTCTAGATTCTCGTTATTTAAATTTATCTAAATTGTTAGTAATTTAAGTATTTTAATAAAGTCATATTAAGATTTTAAAATGTATATTCCTTTCATAAACCCTACACCTTTAGCACACGCTGACAATCAAAGATACGGTCACCAAAGGGGGGCTGTATACAGGATTAATTTGAAAAGCTTGAACCAGTCCAAATGGGCTATAATTTCTTCTTAAAAAAATTTGGATTATAATCCAACCAGTAGGAGAGCAGAAATTATCTTCTTGAAATTATCTTAAATGTGTTCTAATTGCGGCAGCATACGGATGAATAATAGCGTGCAGTATATCATCAATGTACTTGAAAGTATTACTAATTATTAGATGTAACGCTTATATTTTTATAAGAACAACTTAAAAAATTCATCTCCATATAAAAATACAACCTCATCCTACATTTCTCCTTTCCATATGATAAAAAGGAGATTTAATGCCTAGAGGCAAAACAGAGACATCGCAGATTTTGCGAATGTGTAAGGAATATCGGGCCCAGAATGTCATTTCTGGTCTTATGTGTATTGGGAATTCCTCGTGGTAACACATATAGGCTCGCGTGTATACTGTGGCTGGCTCATCACACTTTCTATTAATTATACTCTTTGGTTCTTTGGGGCCAAAAAAGGCAAATTCTTTCCAACCAAATCCAGAAGTGACGCGTGATTATGCAAATTAGGGAAACCTTTTTAAAAAGCAGAAGTTTATCATAAGCGGTGTGGCCTTTTGGGAAGTGATTATGCTAGTCTGAGTTCAAACGTGTAAGCTTAAGTAAGCCGATATTCCAGTGTTCAGTTATCCGTGACAGTACATTCAAGTCAAGGTGGATACCTTTCCACGTCAGATAAAGAAACGACACTGAGGATTCGAGTGTGTCATTGCTTACCTCGGGTATAGAAGGGTCGTTCAAATTAATACAGGAAATGCTATACTGAGTTAGAATAGGCGGGGAAATATAGGAGTAAGTCCCTTATTTGGTAGTACATATTGTGTGTTTCTTCATCTCAGATCCCTAAATTAAAATATAAATATTATCATTGTATAGTGTTTAAGTTAAGATCTTAATATAGAGATATTTTAAGATTATGGCAACGCCTGATTCTAAATTCACTCTCACACCCCTAGGTCACAAAGATAACTTAGAAGTAAGGCATCACCCACCAGGTAATGCCACAATCAAAGTATTTCATGATCGGGTTTCCTCCTCCTTTAATGTTATACCCTGTTTGTTAAACGGTATATATATAAAGCATTTGTTTTTTTCGTAAATAAGCTGGTCAGAATTTGTTTCCCGTGGAGCTGTGGATTAGTATTTACCACTGCAGACTTACTTTTAGTGTGGCAGCATATGGATGGAATATCAATGACCGCAATGTAATTTTGACCCTCAGTTTCCTGCCCATAGGGAGTTTTACCTGAGTTCTTACGATGACCAAATCGTACTAAATTTTTGTAATTTTGCCAAAAGCACCCAAGCCAAACTCTAGGGATCTTTAACATGTAGTATAATCATACGATATGGAAGCTGTCAATTTTCTGCACCATGAAAATACACAGACTTGGGCCGGGTTCGAACTTTTAAATTTGGCCATACAAGGCGAGGGACAAACCAACTATGAAACCCAGCCTCTCATTCTGTAAAGTAAAGTGAGATTATTCACTGAACAGAAATAAATTTTCCCCTTACAGTTTATATTAATATATACCTAATACAAAAACGCCGCTCTATGGATGGTGATAAGAATGTAGTGAGCTCTCTCACCATATCTGCCCTCTTAAGAAACTTCAAGGAAGTCTGCTTTATTTTTATTTTATTTTTTATTGGTTCATGAAACTCACCTTATCAAGATATCATGATATATAAATTAGAATATCTCTTTAAAAAGATATGTAGTAGAAAATATAGAAGTTGAGGTTTTGATTGTTGAGTGAAATTGTAAATGTGAGATTATATGTAATTTTGATTAAAATCTGCTAGTTTGTATAACTCTCATACTTTGATATAAAATTGCCAAGTGGGAACTGTAAGAGCCTATGCACAGTACTTATGCATAACTTATGCAAAGTTTATGCATGGAACTTAAAGACCCCTGGTCCGAACTTCGAGAGGTGATGAGTACTATTAAAATAAACATGAATAGTTGATCAGACATAAATTATAACATTTTGTTACAGATATGCAATATTTTGTCCAACAATTAGAAAATGTAAAAACTTACAATTTGCAACGTTGTGATAGTGAATTGAATTTTTATGCACCAGAATACTTTCTCAGAATAGAATTTTTGTTTCAATTTTTTTCTATAATTTATTCTTTTTTGCTGTTTATGAGCTGAGCGTTACTAACGACTTTAAAAGAAAGGCATAACATTTGTCCAAAATTTCACAAGTTACTCAACTCATTACATTTATTTTGTTAGAATAGAGATAAGCAGAAAATATCAAATATGCTTTTAAAAGTTGGATAGATACAAGGTTTTAATGACAAAAATGAAAGGGGACTGACTACATGTAGAAGCAATGACGTTACATACACCCCCACATCACAAGGGGACCCAGGATTCCAGGGGTACAAGGCTTGACTGACGGCAAGTACGTATGGTTTTGCATTCCATTGTAAGGTCCAGTTTGGGGCTCAAAACCTGACTATGCAGGAGGGGCCTAACGCTTTCCTTTACTCCACTGGGTAGAAGTATTAGGCTTTGGTTCAAGCCTGTTAAGATACATAAGGTGTACAAATATTTCTGTTATTATGTTTATCCTCTGGGTATTTTCCCGCTCAAAAATCTCAAAAATGTTTTCCCCTTGATTATCGCTTGTGTAAGTCCCCTATGTAAAAGAAAAAGTATACCTTACGAAATTTATTAGAAAAAGATGAATGGAATATCATTTTTTAGAAATTATTTATTGTAAATAAATTATTCAATTGTAAAAAGAGGAATTGACGCATAATTTAATATATGTTCATCAATTATATATGGTGAGTTTATTTTTAAAAATACCATAGGTTTTCGAAAAGTTTTCATCCTAAAAGTCCTAATTCATTTAAAAATTGAAGAACTCTAATCACACAATTTAATTTTCTATCACTTACTACACAAAATCCATTCATTTCTTAAGAACAAAACTATTTCTCATTCTCATTTGAACAGATTTCGAAAAGCACTTTTTAAACCGATCTTTGAATTTCATATTCCCATACATTGCTATTACGCGAAATGAAGTTCATCTTAAAGAAATAGATTCTAACACTAATTTAATTTTGAATCAGCCCAAAATTTGAGACATCATCTCAAATATACTTTTGTTTTAAAAGAAGAACACGATCAGCTTGATGCACCAAATAAAATGTGTGATGCTAGATTATCCCCCAAAGTCCGTGACTTTGGACTGTAAGCTCACTCCAGTTTCATTAATGGATACTTATCGTAATACCTTTTACTAGTCGTACGAAGAAGAAGAAGAAAAAGATACAAATTTAAAGTTCCCCAAGCCCTCCAGCAATTGAAATGCCGAAGGGGAGCTTGATTCGTTAACTTACGCACGCCTGCAATTTTCAATTCGGTCGATTGAAGTCGGCATTCGAGCGCACCCAGAATCGGCGAAGCACATGATGCAGAACCTGAAACGGTCCCGTTCATCGCAGCAGCAGTATCAAGCATGGAACTGCCCCTCTAAATCTATGCAGGTTCTTGTTGATGGGTGTTCTTCGCCTAACGACGTGTTTCTCCCTCCCACAAATGATAGTTATTATGCGTCCGTGTTTCTTTCTCCTTTTTTTGTCTTTGTTACTGTTTCTGGTGGCTCACCAGGCGAAAAGCATCCATTTCGCAAGCTCGCAATTTCGGAACCCAACGGGACAACGTGCTCTGTAGATAGATCTAACTATCGATTGAGGAAAGGTGACGAGGGATTCGGTTTTCCCCACTATCTTTTTAGGAATGGTTTTGTTGTAACTTGTGTATCGATGTCACTGCAATATGCAAGGTTGAAAATTTGAAAATTCTAGGAACAAGTAATATAAAAAAATGAAGTCAATTACTACTATGGTCCAACCAAGAATTTTTTTTTATTTTAGTTAGTTTTATTAAATAATTACAATTAATATAAAAAGGTTTTATACATATGACAGTCGCAATAAGTGACAAAATAAAAATGATTTTTCTTTTCATTTCTATATAGGGTGTTGGACTATTTTTGTTACTATATGATATTGAAATTAAAGCAAATAATTCTAATAAAATATTACAGTAAAAACAAATCATATCCTCAAGCACGCCATCCCAGCTATTATTCGACAAGACTTACGTTGGATAAAACGTTCAACGTGCTATCCATTGTGCTACAAGGACAAAAAGAATACTTTTCCTTTCTATATATGCTTTCGGACTATTATTTTTGTTTGTTACTATTTATTCATTTTTTTAATTTAATGAATGAATTAATATTAGAAAAAACTGTATTAACATCGGAACACCATCCACGGCAAGATTGTTCAAAATGTATTTGGAGACTTGAACTAGGTAATGAAAGCATTTTATTAACGACGATAACTTGAACAATATCATCGCTCATATATACCTATGTCGGTTTGGGAGGGTTTGCGGCTATAATTAGTGGCCGAGTAAGAAATGGAACTTGGGCACTATTTTACTTATCGCGTAGAGGTTTGGTAAGGTATTAATAAGCCTATTGAAAGGGAAGAGCGAGTGCGAGGAATTCTAGAAAAGATTAGCTGATGACTCCTCGCCGAGTTGTTATCTATTGTTCCCACCAGTTTGTGCCAGGGCCGCCATGTTGATTTCTTGATTGACAGACAATAAAAGTTGCATTTTAGATATGATGCTCTCCTCATTTTACCAGGCCTGGGGGCTTGACATATATACCATATATATGTATAGGGAAGTGAACTAATAATTAGGAATTGAAAAATAATTTACTTCTGATATTACACTACGTGCTGGGGTGCCATGTATTTTATTCTTGTACTTCAAAGGGTATTAGTCAGCAAAAATCAAAGATGCTAAAGCGGTTTATAGCAGTGCTTCTCAAATTTTCAATATTGGTGACCAAGTTTTCCAACATAAATTTCATCACGCCCCTCATACAATAACAATGTATTGAATACAATAGTAATGTACTTTAACGTAAAAATACAATACGACCTTAATTATAAACCTTACAAATTATCAAGATAATCTTTAAATTTTGCATATGATACTTTTATATGAACTGCTGTTTGTATAAATATTTAAACACCATGAAGGAATCACCAGAATTAAATAAAATTTAATGCCCAAACATCTTAATATTGATATACGAAATTTTTAAAAGCAATAATAATAAATAAATAAGTGTCCGAAATTAACTGGCGTAGCCACCACACACGCTACAACACGAAATTTACTGATATACGACGTGGCATGAAGTCAAACAGATTTTTGTATGTCTCTTTGGGTGGAATAGAATTCCACTCTAATTGCTTGTATGCGCTATGAGAAAAATTTCGTGTTTTTGTGAAGCTGCAGGACGCGGATAAGAGCGAGACTGACCAACCAAATCCCACATGTGTTAAATGGGTGATATAATAGAAAAGCAGGTCACGGAAGAAGTTTTATGATTGGGATGAACAGATGTCTAAGAATAGTCTTTGCAACATGTGGGAGTGCATTATCCTGCCGAAGATAGCTCGGAATGCACCTAGAAGGAAGGGAAGGACTTCGGGGCTGCGCGCGCTTGCGGTACGCTGATGCTATTGAGATTCGTAGAAGGTGAAGTGTCGATGATACGAAATTGCATCCCAAACCATAACAACGAGTGTTAAACCACTATGTCGTTCGATAACGCACCTGGAATAGCGTCTACAACGTGCTGCCATCGGCCAGTTCACAAAATTGAAGCGTGATTACTCTGAAAGAACAACTTGGTGCCAATCGGCATGCCAGGCTGTGTGCTCATGAGCCATTGCAGTTGCAGTCCATTGGTGGTTTTTGCCGTGAGAGCGGATCCTGCGCCGAAACACCCGCCCGTAAGCAATCCACGGGTTCTGCAACGTCCACCGATTGACGACATTAGTACACCTGGCAACGGTAGACCAACGTGCTGCCAGCTGCCTGGAGAAAGCCGTACGGAGCCGCTATGCGGAGCAGGTGTCGATCATCACGCACTGTCGTCACCTTCCGCTGCCAGTTTTTCAAGTTATTCGGTGCTCGTCGGTCCACTGCTTCCAAACTCGTATCACTATGAAAATTTTCCGCTGCATACGAGCTTCTATTACGTGATAGGATAATCCTCCTTCTGGAAGGCCGATGATCCTTCCCCCTTTCAAACTGTAAAATGTTGGACTTTCTCCTTATATCGTCGTGGAGGCATGCTTACGCCTGACTAAACATTTGCCACTAACAAATAATCATTAACTGTTTTCAACGTCCCTCTATAGCCCTCTATTTATACACTTTTAGTATCAGTTCAGAGGGCACACGCCACGAATGCGCGGTGGCTGTAAAACTTAACCTCTTATTATTGATATTTGCTGCAAAATTTATTTAATTCTGATGATTCTTTCATGGTGTTGTATTCTTTACAAACAACAGTGTAAGTAATAGGCATTCAAGTAGTTTACTTTTTAAATAATATGACAAAGCAATACATACTTTTCTTTTGTAATTTTTTAAATCAAAAGTGATTTTAAAATATTTTTAACTAAACTATATTTTTTCATCACTCATCCATTTTAAAAGTTAAAATATCATTAGAATTATAGTCCAGCCATGTATGTTATATCATCACTTCTGGCGTAGCGTGGGATATTAGTGTAACCTGCCTTTGCTAAAGCAGTATAAATGCTGCCCCCATAGCTCAGCTAATATAGAATAGTGATCAAGTGTTAATTTTCTAATAGTAAACCTTCTATCTAGAAAAATTGCGCTGCAAAGCAAGCACATGGAAAATCACTAAGTAATTATTAAACGTTTGGTTGAATTTTATTGAAACGCCCCCACCAGGTGACCGTTTCTTTGGTTATACGCATTATTGAGCTAGAGGTGTAGGGTTTTACAAAAGAGACAAACATTTTTATATAATTCTTAAGCCAGCGACTTTGGTAAGGCAATTAAATGTCTAACAATTTCAGATATAATATTATTTTAGTCTATAATGAAAAACACTCAGTAATAAGTTGAGAATAAGAATGGCAGGTGCTGTAGTAGCAATCGCCTACTCTCACTTCTAATAATATTACGTCCTAATATCGAAATAATGAATCCCTACCTTAATCAAATTTATTTTTCAATTTTATGAAGAGGCGTCTGGGCGCACTGATGCAATGGCATACCCTGACCTAATATGGCTTATCTTGGTAACTACACAATTGGCTGTCAATTTCTCAGCTTGTATTACTTTCACACATAATGTTCTTTATTGCTGCATTCGACTTACTGAAACTTCTGTTATTTAAAGCTATGCCATTTACACATTTTCCTCTTCACATTTCGCTTCTTAGGTTTTGGTTGGAAAATAGTTGCCGCCATTCCTTGGCCCTGTTGAAAAGAACGCGTGAGCCCGTCACAAATTTAGTATTGATAAATTAATTATGAAATATTTTTGTGCAACACTGATACACCGCCAGTACTGGCCTATAGAATTAATGTGTGACGGATTTATTCTCGTACCTTCCGCTAATCCTCTTCTTCGGAAATCTTTGGAATGTCATTCGCGTTTTTTCACAACCAACCCTTCTGAAGAAGAAACTGTGATATTTAAATTAAATCTACTATATATAATCTGCTTTTTCTGGCTGGCAATAGAGAATGGGAGAAGAAAGCCAGAAAACATGTAGTGCTGCTTTGAATAAGGGTATCAATACAAATTATTGAATATTTCAGACAAATAGACGAATATAAAGTGACGATTGGTTACTAAACTTAAAATTTAAGCTTGTTGGAATAACTAATTTAGATGCTAATTTAGATGAAATATTTTATAGTTTTCGTATAATTCGTGCATCTCATTGTTGTAGGCTTGTTGTTTTATATTCAGACATTCTCTTCTCGAATGTATTGAATCAGTGTTGATAGTGGCTTGATCAGATCAAATAAGTTGTTTTTGAACACGTCTGAGGTATTCCTTCTACTTTGCTGCACATCAGTCAGGGGAAGACAGATGGGGTAATCCACCCATAGCTAACATTTTATATGGCTATGTTAGAGGCTCCTATTTTGTTTTCTCCCCGCTGGTAATTAATAATATATGTTTAAATAGTATTTTATTTTCGACTTTCTGATATTCTCGTACCACCCTTGAAGTCACCAGTTTGAGAAAGGCTGGTTTGGGGTTTTGAAAAAACACATATTGTTCAGAAAATAAAGACAAAATCAACATTTCATTTTTTTTTAATCACAAACAAAGTAGGGGCCGTTGATTTTTTGGAAGTTGCCTTCAAAATAAGTTAAAAAGCCTCGCAAGATAATTTTGAGAAACAGGCTTCAAAAATATTTTTAAAATTTTTAATAACAAAGCCGTGGTATGTAATTAGGAAGAAGGATAAATTTCATTAAGAGGAACACTAGGGTTCAGCAAAAGAAACTAAATGATTATTTTTTTTCCTTCCGTTATAAATTTTAATAAAAGTGGAAATGAATTAAACATATAGCGCTACGTTCTTGAGAACTCTTTTCATCATAAGAAAAGCATTTTTAAATAAAGTGGCGCTTTTCTACTCAAGTTAGTTCTTTTATCATTTAAATTATATCATGAAGTAAATTTTACGACAAACTGCATTTTCTATGAATAAGTTTAGCATGATATAATACACGTTATAAAATCTCACTTTCACTATAAGTTACAGGTGTGCGAATCAGCAAAAACAAAATGACATAAAGTTATAATATTAACTGAAATTTTAACAATTTTTTTTACAAAAATTGTAATAAGTTAATTAACATGTTTATAATATTTTATTTATGCTTTTTAATGTTAACTTTTTTTTAAATTTAAATAAACGGCATACGTTGCAGTTTAAACAATGTATATTCATAAAATAAACACACAGTATATGACAGAAAAGTATTTGATTCTGAATAATAATAAACCAAACTTAGAATTGCTTTTTAAAAAAAAAAAATGTTTTACTTAAATTATTTCAAATTAAATTTTAACTAAGATTTATTAGTAAGAGGATATATTTTCGTTTGTCTTGAGAATAGTTCTTATTTTTATTCCAAATTTCCTTGTGTATGATTTTTTTAAAGAAACTCTTAACAAAAATGTTTTAGTTAAATATTAAATAAGATTTCAGAAAGTAAACCTTATTCATACGAAAAATATCTAAATATGTTTAAAGGAGTCAACACCAGTATTATTGTTCGAATCATACCAATTTTAAATAATGTCATTGTAGTGTTAATAATTTGCAATAATACAGATGGCATTTATACTTTCAGTATTGTATCATTACCAGAGGTGTAACGAGTACCCAGCAACCCCCACATCGTGAGAGGGACAGGTTTCCAGGGGCCCCAAATCCTGACTGACGCCAAGTACGTAGTCTTTATAAGATACGATTTGGCACTCAAAATCTGACTTTGCAGGGACACCCTCATATTTTACGTTACACCACTGATCATTACCTATAGATATAAGGCAGTGTTTCTCAAACTGTATGGAGCGCTCTCTGAGGAAGGCTTTATAACCCTACAAGGGGGACGCGAGCATATTAAAAAAACGAAAACAAAAGATTATTTAAAAAAACTATTATTTTTCTGAAAGTAAACAAACAAAATAAAATTCTGACATAATAAAAAATAAAATACACATTTACACTGGTATAATACACTTATAAATATATTAGTACTGCTCAATGCATTTTATAATTAATTTAACAATACTAAGTTAAGAAGGTTTAGATTACTAGTAACCCCTTGGGCTCTTCATATATAAAGTTATATTCTAAAATTAACACTTATCTTGGGGATTTGTCCGGTTCATAATAATTAATTATGTCAATGCCGATTGAAAATTACGCGATTCGTTCCCCAATACCACCATTTAAATTGTAGGCGAGCGTATGTGGTGTATTCTCGGGGGGTAAAGGGAATAATTAAGCAAAAAATCCTCTGAAATAAGTAAATTTTTGCAAACACTGTTAAGGTAATTGTATTGCCTTCCGAAGCCTTTGAATTATTTTATGGGTTGCAGCTCAGAAGAAAGATCGTGCGTCGGAAAGACATATATATATACGTTGGGAGGAGGGCAATTAACGTACTTGGGGCTGAGCAAGACGTTTACATACACCGGCAACACATAAGATGTTAAAGTAAAATTGTAGGTTTAGCGTCCAAATATAGTATTATTGAATTTAATACAATGTTATTGTTTGGGGGGGACGCGATGAAAATTATGAATGAGTTTTGGGTCAAAATACTGAAAGTTTGATAAGCACTGATATAAAGATAAAACGAAATCAAGGAATTTTTTTTGTCCTTTAAAAAAGTACATCTTAAATTTTAATTAATACATAAAACAATGTAAACAATTACAATCGTTATATAATAATTCCTAACACTAAGACTTAATTATAGGTCATCAATTAGGAACATGTTACATCATTTCTTACTTTCATTCAAAATCACGAGGTCGCTTCCCAATAGTCATTGCTGTATCTAGACAAGCAGGTACATCACGCGTATGTGGAATTTATTTTATGTATTATTTCTCATTAGGCTTCAAAATCATGAGGTCCTTTGCTGTTAGCCACTACCGGAACTAGTAGTATGTAGCAGATTTACCATACAAAGTTCACATGAAAGGGCTACAAAATATTACTCTTAAGGAATTACATTCATGAATTTTAAATTTTTTCACTTTTTTTCGGTGAGATTTGGAGATTAGATTTTGCATGACTTAACCATTGATGTCTCTGCCCGCCAGAGCTATACGAATGCTCTGTAGGAAGGACTGACACTTTCAAAGTATTTATGTTTACATCTTTAACATGGGATAGTTTACAGAGTGTATACTGTAGTGTAGAGAGTATACTCATGTTTTTTTTTTCTCAAAAAAAGTGTTTGTGAAAACAAGTAGGCATGCAAATAGTAATGTTATGAATATTTGACTCTAATACTTCGACTTCCTTGATAGAAACATGACGATCTTACTTTAACAATTACACTGACAATTTTGTTCAGTCGGCTTATTATTGTATATGTTAGTAATTTTGTAGTTTTGTATTTGTGTAATGAAATGAATTTCAATGCTGTGTTCTTATACAATTGATACTATCTCGTTTACTTTCAATTTACCTTTTGAGTTTTATCGCAAAAATTTATTAGTTATTTCCATGTTCCTTGAATCTTTAGGGTTTTATTGTTTGTTTGAGAAAAAAATTGTATACGAGGTCTACCAACCAGGTGATATCTCGTCACGTTCCTGTATATTCGCTCCATAAATAATATACACTGAAGTGCCGCTAAATTAGGGATAGCAAAGGCTATGCAAATTGCGTACCGCTGAGCGTCATTTATGCGTGAGGGTGATGTGGTAACTGCATATATAGCGTGTACTGTGGTTGTTCTGAATTAGCTGTTGGAATTGCCAGTATGGGTAAGTTGCCCGATTTAGAAGCCTTCGATCGCGGACAAATCGTAGATGTGCGACGCATGGACCATTCAACTTCTGAAATCGTCATAAAGCTAGGATTTTCAAGGTCAATAGTGAAGAGTAAACGAAGAATATATGGATGGTGAACAAAATCTAGAGATAGGTCAAACTGTGCTTTGTGATTATATTCTGTTTTATCTCAATTATGCAGTTCATACTGATACGTTATTTAAAATATTACAATTCAATAAAAAAGTTTATTAAATTATAAAATATAAATTCATAAAATTACTTCTGAAACAGCAGTGATATATTACAGAACATTATCAAGGAGTTTGTCTCTTTCTTGCTAAACTTGTGATAGCCCCCTACCTGGGGGAGCCATCTCTTCATCTACTCGACCTAGATTTGTAGGAGGTAAGAATTGATGACTGAAGCTAGCCATAATAAAAAACCAATTTATTATTATCAATTATAATAATCAAAGACAGTCTTACTCTAGGAAGGAAATTAGGAGAGATGTATCATAACCCTAAATCCTATGTGAATAAGTGCCAGGAATCCTAAACGCCTAACTTTAAGTAATCTTATGAATCTCAATGTCCTTAGTTTCTTTGACTGGTTAAAACCCGTTCTATAAACACGCGTCTAAGTGCAGTTTCTTACCATAAATTCACGGCGTTTAGCAACTAAGCTTCCTTTCCACCTTCTCCCCCTTTAGATTACTAAACCTCCACTATATATCTACTAACTAATCTACATATCAGGATTTCTTCTTGAGAGGGTTGGCTGTGAAATAATTCAATTGATGGCATCAAAGATTCCCCAAGAGGATTAGTTTAAAAATTCCGTAAAACCCCGTCACCAACTCTTCATTGCTGAAGAAATATTTGAAGTATTGACTTTTTCAAATAAAAGTCATAATAAAAACACATTGAACAGACGTTTGTTTGATTGTTTGTCTGTTTTTTTTTTTGCTGAAATTATTACATTTACGACAAAAGAAAATAATTGACTGAAGCACTGGAGCATGTTTCCTTTCATCTCAATAAATAAAAAAAACCAACAAATATTAAAAAAACCAACAAACTGTTTTTTGAAGTCACTAAAAATCTTTGCTCATGTATGTGTGAAAGCAACAATTATCCATTATTTTCATTTATAGAAGTTTTCAAATATATTATGTGCGATCTCTTTAAACATAAATAAAAATCAATTTTTCTTTCAAAAATCCTATGATTGTTTCGCTTATGTATCTGAAAATCCTTTTCTTGGGATATATATTTGCCGTTTGTTTGTTTCCCCTTAATTTCCCCTTAAACCCTTTTAAAAAGGTTTAAGTTTTTTGAAATTCAGACTCATTTCATTCTTTAAAAGGTTTGATATTTGTTTAAAGAACCCCGACCTTTGACGCTTAAGTATTATCATTTGAATTTTCAAAAAGGGTGTTTTTGAAAAGATTTTTTTCTCTAAAATATAAAAATGTATTTTGTTGCTTACGTTTTTTTTCATAGCATCATAACTTTTTTTCAAGGTTCATAAGAGGAAACATAGTGTCACTATATACATATATATATATATATATATATATATATATATAAAAATATATATATATATATATATATATATAAAAAAGGTCAATTCTCTAAAAAAGAGATCCATCCAAAACAAAACTCGAAAAACAAAAAACCGGAAAAAATCCACAATGAAGGACAAAAGAGTAATCGAGATAATAAATAAAATGGATGCTGCATCCATGAACAATACTGATTTGGGGACAGTTAGTATATAAAAAATTTTTTAAAAAAGGGGGGTTAACATGTTTTTGGCCAAAACCCTTTCCCCCTTTATTTGTAAATAAATGAGAAAAACCCAAATGGGAAATAATGGATAGAAATATCTAAATCCATTCAAGATAGAGGTAACTTACCTAAAAATTCACCTGCAAAGCCGCCTAAATTAGTGGAAACCTTCAATTTGGCCAGATTCTATACCCTAATACAGTTTTAAAATAAAAAAGAGGGCTGAAATGGCATTAAAAAAAAAGATTAAAAATGGAATTAAAATTAAAAAGTTGCAATTATGCAAAATTTAAAAAACCCGAAAAAATGAATAAAAAAAAATAATAGGAATTTCTAATCTTATTAGATTTGGAATAACTATATCAAAATATTTGTTTAAGTAAAACATTATCAATCTCATAATTTTAATTTAACTTTTTTGAATAGTTTATTTATATAACTAAATAAAAAAAAATTTGGGTTTTCGTTTGAATATTTAGTAAAATGTGTATGTTATTTATAATGTCTGATATTTTGACACAAAAATTTATTACTTTTATATAATTAATAACAATATTTTGAATATAGAAACATGTACTTTACTCTCCCAATGAGGAACTTTTATAATATTGAAATTAAATTTTTTTCTTTTATCATAAATATTGGAAATATTACATTTTCATAAAATTTGACATGTATGTCAAGAAAATTTGTTTTTGTTTTATTATTTGTCTGTATTAAATTAAGATTTGTGGATAAAAATTAATGTTAGGTATAAAATTGGTTTTTGCCAAAGATGATTATATTCATATAACGATAAATATAAAATTTAGAATTTTAAATGTAACTACTTTCAAAATAATGAAAGTATAAATTGGGCAAGACAGTTGCTCGCAGGGCCAAATTGTGGCAACCCTTTTTTAATCTGCTGAAAATGTTCCCTTTTTATGATATATATAGTTCTTTTAAGTACAAACCAAGTAGTAAACCCAAATTTTACAAAATTCATTATTAAATAAATTGTTTTTATGAAAATTTACAAGAATTTAATAAATATAATTTAATAGAAAAAGAGATCTTCAAAATCTAAACTATAACGAAAAAATTTTTTATCTTTCATTTTCTCAAAAAGGGATTTGCTATTTTTAAAAATGGCGGGATATAAGGTTATTTATTGTTTCATCAAATTTCTGGAAATTTTTGCTTTTTGTGATATATTATTAAAACCATTTGTAACTGTCCCAAATTTAACTGGGTCTTTTATGAAATTTGGGAGTTAGAAATATTGGAAAATTTAAAATTATTATTAAATTTGAATTTTAACTTTTTTTGAAAAGCCAAGATACGTTTATTTATTTTTTCGAAACAGAAGACTTAATAAAAACTTTTATTATCAAATAATTGTTGATCAATAAATTATAATAGTATTTCTTGAATGAAAACCCGGGACTTTTTCAACATAAACTATAATAAATTTATTTTGTAAATTTTTTAAACTGACTTTTTAAAATTTTTAAAAAAGATTTTTTTTATACCATATTATATTTTTAAACTGTTTTTTAATTTTATCCTTGAATTTTTAATGCCTCTATAGGCAACTATATTTAAAATTTTTTTGTATAAAATCTAAAAATCAATATAACTGATTTTTTTTAATTTTTTATTATTCGAAATCATTAATCTAAAACCAGACTTTTTTTCATAATATTTCTAAGATTATTGTTTTTAAAATTTAGATACCAGTAACAACATGCTTGTGATTTTATCAATGAAATCTTTAAATTCACTAATTTTCATATTAAATTATCTTGTTTATAGGCACATTTAGTTAAAAATTGATCTACCTATTTTTTATTGTATTTAAAAGCTTTTTTAAAAGTGATATTTTGTATTGGGAAAGATGACATGTGTTTTTAAATTTAGAAAATTAACATTATCATATGATTTATTCATATATAAAAATGTAATATTTTTTTGATAATCCTTTTTTTTACATTAACATTTATTTTGTTTATTTTAAAAAAATTTTTGAATTCTTAAAATGTCAAAGATGACAATCTTTTAAATTTTTTTTGAAATTAGTAATCTTCTGTAATACATAATTCTGTCTTTGATCCAAACATAAAAAATTTTTGTGTTTTTATGTTAAAATTGTTATCAAAGCTATTATAAATATCTATAATACATTGAAAGGACTTTTGGGCTCATATATATATATATAATATATATAATATATTATTCTCCAAAACAAAAGGTAATATAACAAACAATTCGAAAAACATAGACGTAGGAAAATCCCCCACAATGAAGGATATATGAGTAACCGAGATTAAAAATATAAAATGGATGCTGCAGTGATAAAAATTGCTGACTTAGGGCACTAATATATAAAAAAATTTTTATAAAAGTGGGGTTGAATATGTTTTTGGGCCAAAGCCAACGTCCCCCTTTTTTGAAATAACTCTGAGCAAAAAAAAATATGAAAAAAAAATGGATAGGGCAAAACCATTACAAGATAGAGGTAACTTACCTAAAAATTGCCTTTTAAAAAAGCAAAACCTGGCTAAATCTTAGTGCAAAAAGTTTTTAATTCTGGACCCCAATGCAGATTTGAATCATGAGAAGGGCTGAAATGTAGCACTTGCAAAAAATATAAAAAAAAATGGAACTAAAAATTAATAAGAGTTGCAAATTATAGCATCACTTTAACAACACTAGAGATAAATATGAATAAAATAATAATAAGTAATTTTATCTTATATTAAATTATGGGGAAAAATTATAACTATGAAAAATTTAAGTTTATAGTAATAAACTATTTAAACTAAATTTTAATCCTAATATTTTGAAAGCTTTATTCATATAAAATTAAAAAATTAATTGGGTATTTCTGATTTAAGCAATATTTAGTAAAATTTTTTGGTTTTATTTTTTTGATTTTTTTACACCAGAAATTTATTACGTTGTATATAATTAATAACAACATTTCTGAATTTTAAAAAACATGTACATTATTTCCCCCAATGAGGAATTTTTATAATATTCAAATTAAATTCTTTTTTTTATCATAAATTTTAAAGAAATTATTGGGATTATCTTTTAATTTGAAAATGTATGTCAAGACAATTTTTTTTATTGATATATATAATATATATATATAATATATATATATATATATAAATACACAGTCGATCCCCCTTTAAACGAACTTCAATTTTTAAAATTTTTTTCTATCTAATGCATTTTTTTAATGGAACCAAGAACTTTTTTGGGATTTTTTTTCGTAAAAAAACCCCTCCCAAAAGCGAAGTGCATTTTCTATACAACGAACTTTTTTTTTGGATTCAATGTTTTTTTTACCATTTTAAAGTATTTTTGGACATTTCAAGTTTTTCCCCCAACAAAATTTTTATGGTGCTCATAAAATCTTGAACGGGTTTTTTATTAGATGCCTAACTCACCAAGAGCAATAAAATTCTGGGGGTTTTCCCCATCCAAGAAGTGCAATTTTAAAAACCATCATTGTTCCAGCTCACTGAAACATCTTCGATATCCCCTTTCAACCCCCCAGTGTAGTTGTTCCCCCGTGTCTTTGGGATCTAGTATGCATTAATTTGTAGTGTTGATCAGAAAAAAATTGGTATTTTTTGTTTATTGTAGTTCGAAAATGTTAGAACATAAGGTCTTGAACATAAAAAGAAAACATTTAACTTTTTCAGGAAGGGTATACAGGCGCCCAAAAAACTTTTCTTGAGTTTTTATTTTTTTATTTTATTTATTTTTTATATGGGATATATAAAAAAATATATATATTATTTTAAAAAAAGGTGGGGAAGGATTTTTTTTTTTAATATTTAGTGTGTTCATAAATTTTAAAAAATTTGTTTTATTTGGGTTTTATAAAGGGAAAAAAAAGGGGAAAACCCTTTTTATACAATGAATTTTCCATATAACGAATTTTTTTTGGGGATTTAGGGACTTGATATAGAGGGCCCAAACCCTTTAATATATATATATATATATATACATATTACCCACAGTTATGATAAAATAGTTATAAACCTTGATATAGGGGCTATATATTGAGGAAAAAAACTATTATTATTCGGAACTTACATGTACGTAAAGAAGTTCTATTACATGGGGATTAGGAGAAAAATAATTTAAAAAATTTTTTCAAAATTTAATTTTATCTAAAGGGGGTTTAATTTTAGGAGTATGTGCGAAAACACTAAATTTTGGTTAGATGATTTCAAGCTTAATTTTTTTTTTCTACAAACGATAATTATTGATAAGTGAGTACCGAATAGTGAGTTGAAAAAAGTGCATTACCTCATTTCATAACCCCAGCCTCTTTTTCAGAGCTTAATCTGTCCAATTTAAATTTTTCCCCCCGTCTTTCACTTGATCAGACTGTAATTTTTTTTAACAGTAGGCTTTTTAAGTTTAATGTTTAAGAAGGTAATAAATGTGCCCAGTTTTTTCCCCCCTTTTATTTAAGTAGTTGTCCTCTCAAAAAAAATTTAAAATGATAAAATGAAACAAAAATATCCAATTTTCAAAAAAATAAAATTTATTTTGAATTATTTTTCATTTTAAAAAACCTCAAATGTCTTAACTTCACTCATCCTCTGACAGTAGCCTAAAATTAAATTTTTTTTATATTTTACCAATCTATATGTTGAGAAAATTTTTTCTGCATAGGTTTTTAAAGTTCTGAAAATTATACCCAAACCGTAATATACGCTGAAGGAAAAAAAACCCCCAAAACCCTTTAAAAAGGGCTTTTTGTTATATAAAAAAATTTGGTAGGCGTGTTTATACACCTGGGAAAAGGCATAAATTCAAATTTTTGCGCCATGCGCTAAAAATAAAAAAAATTAGTAAAATGACTCCCCAGAACTTGAAAAAATCAGGGGGTGCTTTTTAAAATTGTGCTGAGAAGTTCATCAGCTTTATTTATCTGTGAAATTTTACTTATTGTCGGTGTTAGCCAAAAAAGTCTTTTTAAAAAAGGGGCGAAGCCAATCAAAAGTTTTATCGGATTTAAACGAGGTCATGTTAAAAAGATACCATACGGTGGATTTTTTACGCGATATTGCAGAAAAACCTTTTCAGAAGGAAAGGCCATTTGGGGATGGTTGGGAACAGTGGTCGGAGGCACTGCCCCCAAGAAGACCGGGTTCCAAGAAGCCACCGATTTGGCGTACGGTTTTAGTGCATAACTGCAATTGCCACCACTGTAACAGAACGAAGTTAAAATCTTTATTTTAAGGACAGCCTGACCCGGCAACTTGTAGCGGGGTATTCATTAACTCCAAGCCATTGCTATTTGTGACTCCAGTGGTGTCAAGACAGAGCCCCATTGGAGCATAGAATTAGGGGTCTCTTTTTGTTTTTTTAGGAAAGCAGGTTTTGGGTTTTATGCCCGTGATGGTCATGTGTCGGTTAGAAGAAGGAGACCAGGGGGAAAATCTGCACCCAAAATGTATTTACTTATACATACCTGGGCCTACTCCTGGGGTCCTAGCTGGGGAGAAAAATTCCTAATATGGCAGGAGGACTCTTTTTGGGATCCAAAACACACTGACTGCAAAAAGTGTACGTCAGTCTGGAAATTCAACCTGTAGTACTGTCATTCAAGAGCAGCATTCAAAAGGGGGTTTTCCAACAATATAACGCTTTTTCCTCACATCTATTGTTGCAGTACAACGGGTATGTAGAATATTGACATTTGACCCGTGGGGATCCCCATATCTGTCTCCATCTGAGTACATAAGGGATTCCTTGGATAACAACTCCTGCACCATCTACAGTCAGTACTGACCATCTCAGTATTGACACAAGTACAAAGAGCATGGAACTCCATACCACAAAGTGGCATTCGGCACCTGCATGACACAAAAAGATACACGCTTGTTTGGGTTTTCATTCAAAATTCTAAAGGTTACACCCCGGGTATTAATGTAGTAGCATTTCTAACATTTGGGAAAGTTTTTCATTGAGCTTATATCAACCCGGGTCATAAAAATTTAATCAAGACAATTGGGTTATCCAAATTTCCCTTACTTCCCAAAAATTTTTTTTTAGGGGTTGGTTTTTTTTGGCCGTCAGTGTACACGGTGTATCAGTGTAGTGGCTCCAAACTTTGAAGACAAAAAAAGAAAAAAAACCCCAGAAAATTAGGGAAAAGATACAGCATTGGGAAACAGTTCTGTTTAACGTTTTTTTTATGGCGGTAGAGACGCCATAAAAAAAAAAAGAAAGACAGAAACACTAACAAGAGGAGAAAAAAATATTAATTAAACACTAAGGGACAGTAAAAACTAAGAAAAAAAACATTGAAGAGACAGCGTAAATCATTAAAAATAAGTGTTCGAAATTAAAAAGCTGGCCGTCATATAGACCTCACATATCAGGCGCGTTGAAAATCGAACGTTGGGGGGAAAAAAACAGAAAATGTTCCAGACTTCCCCAGCAAAATGCCGTGATGAATGCAGCAAAGTCATTTGTTCTTAAGGTACCGAACGTTCGGGAAACCCTTATTTAAAGGTAAATGTATAATTTTCATGATATTTATGTCACTTGATTAAATACATGTATAAAAAATTTTTTTAAGGACATTTTTTATTGAAAAATTATAAATTTAAATATTTTGCTAAAATTTTCTTTGAATAACCTTTTTTATAAAGTTTTCCTTTTAAAAAGTTTAAAATTATTTTGCTTTAGTATACTAGACCTCTGTTTTAGAGGCCAACTTGGGTTTTTTAAAAAATTTACATTATTTTTAGAGTTACAACCATTTGGGAAAAAATTATCGGCATATTTTCTTAAAATTTT